>CM035429.1:76384239-76719239 GCA_020310875.1 Ceratopteris richardii
AACCCTAAAACCTTAATCCTAGACCCTAAACCCTAAATTTTAAACCCCAAACTCTAAATGGTAAGTCATAAACCCTAAACCTAAATCTTAGACCCGTAAACCTAAACGGTGAACCCTAAACCCTAAACCCTCAATCCCAAACACAACCTCAAATGTTAAACCCTAAATCCTAAACCCGAAACTTTAAGACCTAAACCTTAAAATCCTAAACCCCAAAGCCTAAATCCTTAATCCAAACCCTAAACCTTAAACCTGACACCCTAAGCTCTAAACCCTAAAATCGAAAGCCTAAACCCTAAACTCCAAATACTAAACACTTAAATCTAAACCCTAAGCTATAAACCCTTAAAACATAAATTCTAAACCCTATATCATAAATTCTAAGGTTTTTTAGCTCAGTGATGAGTAGCACCTCCTTTAATGTCAATCCGGGAAGACGTGAGGATGGTATGAAGACCTCGAGCAAGTGGCGGCACAAGTGCGTGAGTGAGAAGCAGACAAGCATGCACACACATACACACACACGCGCACACACGGCAAGACAAAGAGAGAGAATCAATGGAGCTCTTCGATTACTCTTCAAAAAGCTCTTACAAGTTTGTTTCTATTACAATCTAACCTCAAAAATGAGCTCTCTAGCTCCTTTTATAGTTTTTGACTAGCTTTGGCCCTGTCCAGACCTAGTGTCCGGCCTAGTTAAAAATTAGGTTCCAGGGCTTATTTGAGGGCTCAAACGAAGTCTAAAAATTATGAAAATTGGTACGATGGTACTTCTAATACTCCTCAAGCTCGAGGACTCCTCGGCTTGAACAAAATGGAGTTACTAAAAATAGATAATGGTATTTACAATGGTTTTTAGTGATGAAAATCACTATTTTTGTAGGGGATTCTTCTGAAAATTTGACATACACTTCTTGGAGCTACCTACTTGCTCCCTTTCTTTGTGTGTCCACCTTTTGATGTGCTTCCATGCTTTGTCCTTGACTTTGAGCTTCAACACTCCCCCCCCTCTCGAGTCTGTCGTCCCTGACAGACCCTTGTTGGAAGAGCTGTTCTATGTAGTGCTTTGAGAGGTGGTGTCCATCCGTTTATGAGCTGGTTCCTTGGATTCCAGCAAGAATGTGTCATTGTGAGCTTTCAAAACTGCAAGTTGCTCAAAAGAGGTTGTCAAGAGTGATTTGGAGCAACTACTGGCTTCAATTTGCTTCCGAGATATGGATGTTGTTCCCATGACGTCCGCTAACTCTTCCAAAGATGATGTTGAGAGCAGTCATGCCAACTACTCATAACCCATAATGAATGATGGGTAAGTGTGTTCGTGCCTGGGTTGAAAAAAGTATGTGCCTTGTGCAAGGCCTGGTAATGTAGCCCTACGCATGCTTACTTGGAAAATGCATTGGAAGAAGTATGGTGCAAAAATTGCGGGTCTTGAGCTAAGTGCTCAAGGGTATGCTGACGAAGAGGTTTCCTAAACTATCATGGTTATGGTGTTTCCAGAGTAAAGATACTTACCATGGAGAAGGTTGATGGATGTTTGTCTCTTCGTGTTGTACGCTCGGCCTTTGGGATGGAACATTGTTGATGAATGTCCATGTTGATTGTCCACTGATGAGATCTTTTGAGTGGTGGATCCTCTCTCCTCATATGCAGGAGTCTTCTCCTCCAGAACTACCTTTTGCAGATATCTCCTTGGATGCTCTGGTACATGAAGTAGTTAAGCATCACTCAAGTTGCGGACCTTCAAGCTCTTCATTCCAGATAAGGCAGCAATAATCTCACTGCTGGCCGAGACACACTTCTATCCAAATTGATAAATGCCTAGTAATCAACAGTTCCACCTTCAACTAAGCATGACTCATTCATGTTTCATAAGCCAAACCTGGGAACAAGCTCTCTCCCGCTTTTCTTTCTCCCCTTTTTTTTTTTTTTTTTTTTTTTTTTTGAGGAAAAGGATATCACAAAACAAGAACACAAAAGTTAGTATCAATAGAAATATTTGACATATGTCATTGTGCTCTTGTGCGTGGGATTCTCAAGTGTGTCTATGCACGGCCGTGTAATGTGGCCCTATATTAATGCATACTTTGGAAATGCATGACCTGAATGGTGCAAAGGACAGGGTTGTGCAAGGAGCACATGGTTGTTGCTCGTTCGAGGCTTTTGATGTCATTTGTGGAAGTTGATGCCGACCTTGGTGGAGGTATCCATTGAGTCTCGAACTGATGTGATCCTCCTTATTGGAGTCCATTTTAGAACATCATTTGGCACTGTAGAGGTCACTTCAGGCGTCTTTCTCTTTGGATGCTTTCTGAACTGTGGTATCCAGTGTGGTTGACGCTTTGGTTTGGTGGAGACTACTTGCACTTGTGGCTTCCAAACCCATATCCTTTTTGCATGTCTTCTTACTAATGTTGAAGAGCTGATTTGATCTTCCTTTGGTCTCTGTACGTGGTTCTTACCCTTTTCTCTTTTTGGCTTCTTTGTTGAAACCTTTTGCATGTGGGAGAACAAAGGTTGTTGTGGATGTAGGAGCTTCTTAGGTACCCACATCTGTAATTGCCCTTGTTGAGCTGCAGCTAACTTCTTAGGCACCCAAACTTGTTGGATACCTTGTGATTGAGCTTGTCTGAGCTGCTTCCTTCGTCTTCTGGCCTGGTTGGTTTGCATGGATGGAATTTGTGGGGGCAAGGTTGGTGGTTGCTCTCCTTTGCGTACCCATATCTGCTTCATCGGTTGAGTTGTTCTGTTTTGCGCGTTCTTTTGGTCTTGCGTCCGGGGAGTCTTTAGTGATTGATCTGCCCTTAGTTGCTGCCTCCTTCTGGCCCTTGGAAAAGAAGGGAGTTCCTTTGCATCTCTGACTCCTTTTTTGCGAATATCATTCCTCTGCAACACATAGTTTTGGACAAGAACAACATGGTCATCTTCATGTGTATTCCTGGAAGGACCAGGAGTCTGTGCCTTTCCTAGTTCCTTGAGTGCTCCATTATCTAACTCTACTGTAATTCGACTATGATTGACCCAAATCTGAAGAAGTCCACTTCTTAAGTTTAAGTTGACTGCTTGGTCATAGATCCAATCTTGACCCAAGACAAGAGGTTCAGTGAGATCCTCGTCTTGACACACTAGTACTTTAACTGTTATAGCCTCATCATGAATATAGAGGGGAAGTTCCACCTCGCCCATGCAAGGGGTTTCCACGCCTCCCAATCCTATGAGATACGCTTCCACAGGATTGAGAGTTAACTGCAACTCTTGACAGTAAGACAATTTAACAGCACTAGTGGCTGCACCTGAGTCAATCAAGGCTCTTACGGTCCTTGCACTCTTTCCTTGTCCTATATCTAGGGTTATGAAAGGTCGTCGATCAATTATCCTATGCGAGCTTGTTCCTGCAACTTCACACATGGCCATAGGATATCCTTGATCTGCACAGTCATTTGTTCTAGGCTGATCTCTACCTTGCCTTCGTAATTTCATCCTTCTGATGCGTTCTAAAGCTTCTGCTTGAGCTTCTTCTCGAATTCGCTTTTCTTCCTCTTTGCGTTTTTTAGCAGTGTTGAGTCGGCTGAGCATTTCCTCCGTGAGGGGTTCCTGATACAACTTGACTCTGCAATCGCTAATATAGTTTGGGAGAACATCACCCTCTAACATGGCTAATTGTACTGCTCCACTCGAGGAGATCCTATTGATGATCATAGGTCCGTAGCCTCTCTTTTCTAGCTTCCTCGCGTGTTGTTTCAGTGTATAGACTAAGACTAGATCTCATGCTTTCAAGCCTTTATCCTTCACATGGGCATCAAAGTATGCCTTCTGTCTCTTCTTAGCTGCATATATTCCTGCAGCTGCTCTCAGTCTTGTTTCTCCTAATCGTTCAAGGTCAAAGATCCTAGAGGAGAGTTCATGACCTGTCCATTCGTGCTCTTGTGCTACTCTCAATGTAGGAATCAAGAAGTCCAAGGGTAGCACAACGTTTTGGCCAAATACCATCTGAAAGGGGGTGGCTTGTAGTACCGTTTTGTAGGCAACTCGATATGCCCAAACAGCATGGTGTAGCTGTTTGTCCCAATCAGAGCGTTTAGTGTTCACTAATTTCGTCAGTACATTGCATAAGATCTTATTAGTGCTCTCAGCTTGCCCATTAGCTTGAGGGTGATAAGGGGCAGACTTCTTGTGTATTACCAAGAATTCTTGGAGTAGATTTTCAATTACTTCATTTAAGAAATGAGTGCCTCTATCACTTACAAGCTCTATAGGTAGTCCATATCTCGTGAATACATTCTCAAACAAGAATTTGGCAGTTGTTTGAGCATCGTTCTTGGTCGTAGCCTTTACCTCTACCCACTTGGTGAGATAGTCTGTTGCAACAATGATGTATTCCGCATGAGAACCTTTAGCTGGGGGATTAATAGGACCTACGAAGTCTATTCCCCACTTAGAGAATGCACATCCACCCATCATAGGTTTCAGCGGCATCTCATCTTTGCGTATAGGATACTGAGTCCTCTGACAGACATCACACCGTTTCACATAGGTTTGTGCATCCATGTGAAGGGTAGGCCACCAGAAGCCCGCAAATAGTATCGCCTTGATCACCCGATCTGGTCCAAAGTGTCCTCCTGCTACACCTTGGTGAGCAGTTTCCAAGATCTTAAGATATTCACTCTCATGGACACACAGTCTCAGGTAACCATCCTTACCGCGTTTGTATAGATTATCACCAATGAGTGAGTAATCCAAGGCTTCTTGTTCTAAAATCCTTTTCCTAGCCAGAGTCATGTCTGGAGGGAATGTGTTTGTCCTCAGGAATGATACTAGTGGTTCGCTCCAATCTGGCACAATGGATACTTGATAAAGAGTGGCGTGTTCCACTGGTGGTTTAGTGCAACAGATTGGGCATTCCTTGCACAACTTTTGGACATCCGCTTCCATAGTTGGCCAATGCACTCCGAATCTCTTTAGAGTCTGTAAAGTTCGTTGCTTTGAATGGTGTTGCTCTAACGCACCTACATGTGCTAATTGCAACCATTTAGCGTACTCATCCTCTTCTACGCAACAAGCCAAGATCCCTTGATCTGTGTGCTTGTACATGCTTCCTGCCATGATGTGGTACTTTTGGGCTTTTACAACCTCTCTATTCCGTGTGTTTACCACTGGATGGTTAGGCCCGTACGTCAATACTGGCACCAATGGCTTAGCCCACTGCGGTACAACTTCCAAATTAAACAAGTAAGCATCAGGAAGATCATCCGATACTCCTTGTGGGGCTTCTCCCGATGTGAGCCTAGAGAGATGATCTGCTCTTAAATGAGTCCTACCTTTTCTTACCACAACCTCAAAATCATATTCCATTAGCAAGAGAAACCATCTCACTAATCTTCCTGTATTGCATGGCTTGTTTACAAGATATAACAATGCCTGATGATCAGTAAAAAATTTAAACTTATTTGCAAGCAAATAGTGTCTAAATTTCTTAACAGCATATACCATGCCTAAGCCTTCTCTCTCCGTAGTGGTGTAATTCCGTTCAGCTGCATTCAATTGTCTACTGGCATAGGCAATTGGAAGATCCATATTACCTTCACCAGTAGGTTGTGCAAGAACACATCCAATAGCATAATTGGATGCATCCACGTGAACATGGAATGGCTTATTCCAATCTGGTGTGGTCAAGATTGGTGCTGAACATAATCTTCGTTTAAGCTCCTAGAAGGAATTCTCACATTCATCCGTCCACTCAAAGTTAGTCAGAAGTCCGTACATGGGCTTTGCAATTACAGCATACATGTGAATGAATCTTCGGTAATAACCACAATGCCCCATGAAAGCTTGTACTTCCTTGACATTCTTTGGCCTAGGTAGCTCTGCTATGGCTCTCACTTTCTCCTCGTCAGTAGATATGCCATTCTTTGACACTATGTGTCCTAGAATCTTGCCTTGCCTGACCATAAAAACGCACTTTTCTGGGTTCAGGCAGACTTGATATTCTCTACATTTGTCAAAGATTTGTCTGAGTTCAGGGATATGGGTTTGTCTAATGTTGGAATGAGCACAAAGATCATCAACATAGACTTCTAAGTTTTTCCTCAGGAACTCCTTAAATACATGGCACATTAGTCTCTGGAAGGTAGCTGGTGTGTTGGTAAGCCCAAATGGCATTACTCTAAAAGCAAAAATGCCCCATTCTGTGGCAAAGGCTGTCTTATGCTGATCCTCTGGAGCTATGGCTACTTGATTGTAGCCCGAAAATCCATCAAGGAAGCTGTACACTTCCTTGCCTGCCACTCTTTCTAAGAGATGTTCTGTGATGGGAAGCGGATAGTTATCTCGAATTGTGGCTGCATTAACCTTTTTCAAGTTAATGCACACACGCAGCTTGCCATTCTTCTTGGGCACCACTACGATGGGGGATACCCATTCAATGTGCTCAATTTCATAGATAAATCCAGCTTCAACCAATCTATCTATCTCTTCTTTGATCTTAGCAGCGTAATTATCGTTATAGGTATAGGGCTTTTGCTTAGAGGGTTTAGCATCTGAGGTCATGGGAATAGTGTGTGAGCATATATCAGGGTCAACACCTTTCAAATCCTTGTAACTCCAAGCGAATACATCTCTGTATTCTCTTAGCAAGGCAATCAATTCGTACTCTTCTTCTTCTGTTAGGTCATGGCCTATGTACGTGCATCTCTCCTCTCCTTCTTCTAGGGCCACTACTATTTTCTTGGTGGTTTCTTTGTTATCATAGGCATCACCTGATTGTGCCTCTTGTTTAGGCATTCTTAGCATGACTCTCCTGTCATCTATCTCATACTTCTTAAAATTTTCTAGGACCTCAAACGAAGATTCTTCCTCTTCTGGTAAGGCTTCTCTCTTCTTTCGTTTCTTTCCTTCTTCCTTCGGGGTCACATGTGTTGCTAATCTTACATTAGTTGTATCCTCTCCATGCCTCTGGGGTTGAAATTCTACTTCGTGGAAGTATTCTTCATCTGATGCAAATGGTGGGTCCATAATGATTGACTCTAGATCGGAGTCACTTGCATCCTCAAATGCATCAGGGCTAGGTTCGCATTCTTCTAGAACTGCCTCTCCCATGATTGGCTCTATGGAGAAGACTGAAATGGCATAGCCATCCTCATCACAGTGAGGTGTCTATTGTTCTTCATTGATGGCTACATCCATGGTTGCTAAAATTTCCGCCCAGCCATGGGGTTCAAATTCCTCGTCAGGAAAAACTACAGGTGCATAGGCTGGGTCTTGAATGGGTCTATGGGTTTCGTTTGCACCTATTTCTCCGGCTTTCTCTCTCTTCTCTTCTTCTACTGCTACCTTGCACATCCATAAGTGGGTGTCTTCATGCATCCATGAGGATCCAGACCCTATGGAATGCACCGATTCTGTGTCATCTTTAACTCTATGGATGGGATTCCATTGGATAGGAGGGACATCTCTATGAGAATAATCCTTGAGATTGACTTTGGTCGTAACACCCAAGTGTTGCAAATACAAGGAGTTGGTTCCCCAATCCTGTACCACTTGCAATTGTCGCATAAATGGTCTTCCCAAAATCATCTCATAGGCATGATTTTTGCTGAAGTCACATATAGCAAAGCTATGCTCAAACTCAACACCACAAGTGGAGAGAGTTATGCCTTCTAGCAATCCTAGGGGTTTCTCTATGTGACCATCGGCCATCTGCAATTTCATTCTCGTTGGCCTGAGTGCAGGCTTGCCCCAACGCTTCCATAGGGAAGTGGTGGCAATTGCAACTCCTGCACCTGAGTCCAAAATTGAAAAGGCGACTGGCTTCAAACATAGTTTGAGCCAGTGCGACCATTTTCGCGCACAGTTTGGTTCTTTCTATCTCTAGGTCAGCTCTAGGATAGCACTTGTCATGATCCGTGTCGTTTGGCCCTTCTTGGATTCTGGCCTGATATGCTGTAAGCATCATGTCTATGTCTTCAGGAGTGGGATCAGCTAATACCGATCCTGTTTGGGGTGGTGGGTGGGTTACGTGGGGTGTCTTAGAGGGTGGAGGGATGGAGGGTGATGGGGATGGTAGCGGTGGGAATGTGTGAGAGTGCGGTTGAGATGTGATCTCTATGATTTTAGCCTTGGTCTCTCGTAGACTTTCCTCAAGTTCACTCATCTTCTTTGCCCATTGCCTTTTCATGCGTTCGCGGCTATCTCTCCAAGCTCTTGTTCTCTTTTTATTTTGGCTCTCAGTATCGCTAGTGTCTGGGCTCTTTTCCTTGCCTACCCCTTGGTTTTGCTTCACTGCTTGAGCTCTCGTGACTACCTGTACGGGTGCAGTGGAAGTAACACTTCCGCTGGAATCTACCACTAACTCAATAACATTGATAGGCGTGATTTTTGGCATATTATTGGGGTTCTTTGGGCAATCTCGTAAGAGATGCTCTTTTCCACAATCTTGGCAGAAACCTTGGATCGTCACAGACTGGTTTTGTGTAAGTGGAGGTAAGGGGCAATCACGAATGAGGTGATCTCCTTGGCATCTGTAGCACGGTCCTCTTGGGAATGGAGGTCTTACTTGCCTAGGTTGAGGCCTAGGGTTGGGGTTTGCATACATGACGTTCGTGTAATCTGACTCCCAACTGGGTTCGTTTGTCTCTTCGCTATAATAGGACTCACCATGCTCAGGAGACTGCATGTAGTAGGCCTGGGGGCTATCAACATGTGTAGAATCAAAGCTATGGTCACTCGGGTCACTTTCAGAAAGCAAGGATGTTACAGGGACTATAGCTCTATTCAGGTTTTCTTCTGCAACAGTGTACTTTACCGGAATCACATTAGCTGGGGCAGGGGGTTGTTGAGCTAACACTGGCTGAGGCCTTTGTTGGTTTTGGTAGGGTTGCTGATACGGCTGATGTGGCCTGCCATATGGTTGTGGAGGGTACGGGTTCTGGTATCTTCCTTGCTGCGGGTATGGCTGAGGGTAGGGTTGCCTAACTGCCTGCTTGTTATATGGGCAATCTTGCGCAGTGTGATTGGTGTACTTCCGTTCTATGGTGCAATACTGGCTACTAGGATTTACTTGGGGCTGAGTCATAATAGGGCAGACATTCGCCATATGGTCACCACCGCATGTATAGCACCTTTTCACAGGAGCAAACCTTGGGATTTGTTTGCTAGTTACACCTAATTTCTGAGCTACTTTCTCTGCAAGTTCCTCGATTGATGTGGGTTGCGTGGTAGAGTGACTAGATGCGCTATCTGAATCTTTGTAGATTTTGGAAAGCTCTAGTTCTTCCCCTAAGTTATCTTCGATGTCAATGCACATGTGTACACACTCTTCTATAGTCCTAGGGTCCTTCAGATACACGTAGGATCTCAATTTCGTACTCAGCAATCCATCAAGGAATAAGGCTACCTGTTTTGCAGGTGTGGGCAGCTCCGAAACAGGGCATCTCTCCAGGTACTGTCTAAATCTTCTTCCAGCTAGTCTGACCGTCTCTTGAGGTGTTTGTTTGAAGCTATGAATTAGTGAGGAGGTGTTATGCCTGATTCCACTCTTAGAAAACTCAACAATAAATGCCTCTAAGAGTTGGTCTATGTTTCTGAAATGCCTCTCATTCAGTGGTTGGAACCACGTAAGGGCAGTGTTCCTAAGGGTTAGACCGAAAGCATTATATTGTGTGAATAGGTCCTCCACCTGTTCAGCTTTCAACACTTGTCGAAATTCTGCCACATGGTCATAAGGGTCTCCCGTGCCATCGAAATAATTCTTCATGGACTTCACCAGTTGAGTTGGTCGCAGGGTCCTAGTGTGTTCTCTCGGCCTTGGCAAAGGAAAATCATCAATGTCCCTGTGATTCCATGGGGTTCTATGTCTCTCAGGTTCCACTCTATTCCTTTCTGTTCCCGTTCTTTCTCTTCCCCGGGAGTTGGCGAAACTTACCTCAGGTTTGTCTCTACTTCTATCTCTCTGAGCCCCATGAGCTTGGGAGGTCCCAGCTCCTTGGTGACCAAAGGACACAGTAGACCTTGGTTGGGGAAAAACAAATTCTCCCTTCCATGTGTAGGCATGTCTGCCATGCTCTGTGACCACAAAGATTCTCTCTGATGCATTGTCTAGGTAGGTTACTTGACCTGGGCTATCAGGGTCTTTAAACTCATAGATTGTGAGGGCACTCACTTCCTGAGATTGAGGAGATTTATATCTCCAAAAAACCTCATCGGTTTCTCGGTTTAAAAGCAGATCTATGCTTTTATTATCCTGTGGAATCCACTCTGGAGTCATGATTCTGGTCAAGACAGATTTACCACGGGGAGTTCTTGGCTCTCTCTCTAAGTTCCCTTGCTCTACATCACCCATGTCGGTCTCCGCAATCACATTTCCAAACTCATCAGTTCTATCAGGGAGAGTGGTGACTACATATATAGTCCCCTCTTTATCTAGGTATGCTCCATTCTCAAACTTGACTACCGGGTGGGCTAATCCATGGGGTTGATCGGGGTTCTTAATCTGGACCACTGATCTTCTCAATCCGCCTTCGTAGATGCGAGCACCTAGACGATTCGTCCTGATATATTCCAATTGAGTCTTGTAAGGTCCCTCTGGCTTTTCTAGGTAAGCCAACCCTGAACTACCTACTGGTCTCTCCATGTGATAGGACATCTCAGAATCACTGGTTTTTGATCTGGGAGTGTATGGGTAATCACTCAACTGCTGGGCCCAAGACCTGGCAGTGTGATTGACACTAGCTTCAGAAGATCTGAGGCTTTGTCTGTCTCGGCCTAAGTGTCTGCCTGATCTAAGGTTCATATGCCTCATTTATTCACCCCCCTGGAACCCAAGCACACTCTCGTTGCAGGTTGATTTTGCACCAATCACTTTGTTCTTTTTTAATTGAATATTATGTTTATGGTCTTGTCTGAAATTGCGTCGTCAGGAGTACTTAAGTGAATTCCCGCACTTGATAAGTGATCGACTCCAGTTTACCTTTTGTCCCTTAGGGTTTTCGCACTTAAGACCTATTTACTTCTTGCACTTTGTTGATTAATATTCTTGGACTTGGTTCGTGCCTAACGTTGCCCTAATTAATTACCACACTTAAGTCGTACTTAGCCTAGGCTAGGAATTGACAAAGGAGGGTTGAGAGATCTTCCAACCTCAATTAGCTGGTTGACCAGACTGCTACACAAGCCCAGGAAGCCTTCTCCCAAGCTTGGTACTCACCCTTGCTAGCTTGCTTTGGATTGCCTTGAGCGCGCACAAAGTTCCTGCAAAAGCACACCTGTTAGTATAGCTCTATTGCCACAAGTAATTGAAAGACACACTTCAATAATTTCAGCCCCCTTGGAGTAGTTCACTGTACCCCCTGAATCTGAGAACCACTTAGTTCCACCTAAAGGTCAACTTAAAAATGCATGTTCTAAAACTCCGCGTATGATTCTTACAAAAACCAGTCGAGGTCCACGTGGGATTCTCAACGAGCTTTCCAACAAGACCAAAATCTCATCAATCGGAGTTCGTATAGTCAAGTTATGACCATTCAGGCACTAAAGGGTCAAAACAGGCACTCAGGGTTCAGGAGATCCCTCTCTGGTTTCTAGGCCTTTTGCCCACTTCCAAGGTTCTAAAGTTATACCAAGGTGCCTAAAATCAAGTTCAACTACCCTTCCAATCACTAAAAAAAATTAACCCTAAATTTTCATGCGTTAAAAGCCGTGTATCGCGATAGGTCGGGTCGAGGTGTCGCGATAGGTCGAAGTGTCGCGATAGGTCGGGGTGTCGCGATAGCTCGTGAGGTGTCGCGATAGGTCGAAGTGTCGCGATAGCTCGTGAGGTGTCGCGATAGGTCGAAAGTGTCGCGATAGCTCGTGAGGTGTCACGATAGGTCGGGGTGTCGCGATAGCTCGTGAGGTGTCGCGATAGGTCGTGAAGTGTCGCGATAGGTCGGGGTGTCGCGATAGCTCGTGAAGTGTCGCGATAGGTCGAAGTGTTGCGATAGCTCGTGAGGTGTCGCGATAGGTCGAAGTGTCGCGATAGCTCGTGAGGTGTCGCGATAGGTCGAAGTGTCGCGATAGCTCGTGAGGTGTCGCGATAGGTCGAAGTGTCGCGATAGCTCGTGAGGTGTCGCGATAGGTCGAGGTGTCGCGATAGGTCGTGAGGTGTCGCGATAGGTCGAAGTGTCGCGATAGCTCGTGAAGTGTCGCGATAGCTCGTGAGGTGTCGCGATAGGTCGAAGTGTCGCGATAGCTCGTGAAGTGTCGCGATAGCTCGTGAAGTGTCGCGATAGGTCGGGGTGTCGCGATAGCTCGTGAGGTGTCGCGATACCTCGAGGTGTCGCGATAGCTCGGGATATGGTGAATTTTTCTGTTCTATCTAGTGATCCTGGGAGCTCTAGGCCTGCGCAGTGTCGTGGTGCACTCAGAATCGTGATTGGGTGAAATTTTCGGAGTGTCGCGATAGCTCGAGCTCAACGCCTCGGGGACTGTGCAGACAATTTCTGTACCTGCTGAGCTTGCTGGGGATGATGATGGAGCTGCACCCTGCAAGAAACATGCAAAAAACACACAAAGACAAGCACGCACAATCGCTCTCTCTCAAACTCGCACACAACAAATGAGGGAATGATAGGGAAGAGGGGATATGTAGTGGAGAAGGTGGTGGAGGTGGAAATGGAGAATGAGGTGAAGATGAAGATGGAGATGGAAAAAAATCAGAAATTTACCTACTACTTACCATTCCAACGCGTCCTCTCTACGTCTTACCATCACACGCTCGTCCTCAAAGCTCGATCCCCGGCAACGGCGCCAAAATTTGGTGTAGCTCAGTGATGAGTAGCACCTCCTTTAATGTCAATCCGGGAAGACGTGAGGATGGTATGAAGACCTCGAGCAAGTGGCGGCACAAGTGCGTGAGTGAGAAGCACACAAGCATGCACACACATACACACACACACGCGAACACACGGCAAGACAAAGAGAGAGAATCAATGGAGTTCTTCGATTACTCTTCAAAAAGCTCTTACAAGTTTGTTTCTATTACAATCTAACCTCAAAAATGAGCTCTCTAGCTCCTTTTATAGTTTTTGACTAGCTTTGGCCCTGTCCAGACCTAGTGTCCGGCCTAGTTAAAAATTAGGTTCCAGGGCTTATTTGAGGGCTCAAACGAAGTCTAAAAATTATGAAAATTGGTACGATGGTACTTCTAATACTCCTCAAGCTCGAGGACTCCTCGGCTTGAACAAAATGGAGTTACTAAAAATAGATAATGGTATTTACAATGGTTTTTAGTGATGAAAATCACTATTTTTGTAGGGGATTCTTCTGAAAATTTGACATACACTTCTTGGAGCTCCTTACTTGCTCCCTTTCTTTATGTGTCCACCTTTTGATGTGCTTCCATGCTTTGTCCTTGACTTTGAGCTTCAACAGGTTTCATATAGGCTTTAGTTTCTCTCTTGGATATCTTTCAATCAAAATTCTTATTACCACCAACCTATGGTCAATAAGAAGAGAAACATTGCTTGACTTGTAACCTAAGTCCTTGGCCTTGGTGATCAGGCATGCCATGGGTTTTATGGATCTTGAGGAACCATAAAGAGGACTATTAAGCTTAAGGTTTGCTATTAGTGTTGAAGTTTGTTTGCTTTTGGATTAAACGAACATATAAAAAAGATAAAAATCTAATGGTTAGTAAGTGAATTTGATTGGAGTTTTTTTTGGCTAAGGCGAAAAACATTTCAAACATGAAAAGCTTTCCATCTTGAAGCACCTAGAGATGCATTTTGGAAACCTTTTTGCTTAATCTTTCATAAGCATCCAATACCTTGCGGTTTTCTTCTTTCTCAAGCTTTCCTGAGCATGGGATTTCTATGTGTAAACCCCTATTTTTCGGGAACTTCTCTTCTCCCTTTATCTTTTTTTTTTTGAAGTTATAAGAAATTGAAAAAGCTCACTTATGAAAGGGTGGACAACCCTCTACTTAGAGTGGGTTCAGACAAGGCGGTAGAAATTTGCTGAGTTACACCATGTGCCACCAGATTCAGTTCACACAAAGTAACGGTAGGCTTTAGATATCAAAATTTTCACGTTATTTTATTGGTTGAACAACTTAAAGAACCAATCAAAAACTATTGAACGCCCTTTGAGAGACAAAGAGTCCAACCAACTGAATTAAACTAAGGGTTTGTTTTATAAGCACGGCGGTCCTCTATATCCGTTGCTCTTTCTTGCTATAGAAAGGAGCTTACGGTTTGAGGATGTGTTTGTAAGATGCCCGTGAACTTTTCTTTCTTTCTTTCTTTCTGTATCAAAGGCGATGCTCTGATGATGCTCTGTGTTTCTTTCAAACCTAGCGCCAGTTTCTTTCTCCAGATGTGGTACTCCAGAAAGCCGAAGCGACTCTCCTATGGGGCATCTCGGTAAGGAAATGCGTGCATTGTGAATGTCAAGCAAGTTCGGATGCATAGGTCAGCTGTACTTATAAAGCTCTCACACACACACTTAATCTCAGGTAATAGATGTGGTACTTGAGAAAGCCGAAGCGACACTCATTTGGGGCATCTGGGTAAGAAAATGCGTGCACTGTGAATGTCAAGCAAGTTCGGATGCATAGGTCCCCTGTACTTATAAAGCATATCTATACATCTCTCTCTCTCTCACACACAAACATAGACACGAACAGACACACAATCCCAGGTAAACAGAATTCACATCCTATTTGCAAGTAAACCACCATGAAAAATCGGCGTGAGCTTCACTCCACGTTGTGATATGAATATAAAACAGCAATGGCTTTCTAGAAAAGCAAAGAATTTCCATATCTGAAAGCGTCAGCAGCTGCAATGAACTGATCAAATCAATACAAAAACAATCCGCGTTAAACATATAAAATCATGAAAAGAGTAAAAAAGGACAATGAACAACAAATATGAAGAGAACAACTAATATGAAGAGTCCAGTGCAGATAGCCCATAGAACCAAAATCAGACTCATTTCAGATTGAGCGGCGCCCCTCGGAATCTAGAAAAAAGCACCAATCATTGTCTGCCAACACAGCTGGTCCGCTTGTAGCTTCTTCACACAAGGCGGAGCCCCTCATATCTTTTCTAGACACGTCACGGAATGTAGGAATCAATTTTGTTCCAACCCTCCCCCCTCCACCCCAAGGAATTTAGTCTTACCACATTAGAATTCGAAAGTGTTTTAAGCATAAATTCGAACACTCTTCCATCACCCTGTGTGAATAAATGCCAGAAGAATTTGGAAGAAGTAGCATCGTTCTGTGTGAATTCGCCCTGTGTGAATGAATTCCAGAAGAATTTGGAAGAAGTAGTATCGTTCCGCCTGGAACAACCTGAAATTAAAATTAAGCCACTGTTCCGGAGCCCCATTGTGAAACAACACTCTACACCATCTTTTACTCTTCGTTTCCCTGTAAGATTTTCTCTGAAGCGGACCTGTTTTAATACACTTTCTCATAGGACCTACTCTGCATTGCTGTTACTTCACTCCATGTTATAGCATGGTCGAAAGTGTGCGTATTGTAAAACACAGTTTTATAACATGTAACTGTAAAAGTAAAAGCCATGGTCCAAGCCCGCGTAGCCAAGTGGTTTGACGCCTTGAGTCTATGGGAGGAAGTCCTGAGTTCAAGCCTTATCTGGACATATATCTATGAGTTCCTCAAAGATGGGTGCCTCTACCTTAGGAGATTGAGTGTGTGAGTGTGTTTTCAGTTTATTGCACTCTCCAACCAAAAAAAATAAAACCCATGGGATTATACAACTGGATGTGGCAGTAATACTCAGAAAGCATCAGCAGCGATCTTATTAGTTTTACCATTAATCTACGCTTCACATTGCAGACCTTAGCAGAATCAAGTGCAAAGTTTTCCTCATCATCTCTCTCTCTCTCTCTCTCTCTCTCTCTCTCTCTCTCTCTCTCTCTCTCTCTCTCTCTCTCTGTGTGTGTGTGGCAGTTGCTTCCATTGCTTCCACCACCCTGGATATCTTTAATGCATTCTTTTTTACCACCTTTATCTACACCCCCTTAGCCCACCTTCCCATGATCACTTCCCCCCACAATGGCCTTTGATGTTACCGTACCACAGGCACACACACGCCATCCCTCCTTTCTTGATATGCAGTCTTTGCTTTCCTTTCTCCTACCCCCGCTATACACCAAAGAAGCTTTCCATGTCAAATCAGCAGCTGTTCGTGCCCTCCACCACAAGAACCCCAACTCCCCAACATGAAGCAGTAGGACGTTTTTGCAGGGTGAACATGGAGCCATATTTTTTCGCTCATGATGCATTGCTCCTTCCTTGCCCTCTAAAGTGCCAAAACAGAAGACTGTCTGCAACAAAGGCCATCGCTTCCTTGTCTCCTGTAGTATGTTTCCTTGTCTCTTGTACTATCTTCATACAAAGATGGTGATCACATTATACCTTGAGGTCCTTTTTCTTCCTTGAAACTGAGGTTCCCTTACATTGTACACATATATTCCTGCACAATACTCATACATATCTTCTTATTGTAACATGGATGAAAATCATGTTGTGACAAAAAGGAAAAGGAAAAAGAAAGTGCTATAAAAGAGCGTTTCTGGAATCATCTCATTCTTCACTCTCATTCACAATATCTTTTTCTTTTTCCTTACACAGAGCAAGGTCATATAATAGCCTGAATGTTAGTTTATCTAAAGGTTCTTTCAAGGTAGAGATGGCTTTGAGATTCAAATGCTTTCCAGACCTGACCGTCCTCTAGTTTATGGACCTGAAGGCCTATTGGCTTTACAACATGAAGCCCTATTGTTCTGCAGCAGAAAGGCCCAACTAGTCTCTGTTTGTAGGATCACCTTATTCTTCTCTCACATCCATATTACCTTTTTTCTTTTGCTTTCTTGGTTATAGGGGCTAGATTACCTATGGAAACCCCCTTAGCACACATCCACATTACCTTTCTCCTTTCCTTTTCTTGGCTATAGGGGGTAGAGTACCTAGATGCTAACTGACTTAAAGAAGGCCCACTGTCTTACAACATGAAGCCTCACTAGTTTTGCAAGCAAAAAGTTCTAACATCTTTGTGCTTGAAAATCTATTAACTTGCAGCTCAAAGGCCCACACGCCTATAGCACAAATGCAACCCTCTGAAAATCTCCATATGTCTCTAGGTCGCCGAATTTCCCAAAGCTTTACTTGACCATCTAAAAGCAACTTTTCCGAGTCTACCATCAATGCTTAAATGCCATATTGTTTCTAGTTGTATAATAGGTCTGCATCTTACATATGAATAGGCTAGAACCCATCACTGGATTAGGAATTGATGGGAACACCCATTGATACATGTTCACTGGATGTCACATACATGTATTCTTATATCTCATACATATATGTAGCTAGTACAACCACAAAGACTACAACATAAAAATATGGTTTTGAGCTCAAGAGTAGTAACAAAGAGTATGGCTCCTAGGCAGATGGCCAGGGTTCAAGTCCCGCCTAGGGCTGGATGCCTCAGAGTTCCCCAAGATGGGTGCCTCTACCTTACGAGGTCCGGTGTGCGTGTCTTTCCAATTCATTGTAATCTCATTTTCTTTTAAGTAATGCCATGCTTCTTTTATAGAAGTAACTCATGAAAACATATAAAATTTTATTACCCTTTGTTTTGTATTATAACACCTTTTTCACACACAAGTATTTCTTCTTTTCGTGTATTGTGAGGACAGAAAGGGGAGAAAATTATTTTATTTGTCTATATGTACATTTATTTTTATTGATATGTGTGTATTTTGGAAAAAAAATCATCAACGGTTGAAGAACTTCTTCTTGAAATCCATGTACTAAATATTTCCAAAATCTACAAGCACGTAGGAAAAATTTCTACTAATGAAGAGCGATTATTACAATATTTAAATTTTATGCACTGTAGAACTTGACTACTTGAGTAAAATGAGATCATAAATCAACTCGGTATGTTCAGTAGGGTACATTATTAATGTAAAAATTTAGTTGGGGCACATATACCCCCTTGAGGTGTTGGATTCCTCATTCATGCTTTGTAGCTATGAGTAAAAGAAAGAGTGTGTGATCAATCATCTAAGAACTAGGGTATGCGTGTGACCAAAACATTTTATTTTTTGGATCATCAAGATCTTGAAAAACATCAAGTTATGTCCTTAAAACACATCTAAATATCTATTTACCACACATGATCCATGTGCATCGTGAACATTCCACTATGCTAAATTGCGATTCTATGAGCTTGTGATCATGAAGAATCCGCTAAACTTCGAACAGTCCACTATAAACTTTGAGTGAATCAAACCTAGAACTAGAAGAGATGGCACAATCTCAAGATATGGAGAGACTAATCCTAAGTAAAGAAGTGATGTTCACTAATGAAGGAGAGTGTCACACTTCCTCAAGATATGTGTGAAACAATGCCTTAGGGATGGCTATATATCTAGACCACATGAATGGATTGATGATCAAGCTTAGAATCTTATAAGAGCTCTACAATACCTAGAACAAGAAATTTGTGGCCATTATGTGGAAAAGATGGGGAGGCTAGTGAACACCTAGAGAAGACAAAAACCATGGTGAGCTGTTGGAACTCAAGGTCAAGCACAAGGATGGCACATCAAAAAAGTGGACACACAAGAAGAGGGAGCAAGTAGGGAGCTCCAAGAAGTACATGTCAAATTTTCAGAAAGAATCCCTATAAAAATAGTGATTTTCATTACTAAAAGCCATTGTAAATACCATTTCATCGTTTTGTAGCTCCATTTTGCTCAAGCCGAGGAGTCCTCAGCTTGAGGAGTATTCGAAGTATCATCCCACCAATTTTCATAATTTTTAGACTTCATTTGAGCCCTCAAATAAGCC
This sequence comes from Ceratopteris richardii, assembly GCA_020310875.1. Classification (NCBI taxonomy): domain Eukaryota; kingdom Viridiplantae; phylum Streptophyta; class Polypodiopsida; order Polypodiales; family Pteridaceae; genus Ceratopteris; species Ceratopteris richardii. The sequence goes on from CM035429.1 coordinate 76,403,096, forward strand.
CTGGAACCTAATTTTTAACTAGGCCAAACACTAGGTCTAGACAGAGCCAAAACTAGTCAAAAAACTATAAAAAGAGCTAGAGAGCTCATTTTTGGGGTTAGCTTGTTGTAGATTTGAGCTTTTGTAAGAGAACTCTTTTGTAATCAAAGCTTTCCATTGTTCCTCTCTTTGATCTTACCTTGTGCGCGTGTGTGTGTATGTGTGTGCATGCTTGTGTGCTTTCACTCACACACGTGCCTTCACTCGCTCATGGTCTTCATACTGGTCCTCGGGTCTCCCAGATTGACAAGTAAACGAGGTGGTGCTTATGCTTGAGCTACACCAAATTTTGGCGCCGTTGCTGGGGAGAGAGCTTCGAGGACGAGTGTTGTGATGGTAAGATCGTACATTTGCGATGTTGGAAGGTAAAAAAAACTGTCATTTCTCTTCATTTTCTGATTTTTCTTCTTCATCTTCATCATCATCATCATCACCATCTTCATCCATCTTCTTCTTCATAGGAATTTCTTGTTTTTTAGTGCATTTTCACAATTTTCATATCATTTTTCATGCATTATTGTGCGAGAAGGAGTTAGGAAGTGCAAGGGAGAGTAAGGGCCTGTGTTTTTTTCACGATTTTCTACACATCGGCCCTCGTCATTGCTCGGCGCTTAGAAATTTGAATTTCCCGCCAAAAAATGTGATTCTGAATAAAAATCACGATTTTCATAAAATTTAAATTTAAAAAAAAAAAGTGATTTTCAGTTCCCACCTAAGTCACACAAAAACGTGATTCTCTAGATGTCATGGAAACTTGAGCTTTAGAAAAAACATGATTTTCAGTTGGATCAAAATTGAGATTTTCACAAATCACGGTTTTCAACCAAAAACACGATTTTGGAAAAACACGATTCTCTGTTGGCTCCAAAATCGCGATTTTCAAAAACACGACTTTCATCAAAAATCACGATTTTCATGATTTTCACTAAGGTACAAAATCGCGATTTCAGAACACGATTTTCAATCAAAATCGTGATTTTCACGATTTTCAGAAAACACAATTTTCACTAAGGTACAAAATCGCGATTTTTAGACACGATTTTCAAAAACACAATTTCCAATCAAAATCGCGAATTTCACGATTTTCAAAAACACGATTTTCAATCAAAATTGCAAATTTCACGATTTTCATAGCTACAAAATCGCGATTTTCACGAGGTTTCAAAAACATGATTTTCAAGCTCGACTCAGCATCACGATTGTCTCACAACATCGCGATTGTCTAAGTCTCCAAAATCGTGATTTTCATAAGTGCTCAGCATCGCGATTTTCAGACCCCCAAAATAGCGATTTTCACACAAAATCGTGATTTTTCCAAAAGGTCCTGTTTCCCTATTTTGACCCCCAGGAGCCTGATTTGACATATCTTTTTCATCAAAAGTCCATTTTTTGAGCTCTATAGCTCGTTGGAAAGCTCGTTTCGAAGTTGACCCTAGATGGGGCTAGGAAACCAAGGGGACTCCAAAGGACTTTGAGCATTACAAAGGGGAATGTTGGGGCTAGAAGACAAAGTTTATGAACCTCAGATCTGGTAGACACCTAGGCAAGGATAGACAAAGTAGTAGATCTTCTTAAGCAAGTGTCAACCATACAACTAAGTCTTGGGCACAACAACTAAGTGGTTATCCTTACGTACTAAGCTCTGACACAAGTGACTCAAAAATTTCTTTTAGCATGGGGAAACCTATGAGGATGGCATGAGGTGATTAGTGGTCCAACTCAAAAATATAGATCAACCCTTTCGACTTGAATACCCAATAGTCAAGTTCGAAGAGGGATCATACATTGATAAGGAAGGAACCATGTATGTGGTCACCAACCTATCAGATAGGATAAATGAGTTTGGAAACATCATTCCTGAGAATGAGATAGGAGACCTAGAGAAAGGAGACGTAGGACGAGAACCCAAGACTCCTAGATGTAAGTCAGTTTTGACCAGAGTGATCACTCCAAATTGGATCCCTCAAGACAACAAAAGCATAGAACTATTCTTGAATAGAGAAACAGAGGAAGTCTTTTGGAGATTCAAAACAGATCAACCTAGCCCAATAGTCATCATCTACAAGTTCAAGGATCCGGAGACACCAAGCAAAGTTGTCTACCTGGATGACACATCGGAGAAGATGTTCTTGGTAGCAGATCATGGAAAGCATGCATATACTTGGCAAGGTGAATTGATTTTCCCTCCACCAAGATCCAATGTTTCCCATGGCCTCTAAGGAGCAGGATCATCCCAGGCTCATGGAGCCCAGAGGGAAAGAACTAGAGAGAGACCTGAGATAAGCTTTACACACAATGTGGGTAGAGAAAGATCAAGACGGGAAGGTGAAAGACCTGAAAGAGAGAGACATCACAGACATAGGCCTCAAAGAGATGAACATGATTTTTCATTGCCCAGACCCCGAGAGTACCCAAGAACCCTTAGACCCTCTCAAGTGGTCAAGACAATGAAAAATTGCTTTGATGGGTCAAGAGATCCTTATGATCATGTAGCCGAGTTCAAACAAGTGTTAAGAGCTGAACAAGTTGAGGACTTGTTCACCCAGTTCGAGGCATTTGGTTTGACTCTCAAGGGCACTACCTTAGCTTGGTTTCAACCACTAAACAGTCATAACTATCGAGATATAGGTCAACTACTGGACGAATTCATTGTAGAATTTTCCAAGAGTGGTATCAGGCATAACACATCATCCTTGATCCACAGCTTCAAGCAGACACCCCAAGAAACAGTGTGACTAGCAGGAAGAAGGTTCAGAAAGTACATAGAAAGATGCCCTGTTCTGGAATTACCCACACCGGCCAAACAAGTGGCCTTGTTTTTAGATGGCTTACTAAGCAGCAAGTTAAGATCATATGTGTACTTGAAAGAGCCAAGATCCATAAAAGAGTGTGTGCGGATGTGCATAGACATAGAAGATAACCTGGATGAGGAGTTAGGATTATCCAAACTCTATAAGGATTCTGATAGTTCTACTAGTCATACTTTGAGAATCTCCATAGAAATAGATGAAATAGCTGAGCAAGTTGCCAAGAAGCTAGGAGTCCAAAATAGGCAAACGCCAAGAGTAACCTCATTGAATCGATGTTATACTTGCGGAGGGGACCATCTGGCTAACATATGCCCAATGCAAAACACGAACATAAGAGAAGGAATGCTCCATATTGCACTATTGAAAGGAAGTACACGAACCACACGGCTCAGGATTGTCCTTACATTAGGTAGGCTGTCAAACAAAATTATCAGCAACCTTACCAACAAGGTAGGTATCAAAACCAATATCAATAGCCTTATTATAGACAACAACAACAATATCAAGCACCATATAGGCCACAACCAATCCTTGGAAACCAACCACTAGCTCCCACCAATGTGATTCCAATTAAGTATGAAATAGTGGAGGAGAACCCTAATAGAGCATTGGTGCCAGTGACCCCTTTGGTCTTAGAAAATGTCCCTTATGCTCAGAGTTCTGACTACTCCAATGAAGATAGTCCACAAGCTTATTACACAAAGTCACTTGAGCATAGTGAGACTTATCCTTCTCATTACGAGGCACCACCTATGGAACAAAATTGGGAGCCTGAATAGTCCAATGTCATGTATACGAATCCTAACCCTAGGAACCAATTGAGACAAATGAGCCCACAAGCCCCTAGAGGACCATGTTTTAGATGCGAGGGTGTTCATTTCGTTCATGAAGGTCCCCACCTATCAACTCAAGGACAAGGACAAAACATCACCATACAAGGCTTTTGTCCCGAGTGCGGCAAAGAACATCTCCCAAGAGATTACCCTAGGAATCCCTCTAGTGCACCCAAGGTTACACCGGTTAATGTGGTAGGCTTAGTGGTTGATTCAAGTGCTAGTAGCAGTAATGTGGCTCCTATACAGGCAGTCACTAGGGCACAAGCCTTAAAACAAAATAAGCCAGCTGAACAATCAGAGTCAAGTGAATCTAGAGAGCCTATTAAGAGGAAAACAAGGACTTGGAAGAATACTAGAGAGAAGGCCAATCACAAGTGGAATAAAAAGTTATCTGAGCTAGAAGAAAGCCTGAAAAAAGCGAAAACAATAAAAGACATTGCATCTCAAAACCCCTCGCATGTTGAAGCTCCATCCACACCACCTCATCCCACCCCACCACCCATTGTAAATAGACCACAACCAGGGTCTGTTCTTGCAGATACAACCCTCGAAGGCTTGGACATGATGTTCAAGGCCTATCAGGCTCGACTTCAAGAAGGGCCAATAGCTTCAAACCTAGACAAGAGTTATCCTAGAGCAGATTTAGAGATTGAAAGAACAAAAATGTGCATGAAAATGGTGGAGCTAGCTCATGCTATGCTTAAGACTAGTCAATCATTCAATCAGACAAACTTTGTTAAACCCGATTTGCACTTCCAGGGCTTATTAGAAAGATTAGAGCAGTTGGTAAACAAGCCACAGGCTTCTTTACCTCCACAGGCTCAACCAATGGTTGAAAGAGAAAGATCACCACCAATGAAAGCTTATGTTCTTGATTCTATGGATGATGGAACACCTCTTTCAATTCAACAGTACTCTCAAGAGTTCTTACGGGAAATAGAAGAAGAAAAATGGGCCAAGGAGAAGGGTAATCCCCCTTCTATTCATGAGATTGATGACCTTCATGACCAATTTCCCCAAGAAATTCCATCTATTTATGGAGATCAAGGAGAGCAACAAGAAGATGAAAGATTAGATGTTGAATCTAATTCTTTACAAGAGTTGCCACAATTCGCAAGCCCATGGGAATCTGAATCTCTTCAGATAAGAGCTCCCACAATATGGTAAGACATGAAGACTCAGTGGTTCCAAGGAACACTGATGTCGTGAAGAACACTAAGGTTCAGTGTCATCTCACCGTAGAAGAGTTTCTCGAAGTAAAACCTGAGCTATGGAAGCATGTGGCAAATCAAGTTCCTGAACTCGATTCCAATGTGTCAAAAGTAGGATCTAAGCAAAAAGTACCAAAGATACCCCTAGAAAAATTAGGATACATGAGTGAAGGTGAAGAAGGTAATACTTATCTTCCAATCACCTACCAAGGTTACACAACCAAAGCAATCATAGATTCAGGTGCAGGTGTTGCAATTGCAACCACCTCTTTGTGGAAGCAATGGGGTAAACCCGCATTGAGACCAACTAGAATGAAGCTTCAAATGGTTGTTGGTCATATTGAAAGACCTCTAGGATTGCTTGAAGGGATAACTCTAACCACTTGTGGTGTAGATTTTAAGAACACCTTTGCTATATGTGACTTTGGCAAAAATAATGTCTACGAGATGATCCTAGGAAGGCGCTTCCTACGACAGCTGCAAATAGTGCAAGATTGGGGAACCAACTCCTTGTACTTACAGCACTTAGGGGTCACCACTAAGATCAATCTAAAGGATTATACCTTCACAGATGTACCACCCCCTACAGTGGAATCCTATCCACAAAGCGCAAGAAGATTTAATCTCTGTGCATTCTGAAAGTTCACCTGATCCATCCTGGATGCATGAAGATACTCACTTGTGGATGTGCAAAGTCGCAGAGGAAGAGAACGCTTAAAAGTGAGAGAAGAAGGAACTTTACCAGGAGATAGACTAGTTAGAGACCCAGCCTACACACTGATGATCTTTCCATATGAGGAATTTGAGCCTCGTGGCTAGCTAGAAATCTTAGCCACCATGGACATTGTTGTCAATGAAGAACAGTGGAGACTTCATTGTCATGAGGAGGGTTATGATATCTCTGTGTTCATGTGTCAGCCTATGCTAGAGGAATGTGACCCTAGTGATGTCATAGAAGAAGAAGAGGATGACGATGATCTAGAGTCCATTGTGATGGATAGCTGCTTTAACTCAAAAGAGCATTATCTAGAAGACATAGGAGTATTTAACCAAAAAGAAGAAGAACCTCTCACAAGCATTAAAACGGTCAATTCAAAGGATGGAAGTGAGGGTAGTCAAAAGAAAAAGAAAAGAAAAGCAGTGAAATAAGAAGAGGAGGAGTCATTGTTTGAAATAATACCTGAGAATTTGAAGAAATATGAAGTTGAAGACTGCAAAATTTTGGTATGAATGCCTAAGAGAGAGTCCACCATAGGAGAAGTGTATGATAATAAAGGAAAGACCAAAAAGATTGTTCTGACCATTGAAGGGAACAAAGAGCGATGTACTTACATAGGAGAAGACCTAAGTGCAGAAGAAGAAATAGAGCTTGTAGCTTTATTAAGGGAATATAGGGACGTTTTTGCGTGGCACTACAGAGATTTGAAGGGAGTAGATCTAAAATTTTGCTCATACGATTCCCATGACTGTTGATGCCAAGCCCACCAAATAGAAGCCCTACACATATAATGACACTTATGCAGCTAAAATAAAAGAAGAAATTGATAGATTGATTGAAGTTGGATTTATCTATGAGATTGAGCATACTGAATGGGTATCCCCCATTATAGTGGTGCCCAAGAAGAACGGAAACTTGCAAGTGTGTATTAACCTTAAAAAAGTTAATGTTGCTACGATTAGAGATAGCTATCCGCTTCCAATCACTAAACATTTATTGGAGCGTGTTGCAGCCAAGGAAGTTTATAGCTTCTATTCCAAAGGCTCATGTGTCATGTCTTCAAAGAGTTCTTACGAAAGAGCTTAGAAGTATATGTGGATGATTTATGTGCTCATTCCCAAGAAAGAATATATCACATCCTTGAGCTCAGACAGATCTTCAACAAGTGTAGAGAATATCGAGTGTGTTTGAACCTAGAAAAGTGTGTGTTCATGGTACATCAGGGTAAGATCTTAGTTCATATTGTTTCTAAGAACGGAATCTCAACAGATGAAGAGAAAGTACTAGCCATAGCGGAGTTGCCAAGGGGAAGGAAAGTTAAAGAGGTACAAACCTTTATGGGCCATTGTGGATATTACCGTAGGTTTATCCACATGTATGCAATCATAGCTAAGCCTCTTTATGCCTTGTTGACAAATTTTGAGTGGAACGACGAATGCGAAAATTCCTTCAATGAGCTGAAGAGACGTTTGTGCACAGCACCAATACTGACCACTCCTAATTAGAATAAGCCATTCCATGTCCACACGGATGCATCCAATCATGCAATAGGATGTGTGTTGGCACAACCCATAGGTGAAGGAAATCTAGATTTGCCCATAGCATATGCTAGCAGACAGCTCAATGCAGCTGAGAAAAATTATACAACGGAAAGAGAAGGCTTAGGCATGGTATACGCTGTGAAGAAGTTTAGACACTATCTATTGGCCGGTAAGTTCAAGTTTTTCACTAATCATCAAGCTTTATTATATTTGGTCAATAAACCTTGCAATACAGGATGCTTAGTAAGATGGTTCCTCTTACTAATGGAATACGACTTTGAAGTTGTTGTTAGGAAAGGTAGAACCCATCTCAAGGTGGATCACCTTTCTTGCATCACTTCAGGAGAGTCACCACAAGGAGTGTCTAGGGGTATAGACTTTGTAGGTCCCATTAACCCCCCAGCTAGAAACTCCCATGCCGAATACATTATTGTAGCCACATATTACCTTACAAAGTGGGTAGAAGTAAAAGCCACAACAAAGAATGATGCTCAAACGACGGCTAAGTTCTTATTTGAGAACGTGTTCACTAGATATGGGTTGCCAATAGAGTTAGTAATTGATAGAGGCACACAGTTCTTTAATGAAGTCATTGAGAATCTTCTCCAAGAATTCATGATTGTACATAAGAAGTCTCCCCCTATCATCCACAAGCTAACGGGCAAGTCGAGAGCACAAATAAGATCCTATGTAATGTATTGACAAAGCTCGTAAATAATAAACGCTCTGATTGGGATAAACGACTTCATCATGTTGTTTGGGCTTATCGAGCTGCCTACAAAACAGAATAGTCCTTTCCTTGAATTGAGTGTGTCGATCACGTACGCTCCTAACTGCAATAGTATCTTGGTGCTCACTTTGATGTCCCAACATTGCCTTCACAAGTGGCAGTCAATGACTCCCTGTTTTCTCTTGTAGCGACCTTAGACTAAAACCAAAAATTTTAATTGGGGGGCCATACTTTCCCCTGTGTGTACGCTGCCGCTTCACATACCTTCACATTTCCTTTTCTCTCTTCACTTTTGCACATAAGAGAGGGTTCACCTGAACCTTCCAAAATACTTTAAAAACACTTTGAACCTTAGGGAAATTAGAGAAATACCTCTGCAACGTGCAACCCACTTTCTCCAATTTACCCTTTGTGGACAATTAATTGTGCACTACGTGTGCGCTTTGACACCTGCACTTTAGCACTTTGACTTTGCACGTATTGACTTTGACCTTGACCTTGGACTTTGACTAGTTGACTTTGACCTTTTGACTTTGACTGTAGTTGACTTTGACCAATATGACTTTTATGGGTTCAACAGGTTACAAGTACTTGGTATGACTACTATGAATCCTCATCTTTGGAAGATCTAGAGGACATCAATGGAGGCTCACAATGACACATTCATGCTGAAATCCAAGGAAGAAGCACATACCACGTGACTTCAACTTGCAAAGGCTCGCAGTGACCAATAAAGCATCAAACAACCAACCTTTACACATTTGGAAGCTCGATGGCTCTTGTTCATATAGCATGGACATGACCTCTCAATGCACTATATGGAACAAGCACTACAACAAGGGTCTATCAGGGACGATAGACTCGAGAGGTGGGGGAGTGTTGGAACTCAAGGTCAAGCACAAGCATGGCAGCACATCAGAAAAGTGGACACATAAGAAGAGGGAGCAAGTAGGGAGCTCCAAGAAGTACATGTAAAATTTTCAAAAAGAATCCCTATAAAAACAGTGATTTTCATCACTAAATGCCATTCTAAATACCATTTCACCTTTTTGTAGCTCCATTTTGTTCAAGATGAGGAGTCCTCAAGCTTGAGGAGCATTAGAAGTATCATCCTACCAATTTTTGTAATTTTTAGACTTCATTTGAGCCCTCAAATAAACCCTAGAACCTAATTTTTAACTAGGCCGGACACTAGGTCTGGACAGGGCCAAGACTAGTTAAAAAACTATAAAAAGAGCTAGAGAGCTCATTTTTGGGGTTAGCTTGTTGTAGATTTGAGCTTTTGTAAGAGAACTATTTTGTAATCAAAGTTTTCCATTGTTCCTCTCTTTGATCTTACATTGTGTGTGTGTGTGTGTGTGTACGTGTGTGCATGCTTGTGTGCTTTCACTCTCACACTTGTGCCTTCACTCGCTGTAGCTCAGTGATGAGTAGCACCTCCTTTAATGTCAATCCGGGAAGACGAGAGGATGGTATGAAGACCTCGAGCAAGTGGAGGCACAAGTGCATGAGTGAGAAGCACACAAGCATGCACACACATACACACACACGCGCACCACGGCAAGACAAAGAGTGAGAAGCAATGGAGTTCTTAGATTACTTTCAAAAAGCTCTTACAAGTTCATTTCAATTACAATCTAACCTCAAAAATGAGCTCTCTAGCTCCTTTTATAGTTTTTGACTAGCTTTGGCCCTGTCCAGACCTAGTGTCCGGCCTAGTTAAAAATTAGGTTCCAGGGCTTATTTGAGGGCTCAAACGAGATCTAAAAAATACGAAAATTAGTAGGTAGATACTTCTAAAGCTCCTCAAGCTCAAGGACTCCTTGGCTTGCACAAAATGGAGCTACAAAAATATGAAATGGTATTTACAATGGTTTTTAGTGATTAAAATCACTTATTTGTGTAGCGATTTTCTCTGTTGATTTGTCGTACGCATATTTGAGCTCCCTACTTTCTCTTTCTTCTTGTGTGCTCCACTCCTTGATGTCTGAAAAATTTAGATGGCCTACTTGCCAGATCTTCTTTGGCTACTGTGTCTGCTTGTGCTATCTCTTCGTTCCGACCCTCTTTGTCTTGTGGCTCCTTCGGTTCCGTGACTGCTGCCAACACCCCCCCACTCTTGTGTCTGTCGCCCCTGACAGACCCTTGTCTAGATGCTCGTTGAACGTAATATTGGACAACGTCGGAAGCGAGGTGATGTTCTTCTAATCTGAGCCCCCGTGCTAGATCCGTTAATAATGCATCCCAATTCACTGGTCCTGGTACGTCCGGATGTGGCACCCGTAGTTGTTCTGAATAGATGGTTCTCTCCACAACGAATAAGTGGAGGAGATGTGAGGGCCTGGGTACAAATATTTCTGAGTGATATTCCCAAAATCCCGTTATGAACATCTCCTCGAATGTCTGTTTAAAACAAGCTGGGAGGTACTTTATTCTGGCATGCCAAGCATATATTACCTCTATGGATGGGGTTGTGCTCATGTCGTATACCAGATCTTGATTTCCTGTAAGAAATCCGACACCTGAGAAGTGGGGGTCTTTAATATTCTTGAACGTCCTGAAGGTGATTAGCATTAGTTCAAAGATTTTCATACACATTTGTGCCATCACATCGGGGGTATTCCGTAGTCGAGTGCTCCAGTGTCTGATGGTAGAAATCATGTAATTTACAGTGGGAGGGCCTTGTGGCGGTGCTAGATAAACATAATTTAACCACTTCGCGCAACCCTTGACGTTCTTGACAGCAATGGTAAACTCTGGCCAAGTGCGCCGGCGGAATACTGGAACATAACAAGGATTGTATTTAATAAAAAGGGGCATGTTAGTCCAGGTACGAACCATTTCCGGGTAGGTTTCAAGAAGACGGATTCTCCAGGTTGGTTGATAAATGGAGCCTTTCTTTGCACTTTCTGGGATATCCTCTGGCCCAAATTGTGTGGCAAAAGTTGGAGGTTTGCCACAACTGCGTTGAATCTCTGCATTGTAATCCGCAAGGAGCACACAATATGGCACATATTGATCATCGTTGGTGCCGATCCATCTATGATGAGACATGCTTCGAAAGTATTCAGACTTAATGATGATGTCTTCTAACTTTGCCATAGATTGGATTTGAATGGCCACTCTATCTTCATGGGTTGTTGCTGTCTTCTCGAGTGTTTGGAGCCATTCAGGTACTTCAACTTCTAATGTGTCCAGTCCTTCTGAGGTCTGTGCACCACCTGGCATTGGCATAGGAACGTATGGTTCCTCATATGTTTCATCCACCTCAATGGGTACTAAATCCTCCGGTTCGGGTTCTACAACTGGGGAGGGCTGCCTTTCATATTCTAGTAACTTTTTCTGGAGTTCAGCCACCTGCTCTGTCAATGCCTTTACTTCCTCTGAAGTCGAGGCCGTTTCTATTACCTTGGTTGGAGCCTCCTTTTCCCTGAGCTGGCTACGTAGCTCATCTCGTTCCCTTTCCAAATCATCATGTGCGTCTAATAAATCCGCATAACTTTCCAAGATGGTTTTCATTATTTCTGTGGGAACCGCTTTGAACTGTTCTGGATCGATCTCATGGGGGGACCCTTCCATGGTTGCTTCCAGGTTTTCTTCATTTTGTTTCTGCAACCGTTTATTTTCTTCAAGTGCTGTAGCCATATGCTTGCGAAGTAGAGTTAAATTACGCCGGACTCTCAGGTTATCTCTTTGGTACACCTCCAGCAAGGCTTCAAGTTGTTTGACACCGGGTTCTGCTGATGGTTGCGGTGTCTCCAGGAGTGTTTGATGGGCTTGCTCGAGAGTTGTGTAGCGCTGGTTGAGTTCCGCATTTTCTTCTTCTAGCGTTGTGAGTCGTCTTTGTAGGTTCTGATGATTCGTTGTCAACTGTTGATGGCGGCCTTCGAGATCCCTGTACTCACGCTGAAGTTGATACACACACTGATGTAATGATAGGAATATACTATTTACATTAAAGGATGCAGGTAAAGATGAAGATGCAGGGGGAATGGGGAAGGGGAAGGGACTTGTGAATGCGGTGGAGTCAAGTGGTGAAGTAGGTGGAGGGGGTATGGGAGATTGAGGTTGTGTGGGGGGTGGGGGTGGTACTGTGGCGGGTGATGTTTCCATTGTGTCAAATGTGTGTGTGACTGTAAAGATGGGGACAGTGGGTGGGTGGAAGTGATATTTGTGAAGAGTGTCGTGAAGGTGGGCATGGAAACTCCTCCAAATTAGATACCGGGAGAGAGAGGAATTCCCATGACAACTGTGGTAGTGGTAGAAAAGGGCGTGGTCGTGCCGGTTGGTGAGGTGAATTGTGTAGCGAGAGGTGAGGTGGGTGGGGAGAGTGGTTCCTCCTGATGTTCTTCTGTTTGCGTGTTGCCTTCCGGTTCTGATACATTGATGTGTATTTGTTTTCCAGATCGCCTAGGGCGGGCAGGCACACGTTTCTCAAATCAATTAATGTATGTCATGGCCTCATGTATGGCCTCATCCAAGCTGACTGCCTCTGCGTGCAGGTTCATGGATTCGATAAACATATCGTCCACACCTTCCTCAGCCAATAGTTGGCTCATGAGCACCTTGCCTGATTCAAGTGACATTTTGTGTTGTTCCTGAACTCGCTTCATGGTTTGATACAATCTTTTTATTTGTGTCGAATATGCTAGGGCACTTGCTAGCTCTGAGAGTTCATCATATTCTTGAAATTGTTCTTCGTCGGCTTCTTCTTCTTCTCCTCCTGCCTCTTGTTCATCTCCTTCAACTTCTACGACGACTGGTTGTGTCGGGGCTCGTGTTGTGGTGGGGTGTGGTTCCTGGGTCTGGTCTGCTTCTGTTTCAAGATTAGATTCGTAGATCAGCCTGGCAACTTCTTCATCCGTGAGGTCATTGAGAGTAAATCCCTGTGGAAATTCCAAGTCTGATGGAATGGGGGGAAACACCAAGTTGGGTCCTTCTGTACTTGGTCTGGGAAGACGAATGGTGAATGGCCAAACACGCCTAGTTTGAGGAGGAGTCACCTCAGGTGTGGTAGTGGCTCCTCTTGGTTGAGCACATGGTAATTGGACGCCCCCTCTCATCTTCTTCGATGGAGGACCCGCTGTTGATAGTCGCCTTTGGAATTCTTGGGCCCTGGACCACACTAGTGCTCTTTGAATGGGCACGTCATATGCTAGGCACCTGTAAATTATTCTTGTTAGGGCACAACAGCCATGAAGTACATTTTTCTGCTTCTTATTCCAGCGCTGATGGGCTAGGTGTATCTGATCGATGACCCAGTGCGGTATGTTGAGGGTGAGGTTCTCTGTTTCTGCCAAGTATAAGCTGAACCATATTTTCTTAGGGGGCATAGTGAATCGCTCTTGTGCGGGAAAAGCAAAATGTTGCATAACTGTTCGTAAGTGGAGAGCAATGGTAGGCGTCATTGCCACCATGTCCTTCAATTTATTGAGATCCTTATGCTTCATCCTACCCGGGACCATTGTTTCTTTCTCGGTGGGAATGTGCATACCTTGCATGTTCAATGCCTCCCGTACCAGATTGAGGGTCAGTTTGAATCTCTTGAGTTCGTGTCCTGGCAACAATGATGGTAGTACAAAAGTACTATCGCCTCCCTTGACCCTGCTAGGAGTTATGGTACTTATGAAATAGGAGCAGCGTAGAAAATCAGGTTTAGGCAAGTGTGCTCTGAAATATCTATCCAGGCCTGCCTTGGTCCAAACTGATCGCATTACCTCTGCATTCTGATAGTTCTCGAATTCCCGAGCGAAAAAGTGGTAGCGTCCCCATTTGCCATTAAATTCAATTTCTGCTTCCTAGAAGTAGGTGCCGTCACCCAATGGCCCTGCTACATCACTGAACCAATGAGCATGTTTCCCCACTTAAGAAGTGTGCCCCTGAGGAGGGTCCTGGATAGGAAGGACATGCACCGCTTGAAGTTCTTAAGGCCTTTCGGTGAGTGGCGGTTCCAGAAGAATAGTTTCAATGTCCACAATCTGTGCGCTGGACCCTGCCTGGGAACTGGTGCCTCCAGCTTCTGCCATAGTTATTGCTTGCTACTGGTTCTATCGAGAATATAGAGCATGCGTTAATATTGTAATGGACAAGATAGAACACGTTTTGCCCCCGTTACAATATTATCATGAGGTGAGTAATGGGTTAGTGGTCAGTGAGTGCACGATGACAGTGTGTGTAGTTAATGTCGGGATAGTCCTAGGAGCTAGATGGAAAGATGCAGTGTCTGACTAATGCAGTTAGTAAGTGGAGATGAATTCACAAATTGGGGTCGGGGGGTTTATTACAAGTCGTAGGTTGCCAAACACCATGGATGGCTTTTGGTCTTGGTTTTGTGGAGACTCGGGAGGGTTGCATGAGTAGTTCCGCTGGGGGTTGTTGTGTCTTTGGGACCCATTTACGAGTGAATCTGTGCGTGCTTCTAGGTGGCAGTGTGTTCGAGTGTATCAGACAAGAGTGGGTGGCAGCTGCTTGAGCGAGTGGACCCTGTCATGTATGATGTGAATTGTGTGGGACTAGTTGAGCCCGCAAGCAAGCCTTAGGCACCCAAATTTGTCTTGGTTGTGGGTCAGCCTTCATCGACTTCCTGGGCACCCAGATAGATTTTACTTTCTCAACAGAGGTTTTAGAAGTCCTCTTATTAGTATCATGTCATTGATTACTAATAAGTGGCTGAGACAGTTGTCGCGACTTGGCTATAGTCGGCAGCTCATCTTTTCGTACCCACATTTGTTTCACTGGTTGAGTTGTTCGGCTTCGCGCGTTCTTTTGGTCTCCCGCATAGATAGTCTTTAGTAATTGATCTGCCCTTAGTTGCTGCCTCCTTCTGGCCTTTGGAAAAGAAGGGAGTTCCGCCAATGCCTTGACTTTTCTATTGAGATCTCCATTCCTCTGCATCACATAGCTTTGGACAAGAACAGCATGGTCAACTTCATGTGTACCCCTGAAAGGACCAGGAGTCTGTGCCTTTCCTAGTTCCTGGAGTGCTCCATTATCTAACTCAACGGTAATTCTACCCTGATTCACCCATACCTGAAGAAGTCCACTTCTTAGGTTTAAGTTGACTGCTTGGTCATAAATCCAGTCTTGACCCAAGACAAGAGGTTCGGTGAGGTCCTCATCTTGACACACTAGTACTCTGACTGTAATAAAGTAAGTCTATGATCCAAGGGTCTGGCCGGTTCAGACAGATCTGAAATCGGACACCGTTTGGTCATCCGTGTGTATGACCAAAGATCTCGAGTTTAGACTTACTAGGAGGTCTTGTGCTATTGTGAACAAGTGAACCACTTAGCTTAGTGGTTAAGTCTCAAGGATGTGAAGGACGAGGTCTTGGGTTCAATCCCCATGGGATACATGGGAAGAGTATTTTGCCCAAAGAGCTCTAGAACCTTCTAGAAGCATCCATTGGACACTTGGCGCACATGCAGTTACATGGCTGACACTTGGCTGGTTAGTATCCACCTGCCCAAGAAGGCAGTCCCCTGGAGAGAGCTATATATAGAGGCATTTGGTTGGGAGGAGAGTCATCTCTCAAGCATGTGGTGGTCGTAATCGCTACGCTGTTGCATTGGTATCAGAGCTTCATTCTCCATAGCTCTCTTTCATCATCTTGCTCATCAATTTGCTCTCGCCTATATGCGTGTGCATAAACTCTTCTACGAAGAAGAAAGAAGCTCGCGGCCGTTTTGAGAAGAGAGCACGTTGATTGTGCGCTTGGCTTAGTTTAGGAGAAGCATAGCAAAAGAATAGATCATCTCTGTGTGCTGCCAGCAGGATTCGAACTCCCGCCCCCCTGCTAGGAGCGCGCTGCTCTATCCACAGAGGCGTCGTCATCCACGTGAAGAATTTCCGCAGCAGAGAATATTGACCGTAAATCTTGCTGAAGAAGATCTCAATTTGTAGATCTAAAAATGCATACTCTCTGTTGTGGCTGAGGGGATTCGATCCCTCGCCCCCCCAATAACGGCGCAACCATCTACCCAACGCACCCGCGGGCATTTACGCTCAGCAATCTGCAGAGATTCATCTAGTGTTTGAATCCAGCGCTGCAGAAGATCTCAAAAAGGTTCATAACCTCTGCTGCGAGTACAGAGGGGAATCGAACTCAAGACCTCCGCTATGGAGAATTTCTCACCTATCCACGATCCCCAAGCGCTGTTCGTTCGTGAGAGCAGTTCATATGGGTCTTAATTTCCGGCTGAAGATGGAATCCAGGAGCAAAAGAGCGCAGATCTCTGCCGTCAGCCCGCGTGAGATTCGAACTCGGATACAGGAGCAAAAGAGAGGAGATCTCTGCCGTCAGCCCGCCCGAGTTTCGAACTCGGAACCTCTCTTTGAGAGGAGCACTGCCTTATCCACTAAAGTAGAGGTTTTTGGTGATTACTCTCTCTGCATATTTTATTTAGTTCCAATCGTGTCTCTGCTCTTCTAATCCCGAATCGAGATCTTTTCATTTGGATTAATCTTTGGAGTTTGCTTATTATCTCAATCGAACCCGAGTGCATATCTGTGGTGGTCAAGGCCAAAGAAAAGTTTGGAGCAAAGTCTGAAAGAAGTGGAGCTGTGGAGTAAAGATTCGGAGGCCTTTGGTGATCAAAGTCAAACCAACTTTGAATTCGGACCAAAGTCTTGAGAGAATCACTCTTCCAAAAGATCAAGGGAAGGACGTAGCTCTATGTGGAGCTAAGTATTTTCCAGTTTCTGCTTGGCTTTAATGCTTGATTTATCTTGTTTTCATTATTCTACACTTAATCATAGATGCACATTGAAATAGCCAAGATTTCAATTGATTAAGTCTAGATTAGAATAATGAATTAATCCATTTCTTATTTCAAGCATTAGTTTGCATTAAGGAAAGACTTGATTTCAAAAAGATCCTTGTGCATCAAAGAATGTATTTTTGATAGTTTAAATACATATTTCCTTTCCATTGAGTAAGTTTTCTATTGCACTTCAAGGGTATGTTTTTATATCATAGTGCATTAGGACAAAGGAAAGGATATACATGCATCAGGATTGCATGATATACATTCTTAGTACAAGGAAAAAATCGTGCATCAAGTTCATGCATGATTGTTGTATTATTTTTTGGGCAAGGATGCCACCACAGAGATGAGACATGTTCTTCCAGTTCTAGAACATGACCATGTTCTTCCAGTTTTAGAACATGAGGCTCGGGGGTTGCCTACAGTATGTATATAGCTCTATTTTCGAGGACGAAAATATTTTCCAAGGGGGGAAGAATGTAATAAAGTAAGTCTATGATCCAAGGGTCTGGCCGGTTCAGACAGATCTGAAATCGGACACCGTTTGGTCATCCGTGTGTATGACCAAAGATCTCGAGTTTAGACTTACTAGGAGGTCTTGTGCTATTGTGAACAAGTGAACCACTTAGCTTAGTGGTTAAGTCTCAAGGATGTGAAGGACGAGGTCTTGGGTTCAATCCCCATGGGATACATGGGAAGAGTATTTTGCCCAAAGAGCTCTAGAACCTTCTAGAAGCATCCATTGGACACTTGGCGCACATGCAGTTACATGGCTGACACTTGGCTGGTTAGTATCCACCTGCCCAAGAAGGCAGTCCCGTGGAGAGAGCTATATATAGAGGCATTTGGTTGGGAGGAGAGTCATCTCTCAAGCATGTGGTGGTCGTAATCGCTACGCTGTTGCACTGACTGTCAATACTTCGTCTTGAATGGAGATGGGAAGATCCACCTCGCCCAGGCAAGGGGTTTCCACACCTCCCAATCCTATGAGATATGCTTCTATAGGATTGACAGTTAATTTCAACTCTTGACAGTAAGACAATTGAACAGCACTAGTGGTTGCACTTGAGTCAATCAAGGCTCTTACAGTCCTTGCGCTTTTTCCTTGTCCTATATCTAAGGTTATAAAAGGACGTCGATCAATTATCCTATGAGAGCTGATACGTGAAACTTCACACATAGCCATGTGATATCCTTGGTCTGCGTCGGCATCTGGGCTAGGTTGCTCTCTACCTCTTCTTCTTAATTTCATTCTCCGGATGCGTTCTAAAGCTTCTGCTTGGGCCTCTTCTCGAATTCGCTTTTCTTCTTCTTTGCGTTTCTTAGCAGTATTGAGTCGGCTTAGCATTTCCTCTGTGAGAGGTTCCTGATATAACTTGACCCTGCATCCGCTTATGTAGCTCGGGAGAACGTCACCTTCTAATGTGGCTAGTTGTACTGCTCCACTTGTTGAGATTCTATTAATGACCATGGGTCCGTAGCCTCTCTTCTCTAGTTTCCTCGCATGTTGTTTCAACGTGTATACTAGTACTAGGTCGCCAGCCTTCAAACCTTTATCCTTAACATGGGCGTCAAAATATGCCTTCTGTCGTTTCTTAGCTGCATATATCCCTGTAGCTGCCCTCAGTCTTGTTTCTCCTAATCGTTCAAGGTCAAAAAGTCTAGAGGATAGTTCATGACCCGTCCATTCGTGTTCTTGTGCTACTTTCAGTGTAGGTATTAGGAAGTCCAATGGTAGCACTGCGTTTTGGCCAAACACCATCTGAAAGGGGGTGGCTTGGAGTACCGTTTTGTAGGCGACTCGATATGCCCAAACAGCATGGTGTAGCTGTTTATCCCAATCAGAGCGTTTATTGTTCACTAATTTCGTCAGTACATTGCATAAGATCTTGTTGGTGCTCTCAGCCTGGCCATTTGCTTGAGGGTGATAGGGGGCAGACTTCTTATGTACTACCAAGAATTCTTGGAGCAGATTTTCAATAACTTCATTCAAGAAGTGAGTGCCTCTATCACTAACTAGCTCTATAGGTAGCCCGTATCTAGTGAACACATTCTCAAATAAAAACTTAGCTGTTGTTTGAGCATCGTTCTTTGTTGTGGCTTTTACCTCTACCCACTTTGTTAGATAGTCTGTCGCAACAATGATATATTCTACATGGGAACCCTTAGCTGGGGGATTAATAGGACCTACAAAGTCTATTCCCCACTTAGAGAATGCACGTCCACCCATCATAGGTTTCAGTGGCATCTCATCTTTGCGTATAGGATACTGAGTTCTTTGACACACATCACACCGTTTCACATAAGCATGTGCATCCATGTGAAGGGTCAGCCACTAGAAGCCCGCAAATAGTATTGCCTTGATCACCCGATCTGGTCCAAAGTGTCCTCCTGCTACACCTTGGTGAGCAGTGTCCAAGATCTTGAGATATTCACTCTCATGGACACATAGTCTTAGGTAACCGTCTTTACCACGTTTGTATAGATTATCACCAATGAGTGAGTAATCCTGGGCTTCTTGTTCTAAACTCCTTTTCCTAGCCAGAGTCATGTCTGGAGGGAATGTTTTCGTCCTCAGAAAGGATACTAGTGGTTCACTCCAATCCGGCACTATGGACACTTGATAAAGAGTGGCATGTTCCACAGGTGGTTTAGTGCAGCAGATTGGGCATTCCTTGCACAACTTTTGGACATCAGCTTCCATAGTTGGCCAATGCACTCCGAGTCTCCGTAGTGTCTGTAGGGTTCGTCGCTTTGAGTAGTGTTGCTCTAAGGCACCTACATGTGCTAATTGCAACCACTTCGCATACTCGTCCTCTTCTACACAACAAGCCAAGATCCCTTGATCTGTGTGCTTGTACATACTTCCAGCCATGATGTGGTACTTTTGGGCTTTTACTACCTGCCCATCCTGTGTGGCTATTACTGGGTGGTTAGGCCCGTACGTCAATACTGGTACTAATGGCTTAGCCCACTGCGGTACAACTTCCAAATTAAACAAGTAAGCATCAGGAAGGTCATCTGACACTCCTTGTGGGGCTTCTCTAGATGTGAGCCTAGAGAGATGATCCGCTCTCAAATGAGTCCTCCCTTTCCTTACCACAACCTCGAAATCATATTCCATTAGTAATAGAAACCATCTTACTAATCTACCTGTATTGCATGGTTTGTTTACCAAGTACAACAATGCCTGATGGTCAGTAAAAAATTTAAACTTATTTGCAAGCAAATAATGTCTAAACTTTTTAACTGCATATACCATGCGTAATCCTTCTCTCTCCGTAGTGGTATAATTTCGTTCAGCTGCGTTCAATTGTCTACTAGCATAGGCAATTGGAAGATCCATATTACCTTCACCGGTAGGTTGCGCGAGTACACACCCAATAGCATAATTGGATGCATCCACATGAACATGGAAAGGCTTACTCCAATCTGGTGTTGTCAAGATTGGTGCTGAACATAATCTTTGTTTAAGCTCCTGGAAGGAATTCTCACATTCCTCAGTCCACTCAAACTTGGTCAGAAGTCCGTACATGGGCTTTGCAATGACAGCATACATGTGAATGAACCGGTGGTAGTAACCACAATGTCCCATGAAAGCTTGTACTTCCTTGACATTCCTTGGCCTAGGTAGCTCTGCTATGGCTCTCACTTTCTCTTCATCAGTGGATATGCCATTCTTTGACACTATGTGTCCTAGAATCTTGCCTTGCCTGACCATAAAGACGCACTTTTTTGGGTTCAGGCAGACTTGATATTCTCTACATTTGTCAAAGATTTGTCTGAGTTCAGGAATATGGGTTTGTCTGATGTTGGAATGAGCACAAAGATCATCAACATAGACTTCTAAATTCTTCCTCAGGAACTCCTTAAATACATGGCACATCAGCCTTTGGAAGGTTGCTGGTGCATTGGTAAGCCCAAATGGCATTACACGAAAGGCAAATATACCCCATTCTGTGGCAAAAGTTGTCTTATGTTGATCCTCTGGAGCTATGGCTACTTGATTGTAGCCCGAAAATCCATCAAGGAAGCTATACACTTCCTTGCCTGCTACTCTTTCTAAGAGATGTTCTGTGATGGGAAGCGGATAATTATCTCGAATTGTGGCTGCATTAACCTTCTTTAAGTTAATGCACACACGCAGCTTTCCATTTTTCTTGGGCACCACTACGATGGGGGATACCCACTCAGTGTGCTCAATTTCATAGATGAATCCAGCTTCGACCAGTCTATCTATCTCCTCTTTGATCTTAGCAGCATAATTATCATTATATGTGTATGGCTTTTGCTTAGAAGGTTTGGCATCCGAGGTCATGGGGATAGTGTGTGAGCAGATGTCTGGATCAACACCCTTCAAATCCTTGTAACTCCAAGCGAATACATCTCTGTATTCTCTTAGCAAGGCTATCAATTCTTGCTCTTCTTCTTCCGTCAGGTCATGGCCTATGTAAGTGCATCTCTCTTCTCCCTCTTCCATGGCTACCACTATTTTCTTGGTGGTCTCTTTGTTATCATAGGCCTCCCCTTATTGCGCCTCTCGTTTAGGCATTCTGATCATGACTCTCCTGTCATCTATCTCATACTTCTTAAAATTTTCTGGGACCTCAAACAAAGATTCTTCCTCTTCTGGTGTGACTTCTCTCTTCTTTTTTTTCTTTCCTTCTTCCTTCGGGGTCACATGTGTGGCTAGTCTTACATCACTTGTAAGCTCTCCATACCTCTGGGGTTGAAATTCTACTTCATGGAAGTATTCTTCATCTGATGCAAAAGGTGGGTCCATAATGATCGACTCTAGATCGGAGTCACTTGCCTCCTCAATTGCATCAGGGCTAGGTTCGCACTCTTCTAATACTGCCTCTCCCATGATTGGCTCTAAGGAAAAAACTAAAATGTCATAGCCATCCTCATCACAGTGGGGTGTCCATTGTTCCTCATTGATGGCTACATCCATTGTTGCTAGGATTTCTGCCCAGCCGTGGGGTTCAAATTCTTCGTCAGGAAATACTACAAGTGCATAGGCTGGGTCTTGAATGGGTCTATGTGTTTTGTTTGCACCTATATCTCTGGCCTTTTCTCTTTTCTCCTCTTCTACTGCCACTTTGCACATCCATAAGTGGGTGTCTTCATGCATCCATGAGGATCCTAATCCTATGGAATGCACAGATTCCGTATCATCTTTGGCTCTATGGATGGGATTCCATTGGATAGGAGGGACATCTCTATGAGAGTAATCTTTGAGATTCACTTTGGTCGTAACACCTAAGTGCTGCAGGTACAAAGAATTGGTTCCCCAATCCTGTACCACTTGCAACTGTCGCATAAAAGGTCGTCCCAAGATCATTTCATAGGCATGGTTCTTGCTAAAATCACATATAGCAAATGTATGCTCGAACTCGACACCACAGGTGGTGAGAGTTATTCCTTCTAGCAATCCTAAGGGCCTTTCAATATGCCCATCGGCCATCTGCAATTTCATTCTCGTTGGCCTGAGTGCTGGCTTGCCCCAACGCTTCCATAGGGAAGTGGTGGCAATTGCAACTCCTGCACCTGAGTCCAAAATTGCCTTGGTGGTGTACCCCTGGTAGGTAATGGGAAGATAGGTGTTCCCTTCTTCACCTTCACACATGTCTCCTATCTTATCCAAGGGTATCTCTGGCACTGTCCTATGTGATCCTACCTGGGAATGAGGTTTCACTATCGCTGGTACTTGTTTGGCGATATGTTTCCATAATTCAGGTCTAACCTTGAGTAGCTCTTCTAACTTGAGGTTGCACTGCACTTTAGTGTTTTTCACTACCTCTGTGTTCCTAGGTAAGACTGAGTCCTCATTTCACACCATGACCGTGGGTGCTCTCATACAAGTAGACTTAGCTTCCCATGGGCCTGTGAAGTGGGGTAATTCTTGTAGAGAGTTAGACTCAAAGTCTAGTCTTTCCTGAGAGTGGGTGCTCTCCTGCTCCTCATAAATGGATGGGATGTCTTGTGGGAATTGGTCGTGTGCATCATCCACCAGTTCAATGGGAGGAGGTACTTCACTTTCTTTAGCCCATTTGTCTTCTTGAATCTCTCGTAGGAATTCTGGTGTGAATCGATTCATAGAAGATGATGTGTCTGGCTCCGTAGAGTTAGGCACATAAGCTTCAGGCACATATGCTTCCTGGGCAGGAAGACCTGCTCTTTCACTTGCCTTGTCCTTATGTTGAGAGGCGGGTTCCTTTTCTGATTGTGCAATTAGCTTCTCTATTCTTTCTAACAATCCATCAAAGTGCAATTGTGTCTTCGCTGAACTAGAGATGTTAAATAGGCGACTGGCTTCAAACATGGTCTGAGCCAATTCCACCATCTTAGCACAAATTTTGGTTCGTTCAAGCTCTAGTTCTGCTCTAGGGTAACACTTTTCATGATCAGTTAGGTTTGGCCCTTCTTGGATTCTGGCCTGATATGCTTTAAGCATCATATTAAGGTCTTCGGGAGTGGGATCTGCTAGGACTGATCCTACTCTAGGGGGTGGTGGAATTAGTTGAGGCGGGTTGGAAGGTGGAGGGTCGGATGGAGTTGGGAATGGTGGAGGTGGGGTAGTGTGAGAGGGAGTTTGAGATGTGAGTTCAGTTATCCTGGCCTTTGTTTCTTTGAGGCTTTCCTCGAGTTCACTCATCTTTTTTGCCCATTGCCTTTTCATTCTTTCACGGCTATCTCTCCAAGCTCTAGTCCTCTTCTTTTTCATGCTCTCTGTTTCACTAACATCTGGGCTCTTTTCCTGGTCTACCCCTTGGTTTTGCTGCAATGCTTGAGCTCTAGTGATCACTTGCACTGGTGTAGTGGACATCACACTTCCTGTGGAGTCTACAGCTAACCCAATAACATTAATGGGAGTTATTTTTGACATATTGCTGGGATTCTTTGGAAAATCTCGTAAGAGATGCTCTTTTCCACAGTCTTGACAGAAACCCTGAATTGTCACTGAGTGGGGTTGTGTAGGGGCAGGCAGTGGACAATCACGCATAAGGTGATCTCCCTGACATCTGAAGCATGGTCCTCTAGGAAATGGGGGTCGTACCTGCCTAGGTTGAGGTCTAGAGTTGGGGTTTGTGTACAAGACATTAGCATACTCAAGCTCCCCACTATTTTCACTTGGGTCCTCATAATAGTATGACTCGTTATGCTCGGGTGACTGCATGTAGTAAGCCTGGGGACTATCAACATGTGTAGAATCGAAGCTATGGTCACTAGGATCACTTTCTGAAAGCAATGGTGTTACGGGGACTATAGCTTTGTTCGGATTTTCTTCAGCAGATGCATATTTCACTGGGATCACATTGGTTGGTGTGGGGGGTTGCTGTACTAGGACTGGTTGAGGTCTCTGCTGCCCTTGATAGGGTGGCTGATAAGTTTGCTATGGTCTGTTGTATTGTCGTGGTGGGTACTGATTCTGGTATCTACCCTGTTGTGGATATGCTGAGGGTAATTTTGCCTAACAGTTTGTTTGTTATATGGGCAGTCTTGTGCAGTGTGGTTGGTGTACCTTCGCTCTATGGTGCAGTACTGGCTACTGGGATTCACCTGGGGTTGGGCCATAATGGGACATACATTTGCCATATGGTCGCCTCCACAAGTATAACATCTTTTCACAGGGGCAAACCTTGGGATTTGTTTGCTAGAGACACCTAGTTTCTGAGCTACTTTCTCTGCTAATTCCTCAATTGATGTGGATTGCGAGGAAGAGAGGCTAGAGGCACTATCTGAGTCCTTGTAGATTTTGGAAAGCTCTAGTTCCTCCCCTAGGTTATCCTCGATGTCAATGCACATGCGTACACACTCTTCTATAGTCCTAGGGTCCTTCAGATACACATATGACCTCAATTTGGTACTTAGCAATCCATCCAAGAATAAAGCCACTTGCTTAGCTGGTGTGGGGAGCTCCGAAACAGGGCATCTTTCAAGATATTGCCTAAATCTTCTTCCTGCAAGTCTCACGGTCTCTTGAGGGTTCTGCTTGAAACTGTGAATCAATGAGGAGGTATTATGTCTAATGCCACTCTTAGAGAATTCAATAATGAAAGCCTCTAGGAGTTGGTCTATGCACCTGAACTCTCTCTCATTCAATGGTTGGAACCATGTTAGGGTTGTGTTCCTAAGGGTTAGACCAAAGGCATTATATTGTGTGAATAGGTCCTCCACTTGTTCTGCTCTCAAGACTTGCCTAAACTCTGCCACATGATCGTATGGGTCTCCTGTGCCATCGAAGTAATTTTTCATGGACTTGACTAACTGAGTTGGTCTCAAAATCCTGGTGTGTTCTCTAGGTCGTGGTAGAGGGAAGTCTTCCATATTCCTTTGATTTCTTGGGGCTCTCTGTACCTCAGGCTCTACTCTATTTGTTTCCATCCTCGTTCTTTCTCTGCCCCCTGGGTTAGCAAAGCTTACTTCTAGCCTATCTCTACTTCTGTTTCCTTGAGTTCCATGAGCTTGGGATGTTCCCGCTCCAGGGTGACCATAGGACACATTTGATCTTGGTTGGGGGAAAATAATTTCACCTTTCCATGTGTAAGCATGCCTATCATTTTCTGTCACCACAAAGATCCTCTCTGAAGCGTGATCTAAGTAGGTCACTCTGCCTGGGCTATCAGGATCCTTAAACTCAAAGATCATGATTGTTCCTATATCAATTGGTCGATCAGATTTATACCTCCAAAAGGCTTCGTCAGTTCCTCGGTTCAGAAGCAGATCTATGCTCTTATTATCTTGGGGAATCCACTCTGGTGTGATAATCCTAGTGAGAACAGATTTGCCTCGGGGGGTCCTTGGTTCTTCACCCATGCTTCCCTGCTCTAGGTCACCTAAGTCCGTTCCTGGGATCTCATTCCCAAATTCATCAGTCCTATCTGGATGACTAGTGACTACATATATTGTCCCTTCCTTGTCTAAGTACGCCCCGTTTTCAAACTTGACAGCTGGGCGCTCTAGTCCAATGGATTGGTCAGGATTCTTCATCTGTACCACAGATCTTCCTAGGCCGTCCTCATAGATGCTAGCACCCAATCGGTTGGTCCTAAGGTATTCCAACTGCGTTTTGTAAGGGCCTTCTACCTTGTACAAGTATGGCACTCCTGAACTTCCCGTAGGTCTGTCCATGCCTTGAGACATCTCTGATTCACTAGTCTCAGAACTAGGGTAGTATGAGTGGTGGCTCAACTGCTGGGCCCAAGACCTAGCAGTATGATTGACACTAGCCTCTGAAGACCTAAGACTTTGTCTATCTCTCCCTACTAGATGTCGCCCTGATCTAAGGTTCATAAGCCTAATTGATTAGCCCAAATTTGCCCAAGTACAACCTCGTGGCGGAGTTCTTCTGTATCAGTTACTTGATTCTTTTTAGTTGATTACCGTGTTAACATTCTTGTCTGATATCACGTTGCAAGGTATATTTGAGTGTAGTTCCGCACTTAAAGTTGATCGTTCCACGTTAAGTTATTTTCCTTTAAAGTTCTCGACAGTACAAAGATTAGGTCCTTAGCTTGAACTTGAAAGTTCAGGTATTTTTCAACTTGATAATTGCCTATCGTCGCCCCGACTTACTCCTACCTCTAGTCGTTCTTAGCCTAAGCTAGGAATTGACGAAGGGGAGTTGAGAATATTCCGACCTTTCTTGCTGATCCTTGCTCTTTAGTGCTTGAGAAGTTGATTCTCAAGCTTGCACAAAGCCCTTGCTTGGACGCTCTCAATTGCTTCTCAATAGACCTGCATCAGTCCCAAGATTAGCTCCAGACTTAAATTCAAATGACAGACTAGACCACTTTCATGCATGTAACTCACCGACCAAGTTATCCCTTGCCTTTATAAAAAACAATCCCAAGGATCCCTCAGTTCTCCTACCTCGGGTATGGTTAACTTCAAAAAACCCTATCTAATAATCCTAATCTTAGTTTTCACATAACCAATGGAAGTTTTGGTTGTACTTCCCACGAGCTTTCCAACAAAACAAGAATCACAGCAATTGGATTTTGTATGAGGAAGTTATGTCCGATCAGGGTTTAGGTGCTAAAACAGGGTTCGAAACAGTTTACTCAGGCAGACAAGAATTCTTGAATTACTTGGGTTGCGGCCTCACAATGTAATGCGAAACCCTTAAAAGTTCCCAAAAAATTAGACCACTATTTTTTTTGCCCTTAAAAATGGCCAAATTTGCCCTTCTATCGCGTTCGCAAGTTCTGTTAGTCGCGATTGACAGGTCAGTCACGATTGATGTGTCGATCGCGATTGACAGGTCCGTCGTGGCTGTCAGTCGTGATTGATGGGTCGATCGCGATTGACACGTGGCTCAAAAAGTCAATCAGTCGTGGTCAAAGGGTCATTGACTCTATCAGTCGTGATTGATGGGTCGATCGCGATTGATAGGTCGATCGCGAGGGTCTGTCCGTCGTGGTCAAACAATCGTTGACTCTGTCGGTCGCGATTGACAGGTCCGTCGTGGGCTGTCAGTCGCGATTGATGGGTCGATTGCGATTGATGACTCGATCGCGATTGACACGTGTCACGCGTATGATCTGTCCGTCGTGGTCAATCGGTCGTTGACTCTGTCGGTCGCGATTGACAGAGCCGTCGTGGGCTGTCAGTCGCGATTGACTGGTCGATCGCGATTGACAGGTCTGTCCGTCGTGGTTTGTCGATCGTGATTGACAGAGCGATCGCGATTGACAGAAATCTAATGAATTTCAAAAATCTAAACACGGTTTTGGGAAGCTCTAGGCCTGTAAATCATGGTTTTGCACTTTGTTTGGCAAATGGAGCATTTTTTCTGTCAATCGCGATTGACAAAGACCAGCGACACAGAGACAGTTGCCAAGATTTCCGTACCTGCGCGAAGTGCTGGAGAAGATGATGCAACATGTACCTGCAAGACAGCTCAAGAAACATGCAAAAATAGCACACACAATATTGCTCTCTCTCTCTCTCTCACAAGTGGAATGAGGGAAATGAAAGGAGGAAGGAGATATGATAAAAAAAACTGAAATTTTTGCGATGATGGAGATGGAGGTGGGAGATGGTGAGGATGATGATGGTGATGATGGTGGTGAGGTAAAGAAGAGAAAAACAAGAAGAGTAAAGAAATTACCTACGACGCCAACGTCTCACCTCTACGTCTTACCATCACACGCTCGTCCTCAAAGCTCAATCCCCGGCAACGGCGCCAAAATTTGGTGTAGCTCAGTGATGAGTAGCACCTCCTTTAATGTCAATCCGGGAAGACGAGAGGATGGTATGAAGACCTTGAGCAAGTGGAGGCACAAGTGCGTGAGTGAGAAGCACACAAACATGCACACACATACACACACACGCGCACACACGGCAAGACAAAGAGTGAGAAGCAATGGAGTTCTTAGATTACTTTCAAAAAGCTCTTCCAAGTTCATTTCAATTACAATCTAACCTCAAAAATGAGCTCTCTAGCTCCTTTTATAGTTTTTGACTAGCTTTGGCCCTGTCCAGACCTAGTGTCCGGCCTAGTTAAAAATTAGGTTCCAGGGCTTATTTGAGGGCTCAAACGAGATCTAAAAAATACGAAAATTAGCAGGTAGATACTTCTAAAGCTCCTCAAGCTGAAGGACTCCTTGGCTTGCACAAAATGAAGCTACAAAAATATGAAATGGTATTTACAATGGTTTTTAGTGATTAAAATCACTTATTTGTGTAGGGATTTTCTTTGTTGATTTGTCGTACGCATCTTTGAGCTCCCTACTTTCTCTTTCTTCTTGTGTGCTCCACTCCTTGATGTCTGAAAAATTTAGATGGCCTACTTGCCAGATCTTCTTTGGCTACTGTGTCTGCTTGTGCTATCTCTTCGTTCCGACCCTCTTTGTCTTGTGGCTCCTTCGGTTCCATGACTGCTGCCAACACTCGCTCATGGTCTTCATACCGGTCCTCACATCTCTGCGGATTGACAAGTAAAGGAGTTTGTGCTTACGCTTGAGCTACATGAGGTAGTCAATGACAACCAACAAGCAAATGGTGATGAATTAGAAGAATCTTTCTCAACAACTAGAAGCAATTGTCTAATCACTAGGATACGAAGAATAAATAAAATATCACAAAATGATGTCTTAACATATTTATTCTCCATAGAGGGATCAAATTGAGTCTTTGTGGAGTTTCTTTCTAGTAGGGGGTGTAGGAACAACTCTAGTCACAATCTGTGAGTTGAAGAATCTAAATGTAACAAGCAAAGCTACATACCTAGATAGATCCAAAAGAGAATAACGAGAGTTGGAGGAGTCAAGGAAAGAAAGTTAGACATAGCTACAAAAAACTTTATTCCCTAAAAAGAAACCAATGAATGAAATGGTTAGTAATGGAGTAGCACCTAGCAAACAACAAGGAAATAAGTAGGAAATACACTCATAGTAGGCTAGTTCTCCACCATATCTACTTGTACAACCACAAATGCCAAGTCTTTGTCTATCACATTGCTTGCCTAATCCAAATTTTATTAAAAATGTTCCAATAAAGGTTCCACCAGCACTAGTTAGACTAGTAATGGGACAAGAAAACCAAGTAAGATGAAATCCTTATCATGTTTAGAGGCTAGTAGATGGAGGTAGATTTCCTGAACTATTCGAGGCACCTAAATTCATAAAAATCCATCATCATGGATCAAGAAATCCTTATAATCATATTTCCAAATTCAAGCAAATATTGGGGGGTCTTTTTGCGTCATTGAAAAAGCCATAAAATTTCTTTTAAAAAGGAATTTTAAAAGCGAGAAGGATGGGATTTTATAGAAAAATACAATCATACCACATTTTAATTCAATATATGGTAGAGAGCTAGGCTTATTATCTTCTTAAAAGTTGTAAAAGAAGAATGAAGTTTAAGTTCTATAGACTATTGTTGATATATTTAGGTTGTGATTGTGTGAACACACTAGGACCGTCGAGGAACTTTCTTCCCTATTTAGGAGGTTTTTTCCCCTCCGCTTGTATATATGCCTAT
Organism: Ceratopteris richardii; assembly: GCA_020310875.1. NCBI lineage: Eukaryota > Viridiplantae > Streptophyta > Polypodiopsida > Polypodiales > Pteridaceae > Ceratopteris > Ceratopteris richardii. The sequence continues at coordinate 76,432,736 of CM035429.1, forward strand.
AACCTGAACGGGTCACTTATCTTTGTACATTCTCTTGGTAATACATTCAGTATTGTGTGTTGTGCTCCAAGCTTCTTCTTCTTCCTTGTATTGTTTGTGTGCTTCCATAGACCTCAAACTCCAACAAATAGTATCAGTGCAGTTCGTCGCTTCATCTAAGGCATCGTTGACACCCCTCTAGTCACAATCTTAGAATTGTACAAAATTTGTTGAGCATACTAAGGGCAATTAGGATTTCAAAACGGCTTTGCATTGAGGTGTCAAAATCACAATCTGAGCTCGGCTTTCGAACGCACTATCACAATGCTTGTGCAGGCGATTTCATGTTTTTAGTGCCAAAATATATATACAAGTTTTGGTTTGTGCTACGAAAATTTCCAAACAAATGATTCAGGTAATGATAGTAAAGGATGTTGGAATTGTGGTAAACATGGACACTTGGAACGTGATTGCACATTAAGGAATCAAAATAGTAGAAGGCACCAAAACAACTATGCATCCACAAGTGTAGATGATTCTAAGAAGTTGGTCGTGGTCCAACATCACATGATGAATACGATGTCTGTTGATGTTTCAAAATCAAATAATAATGTTTGGTAGCTTGATTCAGGTGCTTCAAATCACATGATCAATCATGCAAAATGGTTTTTTAGTTTGCAAAAATTGTGAGTTCCTTGATATGTTGAAACATGTGATGACACATCACACCTTATCAAGCATACAAGAAACATATCACTTTCTATGGAGGACGCGAAGGTAAAACATCTTGTTGATGTGTTGCATGTTCTAAATATAATAAAGAATCTAGTTTACGTTGGACAAATGGTTGAATAAGGATTACAAATCAGTTTCAATGTTGATGGGTTATATGTAGAAGAGTACAAACAAGATGGAAGATTGATTGCCAGAGGAAACAAAGTGGGTAGGATTTTCACCTTAAATGTGAAAATTCTTGAAATGAATGCAACCATGTTTGCAAAAGGCACAGGAGTTATTGTTGATATAGAGATGTGGAACAAACAAATTGGACATGAAAACTTGTAGATGTCATGGAAAAGGAAACCATCTTAAATCTTAGATTCCATGTGAGTTTCCATATCTCATGATTGGTTCAGAATTTGGAGAAAACAATGCTTCCATTGCATTCGGAACATGCCAAAACCCAAAGATCGACTATCTATTTGCTAAATTCTGACAGCTGGAGGTCTTGTTTCTAGTTGATGACATCATCAATGATATCATCAACTTGTAATCGCCCTTGGAAAACCTATATAAGGAGGGCTTGGCCACATTCATTCTTAGTCTTGCCAATCCAGTCTTGGGAGCTCAACGAGTCATGACCGCCAAGTAAGTACCAACGAGTCATGACCGCCAAGTAAGTACCCTCCAAGTTCCAGTTCTAGTTCTTTTCTTGTTCCTTGTTCCAATCTTGTCTAGTCTAGTTCTTGGACATCCTTCCTTGTCCTCTTGTAATCTCATTGTATGAGATCTTGTCGAGTTATTTCCTATATCTAGTTCATCTCCGTGAAGGGAATTCTTGTAATCTTGATATCTTGTTTCATACTTATGATCCTAGGTTGTGGGATCTCATATATCATCTATAATAGAGTTATTCATACCTATTAGTCTCGGGTTGTGGGATGTCTTGTATCATTTTACCTATGTGGGTGTTCTTGTAATCAGAAGTATATTTTTAAAATCTTGTCTAGTGTAATCAAAGAGCACAATCTAGTGCTCCCTTGACATTTTGGCAAGACTAGATCCTATCCAGGACTAGGCACCATGGATTCCATATGCAAGGAGATTTAGTCTACCATAAAGGAATTTCTTGAACATGTCCAAGAGATGAAAAGATTACTACGACAAGATGATCAATCAGTCTCAAGCTATGCCTTGAATATCAAGATGTTGTTTCATGGAACTACATATCAAGAAGACTACATGGTTAATCAGTTTCAAACTGGCCTCAATCAACACTACAACACACCACTAAAAGATCAAACGACCTATCTTGTGATGAAGCTAAGGAAGCTCAAGGGAGACCGATTCCTTCACCACCTTTCAAGATTAAGGATCATGAAGAATTCGAGGTTGATCATGTCTTAGATTCAATCTCTTGAGGAGGATTGGAGTACTTTAGTCATTGGAAACGGTATGATGTCAGCGATCGTACTTGGGAGCCTACAAAAAATCTTCAGAGAGCAAAATTTAAGGTTCATGAATTCCATAGGAAGAATCCAATGAAACCCAAGATAGAGAACATGGCCGCCCTCGTGGAACTCGTCACTTGAGGACACAAAGAAAACCATCTTGAACCTTAGATTCCATGTCATTTTCTATATCTCATGACTGGTCAAGAATTTGGAGAAACCAATGTTTCCATTGCATCTAGAACGTGCAAATCCACAAGATCAACTTTCTACTTGCTGAATTTTGACATTCGGAGGTCTTATTTTGAGTTGATGATATCATCGATGACATCATCAACTCGTAACCGCCCCTGAATCTTGGAAAACTTATATAAGGAGGGGTTGGCCACATTCATTCTCAGTCTTGCCAATGCCATTCTTGGGAGCTCAAGCGATCCTGATCACCAAGTTCTTTCAAGTTCCAGTTCAAGTTCTAGTCTTGTCTCTTGCTCTACTCTTGCCTAGTCTTGTATCATGGACATCCTTTCTTGTCCTGTTGTAATCTCATAGTAGGAGATCCTTTCTAGTTATTTCTTGTATCTGGTTCATCTCGTTGAAGGGAATTCTTGTAATCCTAATATCTTGTTTCATACTTACGATCCCAAGTTGTGGGATCTTGTGTATCATCTCTGCTCCAGTTATTCATACCTATCAGTCTCGGGTTGTGGGACATCTTGCATCAGTTACATATTCTTGTATCACTTTTCCTACATGGGTGTTCTTGTAATCAGAAGTGTATTTCCGAAATCTTGTATACTATAGTCAAAGAGCACACCTCCCTCAAGCGACGAGTTCCATGAGGAGCAGCAATGTTCTCTAGCTTGGATTTCGTTGGATTCTTCCTATGCAACTCGTGAATCTTGAATTTTTCTCTCTGAAGATTTTTTGTAGGCTTCCAAGTACGGTCACTGACATCATACCCTTTCCAATGACTAAAGTATTCCAATCCGCCTCAAGAGATTCTTGAATCTAAGACATGATCAACCTCAAATTCTTTATGATCCTTAATCTTGAAAGGTTCTTAAGGGTTGAGTCTCCCTTGAGCTTCCTTAAGTTCATCAAAAGATAGTTCCTTTGAGCTTTTAGTGGTGCATTGTAGTGTTTCCAAGATCTTCGATGGAGTGCCTTGAGTAAGCACACCTCCTTGATTGAACATGAACTCCTCCTTGTCCTTTATCTTCTTGTTATCTTCATAATTTGTATGCTCCATATGATTTGTAATGACTTCTTCATCTTCAAAAGTTCTTGATTCGGTTTTTTGAGGAATAGGGTCTTGATTATTCAACACTTCTAGCTCTTGGACTTGGCTTTCTTTGAATAATTGATTCTCACATTGAACTGCCTAATTGATAACATCCCCCAAGGTATTTGCTTGAGGCATGGATAGCAAGAGATACTTCACTTCAGGCTTGAGGCCACTTCAAAATTTATTAACCATGTAGTCTTCCTGATATGTAGTTCCACAAAACAACATCTTGATATTTAAAGCATAACTTGAAACTAATCGATCACCTTGTTGTAGCAATCTTTTCATCTCTTGGACATGTTCGATCAAGTCATTTATGGTAGATTGAATCCTGTTGCATAGGGAATCCATGGTGCCTAGTCTTGATGAAGGTAGTCTTGCCAAAATGTCAGGGGAGCACTAGATTGTGCTCTCCGACTAAAATATACAAGATTTTGGAAATACACTTCTAATTACAAGAACACCCACATAGGGAAAATGATACAATAATATGTAACTGATGCAAGACGTCCTACAAACCAAGACTGATAGGTATGAATGATTGAAGTAGAGATGATACATGAGATCCCATAACTTGGGATCGTAAGTATGAAACAAGATATCAAGATTACAAGAATTCCCTTCATGGAGATGAACTAAATACAAGAAATAACTAGAAAGGATCTCCTACTATGAGATTACAACAAGACAAGAAAGGATGTCCACGATACAAGGCTAGACAAGACTAGAGCAAGACACAAGACTAGAACCTGAATTGGAACTTGGAAGTACTTACTTGGTGATCACGACCCCTTGAGCTCCCAAGAGTAGCATTGGTAAGACTAAGAATGAATGCGGTCAACCCCTCCTTATATAGGTTTTCCAAGGGCGGTTCAAGGGTGGTTATGAGATGATGTCATCGATGATGTCATCGATGATGTCATTGATGATGTCATCAATTGGAAATAAGACCTCCGAATGTCAGAATTCAACAAGTAGAGAGTTGATCTTGTGGTTTTGGCACATTCCAGATGCAATGGAAGCATTGATTTATCCAAATTATCAACCAATCATGAGATATAGAAAATGACATGGAATCTAAGGTTCAGGATGGTTTTCTTTATGTCCATGATAGCAGATGCCCAAATTGATGCAATCAAAGGAGATTGTCAAACGACTACCAAATTTCAAGGTTGCAAAGATGCAAAACTTATGTGTAGCATGTCAATTTGGCAAACATTCAAGAGCATCATTTCTGCATGACAAGCATGTTAATGATAATTTGCTAGAAAAGTTACATACAAATGTTTGGGATCCATTAAAGACCACATCTACAGGAAGTTGTGGGTTTTATATTACTTTCATTGATGACCATACATGGAAATTATGGGTATATTTCATGAAAGAGAAGAGTGATGTGTTCAATCACTTCTAGAATTTTAAAGTTATGGTGCAAAAGCAGATAGGGAAGTATAATCAAACATGAAGATCTAATTGAGGGGGTGGGTACATGTCAAATGATTTTGGAAACTTTCTAAAAGTCATGGAATTCGATGTCAGTTTTCATGCAAGTACACATCACAATAGAATGGCATTGATGAACGTAAAAATAGACATATTGCAAAAATAGCAAGAGCCTTGATCGCTGAGAAGAATATGCCTCGTTATTATTGGCCAGAAGCTGTGCACACTATTGTATACATCATGAATAGAACTTTGACTCTTCTTGTAAATCAAGTTATACCTGAAGATCAATTCATAGGTAAAAAGCCAAACTTAACTCATATGAAAGTTTTTTACACTATTGCATATGTACATATTCCAAATGAGTTGAGGATGAAGCTTGATCCAAAAGCAGAAAAATGTATCTTCATTGGGTACTCCCTTGACAAAGGGATATAAATTTTATAACCCACTCATACGACAGGTGAAGGTAAGCAAAAATGTGGTGTTTGATCAAATGTTAACCTTCTATGTAGAGGCCAAAGAAGGACTTAATATTGAACCAAACGACAAAGAAAATACCGAAAAATCAAGTGTGAAATCTCAAGTTTTGAGTGGAACAGATGCATCATCAAGCAAAAGTTCCAACTCAAATCCATGGAGTAGAAGATGGCATGGAAATTTCAGTCCCACAAATTCGTCAACTACATCCAAGAAAGTTAAAGAAAGGCTTTGTGTTGGTGGTAAAACATCTACAAGTTTTGAAGACATTGATGGAAATTCAAGTGGTTTAGAAAAGATTCTTGATGAAGAACTTGGATTACCCTCTGTGAATGCTCTAGGAGAAAGAAAGGCACATGCAAATGATACAAGGAGAAGTGAACCAGGACCAAGAAGATATGGGAGGATGAAAAATTCAGTGCAGAGATTGACATATGACAGTTACATGGATGGTCATTGTTCATACATGACCAAGGTAATACAAGATCCTAAACCCTCTTGCTTTGAAGATGCAATTGGAAATGTAGATCGGGACAAATACATGGATGAGGAGATGGTTGCATTTTATGGAAACAAAACATGGAAGCTAGTTCCATTGCCACAAAGAAAGAAACCCATAGGCTACAAGTGGGTTTACAAAGTAAAGCAAAATGTTGATGGTAGCATAAGCAGGTATAAAGCATGATTGGTAGCAAAAGGATATGCACAAAAATATGGCATTCATTATAAGGAAACGTTTAGCCGTGTAGCTAAAATGTCTTCTATCGGAGCACTTATTGCATTAGCTACAACAAAAGGATGGACTTTGCATCAGATGGATGAGAAGAATGCTTTCTTAAATGGTGAGTTACATTTTGTATACTTAACCACCATTGGATTTTCTATGTGAGATGCAAATCATTCATTATATCATAATTCATCATTACTTTTGGATTTTTCCATCTATTGTACTTCAATCTTCAAGTTGGATAGTTATACATATCTTGTTATAACAGGTCTTGACAAGGTTTTGTTACCTTGATTTCAAACTACTAGTTTGTGAGGTATACTCAAGTTTTCTTATCTCTAAAGTATGCTACAGAAAGTCTACTTTCAAGTTGTATAATTTGTTTTGGTCTGTTTTGTGCAAAGAATTTATGGTGATTATTTTTCTACTATCGATAATCTATGTTTTCTTGATAGTTTGTAGGCAAGTTTGATCTTTGAAGTTTGGCAACAAATGTTTGATCTTTTGAAGATCTTAAGAGGTCACATCAGTTCTAGGTGATCAGTTTTACAAGTTTGTAAATATAACATTGTGATATCAGAGCTATTTTTCTATCATAACTTTCATAAAGCTTATTGGATTATCTTCTTTGTTTACAACAATTCAATATGGCAGATTTGAGTGATCTATTAAAAAGTTATCGCATGGGAGAAATTATCCCATGTGGAAATGTAAAATGGAGTCTTATATCATGTCTAATGGTATTTGGGGATTTGTAACAAGTACAAAAATGAAGCCAATATTACTAGGAAGTTCCTATACAAGTAGATCAAACAAGAGAACAAGAATGGATCAAAAGAGAGACAAGAGTTCCTTTATTATATCTCAAACAATTTCAAATACCATGGTTGGACATATAAGAGGTCTCAATAATCAATCAATGATTATATTCTTGAAGCATTAACCTCTATTGATGCATCTCCTAGTGAGGATATACAATTTAATAGCATGTTGCTTGAGAGAAGCCATGATAATCAATTAATGATTATATTCTTGAGTCAAAATATCTTATTGAAGCATTAATATCTTATTGAAGCATTAGCCTCTATTGATGCATCTCCTAGTGAGGATATAAAATTTAATAGCATGTTGCTTGAGAGAAGCCATGATAATCAATTAATGATTATATTCTTGAGGCAAAATATCTTATTGAAGCAATAGCCTCTATTGATGCATCTCCTAATGAGGATATAAAGTTTAATAGCATGTTAAATTGCTTGAGAGAAGATGAAAGATGAAAGTCTTTTATTACAACTATCATGAATCGAGAGAGAATCTACCATCCATTGAAGATTGACAAACACTCATGGTGACTGAAGAAATCAATATAGAAGGTGGAGATTTTTATCATTCTCAAAGAGGTAGTCAAGGAGAAGATCTTTATACTTCATCAAATAGAGAAAGAGGTAGAGGAGAGAAGATGGAGGAAGTGATTATTTTTCTCATTAGTTTCTTGTGGATTTGGAGGAAGAAGAAATTAAGGAGATTACAAACACATACACACCTCAACAAAATGGTGTGGGTGAAAGAAGAATAGGTCTATCTTGAAGATGGGTAGGTCCATGTCAATCTCAAAGGACTTATGTCTCTCTAGCACAATGGCAAGTAGCAACGTGATGAGATATACCTCATAATTGTCAATCCGAGAAGACATGAGGAAGGTACGATGACCATGAGCAAGTAAGAGTACAAGTGTGTGAGTGAGAAGTACACAAGCATGCACACAGATACACACACACACATGCACACACGGCAAGACAAATAGTAGAACAATGGAATCCTCCATTAGGAAGCTCAAAGAAAGCATATAATACTCAAGAATCAATTCAGTCTCCAACTAACTAACCCGAAAAATGAGCTCTCCAACTCTTTTTATAGTTTTTTTTACTAGTTTTGGCCCTATCTAGACCTAGTGTTTGGCCTAGTTAAAAATTAGGTTCCAGGTCTTATTTGAGGGCTCAAATAGAGTCTAAAAATTATCAAAATTGGTACATAGGTACTTCTAGTACTCCTCAAGCTCAATGAATCCTCGGTTTGAAGAAAATACAGTTGAAAAAATGTGAAATGATATTTACAATGGTTTTTGGTGATCATAATCATTGTTTTTATAGGGATTCTTTTGAAAAATTGACATATACTTCTTGGAGCTCCCTATATGCTCCCTCTTATTATGTGTCCACTACTTTGACATGTTCCCAAAATTTGTGTTTGACCTTGAGTGCCAACACTTCCCCCCCCTCCTCGAGTCTATTGTCCTTGACAGTCCCTTCTTGTAGTGTGTGTTCCATGTAGTACTTTGAGAGGTAGTGTCGAGCATGAATCCATAAGAGCGGTCTGTTTCCAAATGTAGCCAGGTCAGTTGTCCTCTTCTTCATTCTATCATTGCTAGCCTTTGCAAGTTTTTCTCCCTTTGTATGTACTCTTTCCTTGGATTCTCACATGATATTTTAGTTGTGAGCTTCTAAAAATGACTACTTTCTCAAAAGAGGTTGTCAATATTGATTTGGAGCAACTATCAACTTTGAATTGCTTCATAGGTACTGATGTTGTAGCCTTGATGTCCTCTAGATCTTTTCTAGCAAGGATTGGTTTTCATGCCAAGTACTTGTAACCCATAATGAATGATGGATAAGTGTGTTAGTGCATGGGTTAAAGAAAATATGTGCCTTGTGCGTGACTTTGTAATGTGGCCCTATGAATGCATACTTGGGGAATGCATTGCAAGAAGTATGGTGCAAAAAATTGGGTCTTGAGCTAAGTGCTCAAGGGTATGCTGACAAAGAGGTTTCCTAATCTATCATTATTATAGCATTGCCAAGGTAGGGTGTTGAAGCACTTATGTATTCTGTATGTTGGCTATTGAGGATAAGTTGGATGGTACCAATTACCCATTATGAGCTTATATGATGCATCATGTATTGGTTGCAAAAGTATTGTGGAATATTGTACAGGGTGTTGAAAAATGTCCTATTACTTGCAAACACAGTTGCTCAAGGTGATGTAGATGGCATTGAAGATGGTGATATTCTTCAGGTCCATGCTCATGCTTTGGTTCTTGTTGCACCTACTATAGAGTAACTTTGTTGAGATGGAAAAGATGCTCAAGCACATGCATTGATAGTCTTGTCTATCAAACATGCCAGTATTCCCAACATTCACTTCTACAGAACAAAAAAGGATGCTTGGGATACACTAACCACTTTATACCAAGTAAGGAATGAGGCTCGTGTTGCTTACCTCCAAAAAAAGTTGGAGAGTGAGCACATGAATGAAGGAGATTCCATGGATAGTTTTTTGACAAAGATCAAAGATTTGAAGGAGCAGTTGATTTCTACTGATGAAGTCTTACCTGATATTTCACTTGTGTAGACTGTTCTAAATGGTCTTCCAGATTCATATCAGAGTTTTGCTTCTACTCTTCAATTGATGATGAAAAGCAATCCAAATGCCTTAACATTTGAGGAGTTAGTATTTGTTCTATTGCACGAAGATCAGTCTAGGCAGAGCAGATCCATTATGCATGTTGCAGATCAACCTTTCCTGGCTAGTTAGAAGGCAAAAGGTAAATGGAGCTGTTCTACTAGTAAACAAAAATCTGCTTATTCTGCACAATCAAAGAAGGATGATAGAGAGGAGAAGAAATAGAAAAGCAGAAATTGTTTTGCAAATACTGTAAAGGAAATGATCATGTCATAAAGAGTTGTCCAAAACTAGTTGCAAGAGAGGCAAAGAAAAAAGAGGCTAGAATAGTTGTTGTAGAGGCCTTTACACCAAAATTAGAGTCTGTAAATCTTGTGCAGAATGAAGAACGGGCATTTACTACTATTTGCAGTTATGACTCATCTTCTCATTATTGGTGTATGTCTACAGTAGACTTAGATGTTAGGTACTTTGATAGTGGGGCAACCAAACATATTACCTCACAACACAGTTTCTTTACTTCATTTGAGCCTGCCCCTATAGGGAATGCTATCACATGTGCCAACAAATCCTCTTATCCTATTATGGGACTTGGTAAGATCATTTTGACATTGTTAGATGCTTTATTCGTGTCGGGGATGAAGAAAAATCTATTATCAATTTCAACATTAGCCAAGATCAACTTGGTTGCAAAATTTGGTGATGAGAGATGTATAGTTCATGATCTGTCAAATGGTGACATCATTATTGATTCTAGAATTTTATGTCGTGGGTTGTACAAGATCATAGATTATGCCAAATTTGTGAATGATTTAGCATGTTCAATACAAGATTCTCAAGCTATGTGAGATGCAAAAATTTGGCATGTATGCTTTGTTCATCTGAATTTTGCAAGTTTGCTACACCTTTAGAAAACTGAAATGGTGTCCTCTCTGCCCAAACTTGAGGCACCTAGTAAACATGTCTGTAAAGGCTCTATTCTAGGAAAAATATAGCGTTCCTCCTTCCCAAAAGATGGTTCAGTTTGAGCTTCTCAGAAATTGGAGCTTGTTCATAGTGATGTCTATGATCTTAATGCAATCATATTCTTTTGGGAACTATCTTTACTTCGTAACTTTCATTGATGATTTTTCCATGCATGCATGGGCATATCCATTGAAAGTAAACTTTGAAGTGTTTATGTTCTTCAAACAGAATCTAGTTTTGGCTAAAAATCTATCAGCATGTAAAATGGGCACCCTCCGTTCTCATCGAGGGGGGGAATATATGTCTTCTGGTTTTAATGCATTTTTGGATGAACGTGCAATAAAACATCACTGTAGAGTGCCATATACACCTCAATAGAATGGAGTTTCTAAAAGGAAGAACATGTCACTGTTAAACGCTAAACGCGGGACTAACTGTCAGTAGCACGTTAAACATTTAGTGGGTTCTTGGGAGTGGAAGGGGTCTGCTAGGCAGAGGCCCTATACTTAGTTCCCAACTAATCACTTCACACACAGCAATACATTGATGCTCAAAAACTCTATCAAGACTCCGTTACACTTACAATCTTACAGTATTCAACCAAACTCTCCCACAGTTGACCGAATACACTAGACCAGACTATGCAGTATCGTGATACAGTGTTACTTAATGAACTCAAGAACTGTTCCGAATACAAAATACTGTAACACTAGAGACGATAACAGTACTCCAACCTTCACCGAATAGATACAACAATCAAACAAAACCGCAGACACAGCAGAACTCAACAATCTCAGACACATAGTACTGAAGGTCCAGTACGCAACTTAAAAAGACCCTTACTGTAGCCAACCTTTACCGTATGAGGACAGACCTCCACGCTGAAGATAATACAATACAACTCGGAGTTCTCAGAACACTACCGCAATTACACAGACTTCATCCAACAAGTTACAGCACCTTACAAGAAAGAGCGACACCACGATACGCTTAATCAACAGAACAATCACAACCGAAACACCGCAGAACAACTCGCTCAGACAAACAGTCTAACGATCAACTGAACGTCTATGTAACTCACGAACAGAAACAGGTATCAATAGACAACCAGACAGAACAAAAGTAGTATACTCAGAATTGCTCAACAGACACTACAGTAGTGTTCCGCTTAATCACCGAGACAGACAGTCTGGTGATCCCAACGAACATCACTGTAAATCGCACTTCGAACAGGTACTAATAACAGACAATATCAACATACGACCGAATACTCAAAATACTCCCAATTAACCAACTCGACACACAGTAACGCTACAAATAAATCACCGAGACAGACAGTCTGGTGATCTAAACGAACGTCACCCCGCATCTCTTTTTCATTGCTTTATATAAAGATTACAAAGTATTTGTGTAACAACCTTTCGTTCGTGCGAACAAGATTCAGTTTTTACAACTTCCAATCCGGCGGCCGACTAACTTTGGCACGCATGGTGGACTCGAACCCACAGGTTTATCAAAATTATGGTTCATCTATAATGCCTTCTAAATACATGGATCTGGCTAATCTAAAGGTTTGGGCGATTTTCTTTTTTAAAGCTTCTAACATCTGTTTCAAAGTATCAGGTTCTACTAATTGTGCATCTGTTCTTACAGAACTTAGGGAAATTACTTCGGCCAGCAAAATTTCTGTCTGCGTCTGCAGAAAGGCCTCTTGTAAATAAAATTCATTTGATAAGGCCGCATCCTTGGATACTTTCATCTCTGCAAGTTGTTTATCCATCTTAGCCAATCTTTCTTTCTGATTGCCGAGTTGGTTGTCTTTTCTGTCGATCTGCTGATTCTGGAACTGGATTGTTCTGGAGTAGGCATCTCTTTCTCTGCGAAGCTCTGATATTACTTTTTGCAGTTGAGCTTCTACGGTCACTTTTTGTTTTAGAATGTTGTTTACTTCTACAAAATCTATTTTGCATTTCTGGAGTTCTTCAGTTGTTTTCATAGCCAGATCATGTTGTTGTTCGCCTTGTTGTACCACTTCATCTAGCGTCTGTCTTGTTTCTTTTAACAGATTCCCTAAGGCTACTCATGCATCTTCTTTATCCTGTAGCTCTTGCTTCAACTGAATGATTTCGGCATTTGCATCATTTAGTAACTCGTCTTTTTGTCTGATCTCTGCCAGTGCTGCATCTCTTTGAGCGGTAACTTTTACCTGTTCGGCCATTCGGACTTGTAACTCCTTAAGTTGTTCTTGTAAGGCTTGGTTTTCGGCTTTAGCTACTATTAATTCTTCTTGTAGAGGACTAATGTCCGCCTCCAGTACATCTACCTTGTGTTGGAATTCCTCTCGGATGCTATCAGTGACCTGTTTCATCTGTACTGGTAATTGCTGCGATAGCTGAATTAGCAATTGACCCATGTTTGTAAGCTCAGAGATCATGGGAATCGAAGGAAGTGGAAGATGAGGACGAGGTTGAGATGAGGATGCGATGAGTAGCTGCTGGGAGTTCGGTGGAGAGTAGTTTGGGTATGAGGAAGAAGCGGCAGTGGGTTCGTCGGGGACAATGGGTGGACTAGGAATAGCTGGGTTGATTGGAGGTTCCGATGGAGGAATGGGAAGAACAGAGTTAGATTCTGTTACCTTTTTTGTGGTTTGTTGCGTAGTTTCAGCGGTGTCGGCAGCTGTGGACTTGACTGCCTTAAGCAGTTCTTCGAAAACGTCTTTGATTATATGTTCTTCATCTCTTTGTTGTTCCTGCTCCGATTGTTGCTGAGATGCTTCTGTTGACGCGCTTGTGTAAGATTCGGTGGGAGCCTCCTGCTCTTGTTGTTGTTCTGAAGAGGACTTTGCTGATGACTCGTGATGCATGGAGGTTGCAGTGTCGTGAAAGGTTTCTTCTTTGTTCGCTTCTTCTTCTTTGTCATCTACCTTATTATTTGCGGCTGACCCCTCTACTTCACTATCACATGAACTGATTCTAATCCTTTTCCGGCGAATGAGGTGGAAAATCTCTTCGTCTTCTTCTTCATCGTCTTCTAATAGTTGTGCAGATTCCTCATGGCGTAGGATGGGTCCTCGGGGTAGTGGCTGTGCTGTTAGAATAGTCGGGAATAGAAAGGATATGATGTGTGCTAGTTTGGACCTTGGCATGTCTCCCTTATTGACCTGCTTGATGATTGCAACGCATTCTTTGTGTATTCGCCGAAAGAAATATGATGCAAAATTGACTGGTTCTCAAGCAGCTAAATCTATAGCGGAGTAAAAAGGACAAGAGATTCCATAGGTTCACTTCTGCAGGTTAAGAATGGCTACTAGGAATTGTAGCGCGGATCTCTCAGGTTGAGGACGGCAGAGGATGGTGTATTTGTTGGAGGAGCTCCTAGGGAATAACTGATTCATTATGGCAATCGGTAGATTTGGGCCATTTTCCTGACCTTGCCGAGGGAGTCGAAACGCATCAGCAAAGGCTTGGAACGTGATTACGATTCGGGAGGGTAGGGATGTGATCACCCAACTCTACTCGGTGGCAGGTGTGTTAGCGATGGCGACGATTATCTGGGCATAGAACGGGTGGCAATCCACTGAATGCCACGGCAGTTCAGCAAAATTGACCAACCCACGGGTGCGCAGGAACTCTCCTACATCGGCAGGGAGTCCATCACAGAAAGCGGTGAAGTTTCCCAGAGCTTCCATGGCGCACACAGTAAACACAAGCACAAGACACAAAGCACAGGGTTTACACGATCACAAAAATTACGCAAACACAATAGCGATTTTTGGCGAAACGGAAAAGGTTAAGTAGATACTTGATACCGAGAAGCAATTAAATTCGTGAATCATCGCGCAATATTGAGCTGATAACCTCATAACTTTGGTGGGCATGCATGAGCGGAATTGATAAGGCAGGGCGGCTGTTAGTCATAATTATATATCAAAAAACAGACTTGTTTTATTAAGTATGCAAAAAGAAAACAAAGAAAAGCAAATATATAAAATGAAAAAAAACGTTGAACACGTCAGCGAGAGCCAGACGCTTGATGATACGGCTGCAACTTTGAACCATTGATGACTTTCGGAAGAGGAATTCCGGTCAAAGTTGCCAACCAAAAAGTGGCTGGGCCCACCTGTTGAGAAATCCGGTATGGACTGAACCATCGTAACTTGAATTTTCCAATAGAGCGATTCGATTTTGCATTGTAAAAGAGTACAAGTTGCCCCACCGAAAAAACTGGAGTTTTCAGATATCGGTCATGTGTTCGAGCTTGTCTTAACTGCACTTCCTGCATAGTCAGAAAACTTGTCCATCGATGCTCATCCAGTTCTCTGAGTGTATCTAGCCGAAATGATAAAGAATCTTTTGGTATCAATTTCTGAGTGAGAGCTACACGTAAACTTGGCACAACAATCTCCATTGGTGCTATGGCTTCCAGTCCGTAAGCCAATTTGAAAGGTGTTAGTCCTGTTGCTACCTTGTAGTTAGTCCGGTATGCCCATAATACTGCAGGTAACAGTTGATCCCACCTTTTCGGTGATTCCAGAATTAGTTTTCAAAGCATATTCAACAGGTTTTTGTTTGTACTCTCAGCCAAACCATTGGCACGAGGATAATAAGGAGAACTGAATTTATGCATTATCTGGAAAGAATGGGTGAGTACTTTCATTAAATTGTTCACAAAATGCGTGCCTTGTCTGTAACAAGCTCCAGTGGTAAGCCAAAACACGGGAAGACATCTTTCATTAGACACTTTGCCACTAAAACAGTTGTGGCAGACCTTAAAGCCCATGCTTCTGCCCATCTGGTAGCATAGTTGGTACATGTCAGAATATAACAATTATTACTGAGGATTGCTGGCGGTGAAATAGGTCCAATAAAATTTAGACCCCACTTCTGAAAAGGCTCCAACGGCAAGACAGGTTGTAGAGCGAAAAAATGGTGTTGTAGAGGTTGTCCAGACCTCTGACAAGTATCACATTGTTTGACAAACTGAGATACATCCCTGTATATAATAGGCCACCAAAGTCCACTTTGCATAATTTTCCGGTGCGTTAAATTTGCCGCAAAGTGTCCACCGGAAGGAATTGAGTGAGCCAGAATAATGACTAAGTTAACTTCATGCGGAGGAATACAATGAAGTAAAATTCCAGTGTGATCCATATAGTATAATTCTCCAGCAATTAACCGAAATTTGCGACTGTACACTGCAATCTTTCTACGCATTGCAGTAGATGTTGTAGAAGGAAGATATCCATCAGTCAAAAAAGTTAACAACTGATCATAGTAATTAGTTGTTGCAGGAGGATTTGCTTCTTCATCATTAGTTGGTTCAATACTGTAAATCGCTAGTGTGGTGTCATCAACACCGACCGGAGCTTCACCGGAATCTAAGCGAGAAAGAAAATCTGCTAAGGCATGTGAGTTGTCGGGCCAATGGATTACTTCAAAATCAAACTCTTGTAAAAGTAGAACCCAACGCGCTAGTTGACGACCTAAATGTTGTTGTCGTACCAGATAGACAAGTGCAGCATGATGGACATGAAAAGTAAATATGCGGCCAAGTAAATAGTGTCTGAATTTCTTTACCGAATACACTAAACCTAGACATTCTCTTTCGGTTATAGAGTAATTCTTTTCTGCAGGAGCAAGTCTTCTACTCGCATAGTAAACAGGCCGGAACCACTTATCGGTTTGTTGCATCAGAACACTGCTAATGGCAATATGTGATGCATCTACGAAGACATGGAATGGGCGATCCCAGTCAGGAGGCTGTAAAATTGGTACCTGTGTTAATAAACACTTTAGACGATCAAATGTTGTTTGAAATTCCGGAGTCCAATCAAACTGTTTAAGAGTCTTCGTGATTAATCGGTTGAGTGGAATGGTTAAATGAGCGAGCCACCGTAAATGACGACCATGCCATCTCACTTGACCCATGAAACGCATTACATCCTTTGGTGTAGTAGGTACAGGTGCTTCTAACACAGCTGCTACCTTATCTGGGTCGACCTATATGCCCTATGCAGATACAATATGGCCAAGCAATTTACCACATGAAACGGCAAACACAGATTTGTTTGGGTTCAGACAGAGTCTGTATTCTCTGCATTTCTCAAAGCAGCACCGTAAATGGAACAAGTGTGCTACCATCCTACCGAACACAGAGAAATCATCAAGATATACTTGCATGAAAGAGATAAGATAGGGGGAGAATATTTCCTGCATACACCTTTGGAAAGTACTGGGGGCATTTCTTAATCCAAACCACATAACAGTACAAGCAAATACACCCCAATTGGTGATGAACGTTGTTTTTGGTATATCTTCCTCAGCCATTCTGGCCTGATTATACCCACTGTATCCATCCAGAAATGAATACATTTCGTGTCCTACTACTCTGTCAAGCATCGTGTCAAGAAAAGGTAGAGGAAATGAATCAGGCACTGTAGCGGCATTTAGTTTCCGGTAATCCACACATATGCATAACTGCTTATTCTTCTTAGGGACGATAACAATGGGTGATATCCACTCAGCATGCTCTACTGGTACGATGAATCCAACTTTTAATAACCTATCCAGCTCTGCCTTTACATGTGCTGCATAATTCGGATTCATCCGGTATCTAGGTTGTTTGATTGGCTTAGCTTCCGATTTCAACATGACCCTATGTTGATAAATGCGAGGGTTCAAACCCTTCATATCTTTGTAATCCCATGCGAAAACATCATAGAACTCTCGAAGCAACTGTATTAACTCTGCTTGAAACATTTCAGGCAATCCTTCCTTTATTTTTACAGTTCGCTGATTAACTTCATCACCTAAATTATATGTAATTAACTGATCTTCTGGAACATAGAATTGTCAGGACTTCTCTGTAACATCGTGTGGGTTTAAAAGTTGTTGTATATCAGTGTCATCTACAGCAGCAGTATCTTCTTTCTTGTCTTCTTCCATCATAGGCATCACCGTAAAAACTATTGGATTCCAATTATCTACAACAGATTGTAGATCAAAAGTTCCTAGGGAGATCAAATCAATATTACTCTTCAAAAACTCTTCTTCTTCATCATCTAACAAACCATCTAACATATGAACTGGTTCTGCAAAATAAGGTCTAGCGTGTAATTCACAAGGTTGTATAGCATCTAACTTAACAACATATTTACGATTATTATCCTTGAAAGTGAGTTCCTGTGCGGACCAATCTTGTATCACTTTAGCTTGTTTCAACCAAGGACGGCCGAAAAGCAAATTATAATCCAAGCTAGACTCTGGTAGCTCTAAGACGACAAAAGTCATCTTAAATGTTGTGCCTTGCAGAGTTATGGGCACATCTCGTACTAGTCCTACTGGATGGACTCTTGACTGGTCGGCCATTCTGACAAAAAACTGGACTGGTTCGATTTCGATCCATCCTAACTTTTTACACAGTGCGGTGGTAGCAATGTTGACACCAGATCCTCCATCAATTAGTACCTGTGTGATTTTATGATTTTTATACCATACCGTAATTAAAGGAACCCAATGATCAACCGTAGAATCAGGTTCCGGTTGCACTGTCGTTGTTGCCGGGATGCAAGAGGGTACAGGACTGAACTGTTGTTGGAATTGTTGTCGAACTCCTGGTACTAGTGCCAGCAACTGCCCCAGGGGAAGAGTAATCGAGGCCTTAGATAAAATTTCCCATGCCTGATGTGGTTGAATTGTATTTTCCGTAGATTCTGAAGATGACGCGCTTGTTGAAGATGATGTGCCTGCTGCTGGATTAGAATCTTGTTTGTGTGTTCCTTTCTCGGGTAACGGAGCCTGGGTCACCGGAATAGGATCTGGGAACACTGGAGGCTCGGTGGTGGTCCATTGATTAGCTTTATCATACATCCTTTGTTGTTCACGGATGCCTGGTTCAAATACTTCTGCTGCTGGTTGCAGTTGCTTACCAGATCGGGTCTGAATCACTGCAGCTTGCATTTCTACTGGTGTGATTTGTACCATATTAGTCATTGGATTTTGACGTTCTTTCTTCCTCTGATCATACTCAGCTGCATCTTTACAAAATCTTCTAATGTGGCCAAATTCACCGCAAAAATGGTAGCACGGTGGTGGCAAATTAGTATTTTCCTGTGTTGTTCCTGCCTGCCAACGGTTTGCATTGTAGTTATTATTTCTCTGTCCTCTATAATTCCGGTATCCCTGCTGCTGGTTGTTTCTCATTTGAGGAGGTATATAGTGATTGGCAGGCTGCCCTGGTTCTTGTATAATTGCATTCACTGTTGCTGTTCCCTGTACTTTAGCGTTGTATGCACAGTTTTTGGTGGAATGTCTTATCGTGTTACAGATAGCACAAAACAACTGGTTGAGGGCACACGTGGCACTGGTATGCCCTGAATTCTTGCACATGGTGCAGTACATCTGTCTGGTCGGATCTTTTGCAATATTTTTACTTGTTTCTAACCATTCCAGATCTTCTGTAAATCCTCCAACCTTGTTTTCCATCTGCAAAGCCATCGCAATCACCGCATCGAGTGTCAGCTCCCACACAGCGTATGATCATAATCTGTTTAAGTTGTGGAGTCAAACCATTGATAAACCATTGAGTGATAACATCATCCGGTAGGTTGGCATGTGCGGGGGGTAATTGCCTCAAATGCGTTCTGAATATGGCGGCATATTCCTGCACTGTCTGATTCATCTTCTGTCTATTGTTTTGCAGGTAATCGAAAATTTTGGCTGGATTCTTCTTTAGCCTGAATTTCTGCAAAAATGCGTCCCTTACTGCTTCATAGGTGCCAAAATGGTTAATATCATATTCTGTAAGCCACCTGGCGGCTTCATTAACCAATGTAGACTGGAAGACAATATCTTTATACGCCGGATCAAGTGGATGATTGAGCACTGCGTAACTTATCTCAAATGTGCGTACATGAGCGTCTAGGTCATCACCTGGGAACCCACTGAATTTAGTGTACGTTACTCCTGTTGGAGTCGGTCGGGGTGGAAATAGATGTTGCTATTGTTGTTGTTGTTGTTGTTGTTGTTGTTGTTGTTGTTGTTGTTGCTCACTCATCGTGCTGGCGGTGGTATTGGGACTATCTTCTGCGTCCTGAGGCTGAATATCTGACCCGTCGGAATCTGTATTGTCAGCCTATGCACTCTCCGGCTCGATAATATTGTTCATTATATTTCGGATCTCAGCTTCGAACACGCTACCTTCCTTCTTGATATCAAATGTAGGAAAGCTTACTCCAAATAGCAGTGACTGGACTGAAGATTCACCAAGAAATGGTAAACCGTCACCGGAACACTGTGAACTCTCACCAACTGGTACCGAAATAACACCGGAAGGTGTCGAATTTTCACCAAAACAAGGTGCTTTTTCACCTTCACTGATTTCCTTGACCACGACGTTTCTATCCGCAAACTCTGGAGTCACTATTTCTTCGACAGACTGTGCCGAAATCACACCGGAATCTGCCAAAAATGCAGTAAGTTCTACCGGAATCGCTACTGATGTTCTTCACTTCCTTGGCAACTGAGTTAGACCTATCTGCGCTTCTACCTCCTGGAGGCGTCCTTAGCAAATTAGGTACCCAAGGTTGTCGGTACTTCGGATATGACTCACCGGATCGAGTAACCGGCATGTATCATCTTTTGTACTACTTGTGTAATAATACTGTCGATTCACAATCTATAGTCGTGTTTCTACAATCGATTTGCAACAATCTGATCTGTTGCCACCTTCCCACAGACGGCGCCAGTGTTAAACGCTAAACGCGGGACTAACTGTCAGTAGCACGTTAAACATTTAGTGGGTTCTTGGGAGTGGAAGGGGTCTGCTAGGCAGAGGCCCTATACTTAGTTCCCAACTAATCACTTCACACACAACAATACAGTGATGCTCAAAAACTCTATCAAGACTCCGTTACACTTACAATCTTACAGTATTCAACCAAACTCTTCCACAGTTGACCGAATACACTGCACCAGACTATGCAGTATCGTATTACAGAGTTACTTAATGAACTCAAGAACTGTTCCGAATACAAAATACTGTAAAACTAGAGACAATAACAATACTCCAACCTTCACCGAATAGATACAACAATCAAACAAAACCGCAGACACAGTAGAACTCAACAATCTCAGACACACAGTACTAAAGGTCCAGTACGCAACTTAAAAAGACGCTTACTGTAGCTAACCTTTACCGTATGAGGACAGACCTCCACGCTGAAGATAATACAATACGACTCGGAGTTCTCAGAACACTACCGCAATTACACAGACTTCATCCAACAAGTTACAGCACCTTACAAGAAAGAGCGACACCACGATACGCTTAATCAATAGAAAAATCGCAACCGAAACACCGCAGAACAACTCGCTCAGACAAACAGTCTAACGATCAACTGAACGTCTATGTAACTCACGAACAGAAACAGGTATCAATAGACAACCAGACAGAACAAAAGTAGTATACTCAGAATTGCTCAACAGACACTACAGCAATGTTCCGCTTAATCACCCAGATAGACAGTCTGGTGATCCCAACGAACGTCACTATAAATCGCACTTCGAACAGGTACTGATAACAGACAATATCAACATACGACCGAATACTCAAAATACTCCCAATTAACCAACTCGACACACAGTAACGCTACAGATAAATCACCCAGACAGACAGTCTGGTGATCTCAACGAACGTCACCCCGCATCTCTTTTTCATTGCTTTATATAAAGATTACAAAGTATTTGTGTAACAACCTTTCGTTCGTGCAAACAAGATTCAATTTTTACAACTTCCAATCCGGCGGCCGACTAACATCACTCATGGAGATAGCGAGGTGTATGGACAAGATTCAAGCTTTACCACATAGTTTCTGGTTTGACGCTATTATGTGTGTAGCATATGTACATAACACATGTCCCACTAAAGCATTGCACTCTATCACTCTTTATGAGGCTTGGCATGGTCACACGCCATCTTTTGCTCACCTATGTGTCTTTGGTTGTCTGGCATATGCATTAGTGCTTGAACAACAATGTAGGAAATTGGATGATAAAGTAGCGAAATGTATTTTTGTTGGGTACAGTTCTGAACGCAAAGGCGATTGTCTGTATCATCCACAGTCTAAACACATTTTGATTAGCCATGATGTTGTTTTTATGGAAGATGCTATGCAACCATTACTTTCATGTGTTAAGAAGACACCAGTAAGCTCCAAAGATATGTATGACACTTTGTTGCCTCTTTTTACAGGTGGATAGTCTAGTGCTGATCCAAATGAGGCAATTTCTCAACCTTTACAGGCTTCATGTGATGATTCAGATCATTCCTTTTTTGATGCAGATTTAGTCATGATGCACTTGTTGATGAGAGTGTTGATATTGAGGAGGCAAAAACTATACCTAAATGGATGGTGCATACTTTGCGAGATAGTAAATTAGATTCATCTCTGTCATTTCATTCTCATTTTGGCTGTTATAGTGCTTCTTTTGCATCAAATTGCTATGTTATGGCTGCCTGTTTAGTTTGATCAAGCACAAAATTCTAAAAATTGGATGGATGCTATGCAATCAAAATATGATGATATAATGAAAAATGGTACTTGGTCTTTACGTGACTTGCCTCCTAGCAAGAAGGCCATTGGCACTAAGTGGGTATACAAGCTGAAGCGTAAGCCTGATGGAACAGTTTAGTTTGATGAATCACAAATTCTAAAAATTGGATGGCTGATATGCAATCAAAATATGATGCTATAATGAAGGAGCTTGTTTGGTTTGATGAAGCACAAAAGCCTAAAAATTGGATGGCTACTATGCAATCAAAATATGATGCTATAATGAAAAAAGATACCTGGACTTTAGGTGATTTGTCTCTTGGCAAGAAGGCCATTGGCACTAAGTGGGTATACAAGCTGAAGCATAAGCCTGATGGAACATTTGATAGGTATAAGGCCAGGCTTGCTGCAAAGGGTTATGCTCAGGAAAGATTCATTGATTTTGATGAGGCCTATGCTCCTACATGCTGAACGACTATTGTTCATAGCATCTATGTGCTTGCAGCTCATCATGGTTGGAATGTACATTAGTTGGACATTAAAAATGCATTTCTGAATGGTGATTTGCATGAGGAAGTGTATGTTTTTTAGTCCCATGGCTTTGTGCAGAAAGGCCATGAAAACAAAGTGTGCAGGTTGAAAAAGGCATTATATGGTCTGAAGGAAGCACCACATGCTTGGTATGAAAAGATACATGCCCACCTGTTTGCACATGCTTTTGAGAACAATCCAACTAAGAGCACCGTATATGTTAAGCGTGCAAATGATGTGATTCTGATCATTGTTGTCTATGTTGATGAAATGCTTCTCATTGTCCTATTGAGAAGCATACTGCTGATTTTAAGGCTGATTTGTCGGCCTCATTTGAGATGTCAGATTTGGGGCATTTGCATCATTATTTGGGCATTTAGTTTATGCAAGTTGATGGTGGAAGAGCTTTGTGTGAAACAAACTATATTGACTAATTATTATAGCAGTTTGGCCTTGAAGACTGCAAACCTATTACCACTCCTATGGAAACATGTTTATAGTTGAGTCTTCATGATGCTAGAGATGCATTTGATGCTATTCTCTATCAGTAGGCTATTGGATGCTTGACTTACTTATGCATTACTCGGCTAGTTATTTAGTTTGTTGTCTCACAAATGAGTATTTATGCATTGCCCAAGTGTCAAGCATTAGCAGGCGGTTAAGCACATCTTTCGCTACTTGAGTGTTACCTAGCTACGTGGCTTGTTTTATCCCAAGGGGGATCACTATTGCCATATTTACATGATTTTTCTGACTCTAATTGGGCTAGTTGCTTTGACACTGGTGTGTCCACTAGTGGTTTTTGCTTCATGCTTGGTAGCTCATGCATATCGTGGTTGAGCAAGAAGCAAGCTACTATAGCCACTTCTAGTTGTGAGGTTGAGTATAGGGCAACTTTCATAGTGACTCTTGAGTGTGTGTGGCTCAGATGCCTTATGGCTGATTTGATTGTTGGTCAGTCTTTTGCCACCACCATCTTCACTAACAGTCAGAGTGCATTGGCAGTTCTAAGGAACCTTGTGTTCCATGCTCATACTAATCATATTGAGGTGCACTATCATTATGTGAGGGAGAGGTTCTCTATTGGAGAGATTAGTTTGGCATATGTGCCCACACAGGAGAACATTGCAGACCTTTTCACAAAGGCTTTGCCTAGGGAGAAGTTTGAAGCTTTCCGCAAGACTTTGGCCTTACTTCCATTTGTGGATTGATTCCACATAGCTTGGCACTTCCTTATAGATGAGTGCCAGATCCTCATTCATCACATCACTCCCAAGGGGACTTGTTGATATATTTAGGTAGTGATGTGTGTGAACACACTAGGATTGCCAGGGCACGTTTTTCCCTGTTTAGGAGGTTTTTTCCCCCGGCTTGTATATATGCCTATAACGCTAACATGTCGTTTATCTTTGTACATTCTCTTGGTAATACATTCAGTATTGTGTGTTGTGCTCCAAGCCTCTTCTTCTTCCTTGTGTTGTTTGCATGCTTTTGTAGACCTCAAACTCGAACAACTACTTGAAGGCACAATTTTTTTTTGAGATTGGAAAAATACTATTCTTGCATGGACATCACTCTCATGTGATCCTTCTCATGTCTTCTTTTTTGCTCTACACTTGCAACACTTACATATTTCTATATTTTTCAAGTCTTGTAGTCTATGCGTTGTGTCCCATTGCATAAGTTGAATCATTCTATTGTCTAAATGGGTGTGGTGTAGCAGTTTGGACATTTCAACTTTCCTTGTTCTCTCAAAAAAAAAAGAATGTCGCCACATCAAATTGTGGTTTCCTCCCTTCACTTACTTGGATTTCCACCATAGTTTGAAACTTCAAAAGTGTTTAGACACTTAACCCTAATAGTTCATGGCATATATGAATAGTTCCCTTGTATAGTCATAAATGGATATGGCATCGGTCAAGAAGGACATAAGAAAAAAGAGAGAGAGCCCTTGCACAAAATCACATATAAGAAGGATGGGACACACATAGATGGAGGAAAAAACAACAATATTCGTGCCCTTATTATTATTCTTCTTCTTGATTTCTTACCAATTCAAAATCTTTCAATTGCGTTCTCCATATTTTTTTTTTTATTGCATCAATTTTATCCTTTGTGGATTTGCATTTATAATCCTTTTACGCCAAATTTTTGTGTACAATGACATATGAACCTTATATAAACGTGTTTTCTTCCAACGCAAGAAATGTGGATTAAAAGTGAAAAGCACATCCACATTTTTTTTAAAAAGGAAGTTCAGTTGAGGCATATTCTCCCTTGCATGAATTAATTAAAAGAACACCTATACAAGAGGAGGTGGCATAGTGCACATGGGACCCCCTTTTCCATGGGACCCCCTTATCCCACCAAGTAGGAGTAGGCAAAGATAATTTGATGGCCCGAAGGCTGTAGGTACACATATGCAAAGACTACACCAAAGAGAAGGCAAAACAATAAAAGCATATAATGAAAGTTGCACGAAAGGTTAATCATCTTTTCTTCTCCCTGATGGGGAGCCCATTTGATGCAAACCTTATTGTTTTCTAAAACAAACACCCTATGATGTTTGAAAGGAGGGGACTTTTTACAATTATTAGTTCTTCTACTTAAAAGACTAAGGGTCTTCTCTCAGAGTTTTACTCATCAGTGGGGCCACCCTTCCCTTGCGCAATGCACCGACCTCACCATCTCTGATCACTACCCGATCGTTATCACTTTCCAACCTTCCAACAAGATCCGTAAGGCTCCTTGGTTCCATGCCAGTATGCCCACCTTCTCTCTCCCCTCCGTCCATCAAGAAATTTCTGATGTGTGGAAGGAGGCGTTTGCCTTCGGCTTGTCCCCAGCCAAGTGCTGGAGAAGTGCAGTTGATAAGTCTCGACAGATCATGATTAGATCCAGGAAGACGCTCGAGACTGTGCGGCGGGCTCGTAGAGAAGCTCTTTATCTCAGACTCTGGAGGCCCGATGAGGAAGTGAACAAAGGAAAATCTCAAGCTCAAAAAGGTCTTCGAAAAATCAGAGCGCTATTGAGATACGAGGAAGAAATACAAAGGAAAAATTTGCAAATTTTCTTCAAGGAGTGGTGGGCTGGCAAAGCCGACAAACCCACCAAAGAGATGTGTCGTATCCTTAAAAGGAAACATAACAGAGAATCGATCCCCTTATTGCTAGACTTAAATGGCAATGTATGCAATACGGAAGAAGATAATTTTGGGATCATTGAAGGGCACTTCACGAGACTCCTGGGGACCTCGAACCCCCTCTCCCACCATAGAAGGGACTGTATGGCAGCCATATCTAGGGTTTCCCCCCGTAGGATACCACTCAACCTTCGCTCCCTGCTACATGCCCCTATCTCTGAAGTAGAAATCATTGAGGTCATTGATGCCCTCCCTCCCGGTAAAAGCCCGGGACCCGATGGGCTCACTAATGAGTTCTTTAAATCGTTCAAGTTGGTGGTTGCCACCCCTCTTCGTCTGGTTTGGCAAGAGGCGCTCAAGTTTGGCGCACTTCCTTCTTGTCTCAACAATGGTATTATCAAGTTAATACACAAAAAAGGGGAAAAGAACAGAATAGAGAACTGGCGTCCTATTACGATGCTCCAAACAGGATACAAGATCATCGCCAAAGTCATTGCCAATAGAATCTCTTGCCACTTGAGAGCGTGGTTAAGCGAGGACCAAAAAGGTTTCATCAAAGGCAGGTCAATTTTGGAAACCATTATAGATATTTGGGAAGGTCTTGAATTTGCAAATGAGTCTAAACAAGATGTGGTCTTCCTCAAGATCGACTTTGATAAAGCCTACGACAGGCTAGAATGGGACTATATTCTGCAGTCGCTCCAAGATCTTGGATGTAGTCAGAAATTCACCAAGATGATCGCGACCCTTCTTGGAAACGCATCAACCCAAATTAACATTAACGGCAAACTTTTGAAGGTGATCAAACTTAGAAGATCTATCAGACAAGGGTGCTCATTGGCTCCCCTTCTCTTTGCCATCGCCACGGAAGGGCTTAGTAGGCTTGTGGCGCATTAGGTGGAAGCTGGTAATATCAAAGGCCTCCGTTTGCCTCACGACCACAGTCAAATCACCATGAGACTTTTTGCTGATGATATGAATGTGTTTGTTCATAATGATAGTACCAGCCTGGAGACGTTCTGGAGGTGTCTTGCCACTTTTTGTGAAGCCTCTGGATCCATAATCAACCACTCTAAGACCGCCTTTAGAGCTATTGTGGGGTCTCAGCCCGGCCTTCTAATTGATCATGGCTGTCAAATCATTCCATAGGCCCAAATTTTTCGACTTCTTGGGATCCCCTTGGGGTTTGGCGTCTCTATGGAACAGCGGTGGAACTAGGTGCTGGCCAAACTCGAAAACAAGCTTAACTATTGGAGAGGTATGCAAATCAATCTTGCTGGTCGTGCTATGGTTATCAACACGTTCCTCCTTTCTTCTACCATTTATTTCATTTCTTGTTGGAGACCGAAAGAGCAAGATCTGTCCAAACTGGATAGTATTTGTAGAAACTTCCTTTGGACGGGCGATCACAATAGAAGGGGGGTGCCTAAAATCAAATGGTCCATCTGCACCAGCCATAGAGATAGTGGGGGACTTGGTATCCTGGACATTGGGTGCATGGCTAACAAACTGGCAGCCAAATGGATGATTAAGGCTTGTTGCAATGGGGAGGCCTCGTGGGCCAAGTTGATCTTCAGAAACAAGAACGAGTTGTCTCTCATGGGTTGCCCAAATTGGAAGAATCTCGACATCTTGACCTTGCTGTTTTCCCCGATCCCCGTCTTCCCGAAAGGCTATAATCTCGTGTGCTCCCTATGGAAGAGTTGGAATAAAGTCAAAAGCTACACAAGAATTAGTGAAGACTGGAAGTGGGATGCCAGTATTAGACAAAACGACTCTATCTGGTTTCCGATCCAAGGCATCCGGAGTGTGGAACCTTGGAAGATTCAAAATGCCAAGAAGCTATGGGACAAAGGCTTCAAAAAATGGAAACATCTCTGGAAACAAGACACCAACCGCTGGATCAACTTCGAGGATATTGACCCTTGCGTCAACATTTCGTATGAAGAATGGAACACTTTGCAAAGCAGATGTCTCGCCTGGGATCGACATAATACTCGCCTTCTCATGGGACACGACACATCGAGCTCACTTGGTCTCAAATGGCACAATGGGAATAGCCTATCAAAAATCCCGAACATCAAAGAAACGATTGACTATCAGGTTAACCTCAACAAGAAGTGGTGCCTGTCATGGACTCGGCTTCGGTGGGACATGAAGTTCATGGCTATCTGGCACCCCCTCATAGAAATCAAAAAGTTTGTCCTCTTATGGCAAATTCTTCATCATGGAATCTGGACCAACCTTAAGGCTAGCAAACTTTGTGGGATTCCTCCCTGGTGCAAACGTTGCTACCGGTCTCTCGAAGATGTTCCACACATCTTCTTTACCTGCCCCAACTCCAACAGACTCTGGCAGATGGTTGGAAAGAAAATTAGACTTCAGAAACATCTAAGTTGGCAGCAAGCCTTGCTGGGAGAAGCGATCGGCTGCTCTGCGACTCTCTGGAACGCCATCAGAGGGGAGGTCCTATGGAAAATCTGGCGGGAAAGATGTGCTTTCAACTTCGGTGACTCCCGCAAGGAGTGGTCAATTGAGAAATCGTTGTTCCTCCTTGGCAAAAGGATTGTTAACTGTAAGAAATCCCCCCCCTTCAGGCATCATCAAGTTCTCCTTTTGATCAATAACAAGCTTAAACCCAAGTGGGCCCCTCACGAGGGTGATGAGAGGGTGATTAACCTTCTTTGTAAAGCCATCTAAGCTCTGTAAAAGCTTCCCCTGCTTTGTGGGATTTGGGGGGTCCCGTGGGCACTCGTCCCCTTCTCTTGTACTTTTCTTTATTTAATTCAAGTCCGGGAGAGTAGGCTAATGCCGAACTTCCTTTATATTAAAAAAAAAAGGGTCTTGTTGATTGACCATTCTTTTGGGGGGTTTTTGAAGTTGGCCGCACATCTTTTTTTCTACATTTTCCAAGGAGGATCTCTCCTAATGGCATTCCACAATGCCATTGAACAGTCAATTGCTTCTCCGAGTAAGTTTTGTTTCTAGTTTATTTGGGTCTATAGGGAAAAAATCTCTCCATAATCTTTGAAACCAAAAAGCTCCTTGCACATGAAAAGAAGAGGTGTTCTAGGTCTTCTTTACCATTGAGACAATGCTTACATATTTGAGAGGCCCCAAAAATTTTGTTAGCTCTGCCATTTTTTAGATAGTTCACTTGTGCAATCTATTCTTAACAGTCTCCAAATTCATATCAGAGTTTTTCTTCTTTTCTTTGATTGTTGATGAAAGGCAATCCTAATGCCTTATCAGAGTTTTTCTTCTTTTCTTTGATTGTTGATGAAAGGCAATCCATTATGTGTGTTGCATATCAAGCTTTTCCTAGCTAGTTGGAAGGGCAAAGGTTAATGGAGCTCATCTACTCGTAAGAAAAAATTTGTTAATGTTGCACAATCAAAGAAGGAAGTCAAAGATGAGAAGAAAATAGAAAAGAAAAAAAAAATTATAAACATTGTAAGGGAAATGATCATTTACTAAAGAGTTGTCCAAAACTCGCTGCAAAAGAGGCAAAGAAGAAAGAGGTTGGAATGGTTGTTGCAAAGGCCTCTATGTCTAAAATAGAGTTTGCTAATCTTGTTCAAAATAAAAAAATGGGCATTTACTACTGTATGGAGCTATGACCCATCTTCTCATGAGTAGTGTATGTCTCTAGTAGACCTTGATGTTTGGTACTTTGATAGTGGGGCAACCAAACATATTACCATGCAATGCAGTTTTCTCACTTCAATTGAGCCTATCCCTATAGGGAATATTTTCACATGCACTACAAATTCCTCTTATCCTATAATGGGAGTTGGTAAGATTATTATGACTACTACTAATGGTAGTTCTTTCACATTGTCAAATGCTTTGTATGTACCAAAAATCAAGCAAAATCTGTTGTGAGTTTCAACATTAACCAAGATTACTTTGAGTGAACTACTTAATATGAGGAATGATTCAAAGAATTGAATAAAGAATTAATCATAACATTGATCCTAAAAGTTATGGATTGGAATAAGCCATTTCACATTCATGTGGACACATCCAATTATGCTGTAGGATGAGTTCTAGCATAATCTATGGATGATGCGAAGTTAGATTTCCCTATAGCATAGGCAAATTGACAATTGAATAGCGCATAAAAGAACTACACTGATTTTGAGAGAGAAGGACTATGAATAGTGTACACAATCAAGAAATTTAGACATTACTTGTTATGAAACAAGGTTAAGAATTTTGTAGATCATAATGCTTTGTTATAGCTAGTCAATGGATCATGTGGAGTTGGATGTCTAGTTCTATGGTTTTTTATATAAATGGAGTATGACTTTGAAGTAGTAGTTAAGAAAGGAAAGACTCATGTCAAAGCAGACCACTTATTTAGACTCATTAATGGGGAAGGTAGAAGTGGAATCTGTGATGATATTCTTGATGCTTATTTGTTTAAAATAGAGATGGTTTTGAAGTGGCCAAAAACTTTAGTTCCTATTATCTCACATTAAAGAAGCTAAGAAATATCACCCAAATGCAGGATGTATCTACCGTCATGATAATCAAGAAATTTTATATTTTTGTGTAGATGATTGTGAGCAAAAGAAACTTATAGAAATAGCTCATCATAATAATTTAGGCTCACACTTTCCTAAGTCTTATACATTGCAAAATCAGAGACACTATGGTGTGCATTGGACTTCTATGAATAAAGATGAGGTCATGTTTGCACAAGCATGTAACATATGTCAAAAACATCATCTTATTGAACTTGTCATGCTATAGAGGATTGTTTCTGATCTCAATGGGAGTCAACCTTTGGTTCACATTCTTCAGACAAGTGTTCCACTTGATCTATCTACTTCTAAGAAACATTATTTTGAAGAAATTGCTAAGGATTACACATTGATTAGTAATCAATTGTATAAATAAGGAAAATATAATTTCCTAAGAATTTGTGTTCACAAGTCTAAATACTTCTCATTACTAGAGGGGGATCACTCATTTTTTATCGGTGGACACTTCTTCAAAAAGAACAATACAAACACTCATGTTCACAAAGCAAGCTAAGTACCCATTTATAAGGGATGAAATGCATTTAAGACCTATGATGGGAGGTAGAGCATTTTCCAAGTGGGGCATTGAATTCATCAGACCTATTAATCCTCCTCATTGTGGTTATCATGCCGAATATATTATAGTAGCTATTGACTACTTGATTAAATGGGTAGAAGCTAAAGTTACACAATGTTGTGATGCACAAATGGCCATGTGAATCCTGTTTGAACAAATCTTTACACAATTTGTTCTTCCTGTTGAGTTTTTTAGTAATCAAGGAAGCCACTTCATCAATGAAGTGATTGCATCTTTGCTAGATGATTTTGTGATTACTCACTCAAGATCAGCACCTTATCACCCTCAACTTATAGACCAAGCTAGAAGCTCAAATAAATTATATGCATTCTCCTTACTAAATTGATGAATAATGGAAGATCTAATTGGGATGAAAAATTTTACTATCCAATTTGGGCATACCGAGTAGCATATAAAACCACTTTGGGTTCTAGCCCATTCAAGTTAGCCTACGGCAATAGTTTGTCCTACCCATCAGTTTTCTTGTACCCACTCTTTGATTTGCACAAGGATATCCATGGATGGGCCACAAGCTTTCACATCTTGTAGATAGCTTAGAGAAATTGTAAGAAACATGCCTTAGGGTAGGCAATAGATGGAATTTATTCTAGCAAGAGAATATAAAAGGTATTCTTTGTTCACATCAAAGAAAAACATCTTTAAGAAGGAGATTTAGTGCTCATCTATATGAAAAAAGCAACATGCTAAGAAATTACAAAAATGAGGTATTGGTCCACTCATGATTCATCATATCTCCCCTTGTGGTGTGGTTCAACTTGCATCCATGTAGGGAGATATGGCTCATAACTATATTAGTAGATGTAGAGTTAAGCTCTACTAGCATCCACTAACCAGTGATATGCTACAATGATAACAGAAATCCAAAGATCACAAATAGGAAGAGCAACCTATTCAAGAAGAAGCAACCTATTCAAGAAGAAGTTCAAGGAGAGGCTAGTGCTTGTATTTGCAAAGGAAACCTCTAGCATGAGTAAGCTACATGAAAAATTGACATAAATACTATATCTTTGGCTATGTATAGGGTGTTCGAGGAGAAACAACTCATTTTTTATCAACATCCTTACATTTTTTGCCACTTTAGGGAACACCTAAGAAACAAAAAATTAAAATGATGATTAATTCAAGATATGCAAGTAATGTAATTTGCGCATCACATATACACTTTTGAAAAGCTCACATTGCACCTCATGATGCATATAGGTCTATGCAGATTAACCACCCATTGCGTAGGTCTCACCTCCATCCTCATGCACATTGGGAATATTACTATGCAAGTACCTTTGTTCATGTGTGATGATAATAATCTTGTCGAGGAAGTGATTTTAGGTCAATAACTTCTTTCTAGTCAACACATTGTTCTAAACTTTGCTCACAATTCTTTGATGATGAGAGTGAGTCATTTCACTTATGTGATATTATTAGTTGATTATGACATCGTTAAGATTGGTTGCTCACCTTCAAATGACACACTCATCATACAATCCTTGGCTCCATGCCAATCCTGTGACCTTCTCCCTCCCATTAGTTTGACAAGAGATCAACTTTTAGCACACAAAAAGGACCAACAATAAGTAGTCACATCACATCTAGATCTATGTAAACAATAAGATTCTCGAAAGATCCATCACACACATTTTCTCAATCCGTTCCTCACAAAGCCTATCAATCATGGTAGTCCCAAACAAGTTACGGTAGTTAAACACTCCCTTAGAAAACCATCTCCGAATCATCAGCAAGTCCTTGCAAATCCACCAAGTTGCCCCACAATTGGTAGAAGCACCTATTTAAAGCACCAACAAATCCCACATTTCTTAGAGATGGGTTCCAGAAGCAATTATAATAGCTCATAAGGGATGCACCAAGATTGGGATTCCTAAATCCACTAATCCCACGTCTCTTTGATTTGATTCATGTCAAATTCCAAAACCAATAGAACGTAGTCA
The DNA here is from genome assembly GCA_020310875.1 of Ceratopteris richardii. Taxonomy (NCBI): domain Eukaryota; kingdom Viridiplantae; phylum Streptophyta; class Polypodiopsida; order Polypodiales; family Pteridaceae; genus Ceratopteris; species Ceratopteris richardii. The sequence goes on from CM035429.1 coordinate 76,465,540, forward strand.
TGCCACTAGTTTGAGATCTACCACTTCTCATGAGCACACACATATGAAATTTGCCCAAGCACCACAAAACTTAGGGATCTCAGACCAAACTTGTTTGGTAATATAATGCTATGATTACCTTCTTATGATGAGATATTGAAGACACAACTTGAGGCCCCTCAAGTTGTTTTGCCTAGTCAAAGTATGATGAACATTTGTAAATCCACACATAAGAATAATTCTCAAAATCCTTGTCCAACACGCATACTATCCAAGATTCTCAAAGAATCATTTACATGAGCATAATTCAAATAAGGCACTTGTCCAACTTTGTGTAGTACGACTATCAATGTTATGATAGTCTTTAAGAGCATTCATCTATCACAAAGATCCTTCTGTAATAAGGTTATATATTTTGGATCTTCAAAGTATAAAAATACAAAATCTTGTAAGATTGTAGCCAGGATTTATCTCTGTATACTCATAAAAACGACTTGAATCTAGAACATGAATAGAAGCCTAAGGAGACCAAGGTCAGATGGAGGAGGTGAGTACTTCTCAAATGATTTTAATGCATTCTTGCAGGATACAGGAATTAAAAGGGAAATTACAACAAGGTACACCCCTGAGCTAAATGGGATAGCAGAAAGGAGAAATAGGTTTATTGTTGAAACAACTAGGTCAATGCTTAATGAGAAAAAGTTACCTAACTATTTGTGTGCAGAGAGTGTATCTACTGCCACTTATCTTGTTAATATGTTACCATCCAAATCACTTGATGGGAGGACCCCATATGAAGCATGGCATGGTAGAAGGCCATCACTTGATCATTGCAGGATCTTTGGATGTGTTGCTTATGTACATATCCCATCTCAGATCAGAGGTAAGCTAGACCCTAAGGTAGAGAACTGCATCTTCATAGGGTATGATTTAAATCAGAAAGGGTACAGGTTCTATAATCCATCCAACAAAGGATTTATGGTCAGTAGATATGTTGTGTTTGATGAGAATGATTCTTGGTTTGAAAGTGAATGCAAGAAGGTTAAGTTTCCATATGACTTGGAAGAGGAATTTCCAAGTCTCACCAAGGAGGAACCAAATCAAATTGAAGACATCAAATCAGATGATGAGGACACCATCAATTTGGAGGAGTTCAAAGCATGGAAATCAAAGGGCAAGGTCAAGATGAAGAGATTGGAAGACATACCTGAATCATCCAACCAAGCAATTAGAAGATCACAAAGGGAGAGCAAGAAGCCAATCAGATATGGGTATGACACTTCTTTAGTAACTAAGCATTCTGTTTATCTTGCTAAGGATTTATCATGTGAGGAACCTACCTCATATGAAGAGGTAAAGACCAAGGTAGAACCATTAAATGTTTGTAAAAGTCATTTGACTTGAGGGAATCTTGTAAATCCACTAAACTCGTAATGTTAGGAGAGATAAAACTACGAATTCATTTTGGTGGAATAACTCCCAACTTGGAGGAGAGCTTTTAGGTAAAGCCAAGTTTGAATTTGAATGCAAACTTGGAGGCAAAGCATCTATAAAAGGAGATTGTAAAATCATGGCCAAATGAGCCCCCATTACTGAGCATATTGTTGATCACTTAATGTAGTTGCGAGGCTTACACTATAGCCTACTCCTATCACCATCATTGGGCATCATATTCATGCCAATGATCATGTACAACATTTTCATATAATACATTATATCATTGATCATCTCTATTGGTCTCTCTATCATTGTCACTCAGAATAGTGTACTTTTCTTGCTCATATCTTAGTGATCCCTCCATCATGTTCAATGATCTATAGCTTCTTGGAACAAACACAAAGTCTACTAAAAGATATCAAATTTTGAAGAAGTTTCATTCATCCAATTGGGAGAAAATTGTCTCGAAGTGGTCAATGGTCATTCTCTGTAGAGTTCCTAAAATATCGGCGGTAAGTGTTAACCTAAGAAAATGAATCTTTTTATGCACTAACAAGCTTTCAATTGCAGAGTATATGATGGATTTAGGTGTCTTGCAAGGTGGAAGTGCTCATCAGTAAAGTTAACTGCAATAAATGTGGCCGTTTGAAAGAACTGATAGCAGTATGTGTGCAGCAAGCCTAAAATTCGTGCAGGGATCAGTTCAACATGTATGGGCTCAAGAATATATGTTGAAATTGTCAAGAAAGGGACCTCAAAATAGGACCAAGAATGGATGTCCAGGTGAGGATTTGGCAAGGATACTATGGAACGGGATGAGGGGAGACTTACTGAGCTTGGAAGGCATACTATTGAGATGTTTGTTATATTGTGATAAATTGCTTCCTGGTTGGAGTCCCTGTATACAATTTACTATTGCTGTTGTGAATAAAGATCCAAAAGAGTCTAAATATTCCAATACTTTGCATCGGTTTTGTAAGAAAGAACACGATTGGGGATGGAAGAAATTCATGGAGCTCTCAAAAGTGCTAGATGGTTTTACAGTAGCAGATACACTCGTTATCAAGGCTCAAGTACGAGTGATAAGAGAAATCTTCATCAACCATTCAAGTGTTTGGATTGCCAATATAGGGGGGAATTAGTTCATGTGTATATGACAAATGTCGAAGGTATCTGCTGCCATTTCGTGGAAGAAAAACGTGAAAAGATTGGAAAACTAATGGATGATTCTTTGAGATGGTCTAGTTTTCGAGCCTTTTGAACAGCACTGGATGAAAAGGCGAGGGTGCAGCTTTCAAAGGAAAAAACCACAGAGATAATATTGAAGGCAATTATGAAAGCTTTCTTCAATTAAAAAGAAAAAGGGGGTCACATCTACTTTGGTCATGGATGCTCTATACAGTGGCTGAAAGGCCCTAGATGATTGCAACAAAAGTAAAACGGGAAAGACAAGAGGAAACCCACAATCCTGTTGCTTGGGTTGATAAAGATTTCTTTGTTCTTGCTGGTGATGTTCTATTGTTGTTGGATTTTATTACTTTGCTCAAAGTGGCGGCCGTCGTATAGAAAGAGACAGATTCAGTTTCAATCTGTTTTGGGTGGTAGGCCGATGGAGGCAGATTGTGGTTAGATGGTAGGAGATGATGACAAAGGAAGTTTTTTTGCGCGGAGCTAAAAATAAATGGAGCAGTTTTTAGGGGGGCCTTCGACAGAAGAATAAGGAAAAAAACTAACAGCTAGCTTTTATGAGGGCCTATCGCGTTTTTTGGGGGTCCATCTGTGCAGGTATTAAGGAGAACACGGGCCTTCCTGGGCTTCTTCTGCAGACGTAGGAGGCTGAGAGGTGTCAAGGGAGGGCAAAGAGTAGTAGTTGGGGGCTCGCTCTGCTTCTTTGTCCGTGCAGAAGACGAGGGAAGGAAGAAGGAGAGATGGGGAGGGTAACGCTGATTGCAGCAGCTGTGGCTGTAGAGGGGGAAGATACTGGCAAAGGAGAAGGTCGTTGCATCAGCTGGCTTGGCGTGCTTATCCATCAGAGAAAGGGGAGGATAGAACGTCTCGAGTTTTGAACACCTCAGTAAAAAAGGAGCGCGACAATTATCATAGAGGATGAGCACATCAAACATAGACACCTGTGCGGAGCATTTGGATGACAATGGATAGGATATGTTGCAAATCCTGTGGTGATCTCAAAAGTCTCAAGAACATCCGCTATAGACGGTATGTGCTCCAGCCCAATTGTTTAAGTCATAGATCGTCACTAGATTGATTATTTGTGGAAGGGAAATAGGGAGGCAATTCTCCGATGGCTGCATGGAGGAATTGAGCTTGGAAAACGGGTCAGTCCCCTTGTAGAAAATTTGCAGACAGCAGGGATATTAGAGGTGAAAAGAAAAGGGGGTGAAGGGGAACCTTCATCCTTAAGGAGTGGCACTTTTGGAAGGGCTGAATGTCATAATAAGTCTTCAGTATATGTTCCTATGTGGTCATTATTATGATATGTAAGATGTAGACCAGGATTTTGCACTTAAGCTTGCGCACTCAGCTTTCTCGATAACACCCACCTATTCATGGTTCCACTCATGATGCCTGTGTTGCGGTATTTTGCATTGAGTATGATGCCTTGTAACTGTCCTATGAATTTGTATTGGCATATAGTGAGAAAGGATTGTTCAGAGTCTGCTAATATGTGAATCGAAAAGGAAACCATAGGAGTTCATATGATCGCCATTTATTCACTAGCATTGCTTATGCCAGATTTTACGAATGATAGTTAACTCTCTAACATTTCCTCCTTTTCAAATCGGTGTGTTACACGTATTTTACTTGTTGTTGTTGTCGTGTCTGTTTGATTAACATCATCTTGTTATGTCAAGATACACAAGGATTATCGAAGATGTTCAAAACCTAAGGGTAGAATGGGTGCATGCACTGATTAGCTAAGACCCGGTGTTAAGGCGTTCGGTCTATAGGAGTAAGAAGTGGGGAGAAAACGGGTTGGGAATGTGATTTGAAGAGCTATACGTCCCTCACTGAACCGATTGTCTATTGGGATTTGTTCTATAGAGTGGTACCCATGTTTTTTTTTAAGTGAGTACAATATGCCTGATTTCGGGTGGGTTAGATGATACAGGAAGTGAAGAGGATAATCGAATGTGCACTCCATCAACAACTGCATTTGGCATGGGTTAATTCCATCGCGCATTAGATTATCAAGGATAATCTTTTATTAGAGGAGGATCTCATCTAGAGAGAAGTGGATGCTTGCACGTGAGGGTGAAACGATCCATGTAGGCAACTCATCAAAGAAATGCATCCATGTTTTTTGTGTCTGTGTGTTCTCCACTTGTGATAAAATACGAAGGAACCTATTCCAAGGCATATAGGTCTTAAGGAGAGAATTCGGTTGCGTAATTGGGCTTCAATCGATTCAGTACTCACCACCCATGGGCATTCATGTATGAGCCTTTCTCTTCAGCATAGCGGTTGCATGTTGATTTTGATGAAGGCAATAGTTTTAATGAAGGACACTACTTCACGAATTCTCTTTGAGGGAATGTTTTGAATATTGCAAGAGGCATAGTAGTTGTGGGTCACTTGGATAACTTTTGTGCCAACCAATTCACATCAATTTCATTCACAGAAGGGAAATTTTAGGACAATGCTCAGGGGAACTTGTTCCATTCTAAGGGAGGCGTATAGCAAGTTCCAAGGCGAGTTACGAGAATTCGGAACATAGAAACCATTTCAAGGTCACACCTGGATCACCATTGAAAGAGATAGTAAGGGTGAGAAAAAGGAGAAGAAAAGAATGATGGAGATACAATGAGGAGTGGGAAGGGTGCGTGAAAGCTGGAGAAAAGGAAAAGGGAGATAGGAGGACAAGAGCGTGTGAGACTATAAGAGAGAGAAAATTAAAAGAAAGCGGGGTGAGAATGTATGTGTAAAGGGTGTGCTTGTATGAATGTGTTTGTATATGTGTGTGTGAAAGTGAACGTGAGTAGTGAGACAAGGGATAAATGAGTATAGGAGTGTGTATGCATGAGAAGGACAAGACGGTGAGAAATAGTGGAAGGAAGGGTGAGCGGGAAGCACATGAGCTAGTGCACACTGCATAGATAAAGGAAGTATCAATCGAGAGATAATTGTGGCCTCCAGGCAATCCAAGTGGACCGATTCTGAGGGATTTGGGCATAATAAAGGCTTGTATAATCATTTTTCACGTGGGCATTAGGACTATTCATTTGGTGATCCTACTCGGGATCCCAACGGAGAAGACATTCGAGGGCCATTGTGGACTTAAAGCGAGAAAAGGTGACAAAGTACGCAGAAATGGGGCAAACATAAGTGTGAGTAAGACATTTCCCCTTGGGACCAGAGAAGAAACATTTTGGTGTGTCTGCCGGGAAAAGCTTGGCACGTCTCTATAAGAGAGTGCCATAGGTTCGCCTAGCGCCACATGTTGGCCGAGCTTGCGGACTCCAGATCTAGTACATGAGCGAGGGGAGCTCATCCTCAGGAGGAACACAAACGCAAAGAGAGGAACGCGCTCAGAGAAGAGCCCTTGAAAGAGAAAGGAAGAGGTGGGAATCGCAAGGTGAGTCGACTTTGACTAGCTCGAAGAAATCTGCCAAAAACGTGTACTCCCGTAGGAGAGTCGCGAATCAAGTGCAAAAGTTTGAAGGAGGGATCCTGAGGCCGCATGCACTAAATTTTTGGGATCGAAGTGATATTGACATCACATCTCTGTTTGAAATGGCTCAGCAGATTTCGGTTCATTTGGGGGAGTTCACCAAGTTCTCAGGTGCTTGGGACAAGGATCCAGATAGTTTTATCCAACTATTTGAAGTTACTTGCGAGGCCAATGAGGTAGTTGACCAGGGTCAAAGGTTGAGGATTTTTCCAGCTATTCTCTGAGATGAGGCAGCCAATTGGTATGGGAATCTGACACCACAAGAGCGTGGAACTTATCAGATGCTCAAGGAAGCCTTCTTGGCAAAGTTTCGACGACAAGGCTTCCAAGATAGATTGGCCCAACAGATGGATTATCTGCGATAGGGAGTCAATGAGAGCATTGATAACTACATTCAGAGAATGGAAACCTTGGTAAGAAAGATGGGCGTGAATGCCCTGAACAATGAGACATTGAAGAGAAGATTCATTGCCGGATTGAGAGATCCTACGGCGCAGTAGCATATTGGCTTGACAAGACCTGCAACTTTAATAGATGCTAAGGAACAAGCAAGGCTTTGGGAGGAAGTACAATTATGTCAACAAAGGAAGATTGAGCTCTTATACGAGCCAATGGGAGGCCAAGGAAACACACCGATGAAAGATCCTGGCCAAGGAAGTCCCACATTGACTACCCCAGCTTTTGTAGCTGCCACTAGCACGCCAGGCAAGGTGAAGCCTGCGCTGACTGAAGAACGAATATTGGAGTTGGTCACACAAGCTATAAAAGCTTCCACAATGACCCAGGTGTCACGAGGAAGGAGATAAGGAAGAGAGCTCACACACACACTCTCACTCTCAAGGAGAAGCACACATACAGATTGAGGCAAGGAAGAATGATCTTCTTCTTCTTCTTCTTCTATTACATAAAAGGAATGTACAAGAATGACCTAAAAACAAGAATACAACCAGTGCAATATATAAAGACCAGTACATAAGGAAAAACCTAATGTCCGCGAATGAGTGAGCTGGCAAGAAACAAATGTGCCATCACTCTAATAAAGCTCAATGAAGTATCCCTAACAAATACCGGCATGACCACTATACATGTCAGAGAAACGAAAAACTAGTACGTGTCATCCCAGATCAGAGAGCTCACACACACACTCCACTCTCAAGGAGAAGCACACACACAGATTGAGGCAAGGAAGAATGATCTTCTTCTTCTTCTTCTGTTACATAAAAGGAATGTACAAGAATGACCTAAAAACAGGAATACAACCAGTGCAATATATAAAGACCAGTACATAAGGAAAAACCTAATGTCCGCAAATGAGTGAGCTGGCAAGAAGCAAATGTGCCATCAGTCTCGATAGATAAATCTAATAAAGCTCAATGAAGTATCCCTGACATATACCGGCGTGACCACTATACATGTCAGAGAAACGAAAAACTGGTACGTGTCATCCTGGATCATCACATGTTGAGCTTGATATCTCAACACCAGGAAACCTACACAGTGAAACAAGAGGTAACTACAAATCCCAATCAAGTGTTTCGATCGAATACATGGTGTGGAAAGTGCCATGGTTACGGCCATCTGGCTTCAGAATGTCCTACAGTCTCGAGAGTATTCACAGATAGATCGCCACCTAGAATGCGTTGCACTTTTTATGGAAGGACAAATCACACGGAGGACCGATGTTACAACAAGAGGGCCTATGAAGAGTGGACCATGAAATCGGGAGATATAAGAGAAAGGTCCTACACGGGATTACCTGCTCAAAGTGTCCCACCTACATCTCATTGGGAAAACAGACAAACTTATGGATATGGTGCTCAGTGTTGAAGAATCACTCACAAATTTGACGTACAGACAAAGAAAGATAAAGAGAAGCGGAATCAAATATTCATAAAATCAAAAGCCTTAATGAAGGGACAAATTCACGACCGTTATGTACAGTACAGAATCTTGCAGAATCAGAGTTCGTTACACCGAATCAAACTATATATATAGAGAGAACGTGCATAAGAATAAAAGAGGGAAGTGCGAACTAGAACGTGCTAGAGAAGAGCGCGCAGTATAAATAGAGCACATAAAGAGATCAAAAAAAGAGGAAGATATGATATGAGATGTGAAGAGAGAACAGAGTATGAGGAAGTAAGAAGACGCCAGAGATCGCGTATGTTCAGAGAGTGTTTTTAGAAGACGCCAGAGATCGCGTACGTACAGATGAATAACAGAAACTTGAAATGTCATGTATTCATCTGAGAGAGATGGTATTACGAAACTACTCAGTATAGGAGAGTTTCTGTAGCTTGAGCAAGGAGAGGCCAAGCTTAATTTGTACACATCTTCTCTAATAGAAAACACATGTTCATGTGGAAGTTTGTGTGCACTGTTCGTATGTGAAGAACTCCGAGTATTTTCGTGTTACAGTAGAAAGTTTGTTCACCGTTAACAGTTACAGTTCGTTAGTAAACGTGTTCCTCGGTACTCTCTTAGTAAATGAATGTCTCAGTCAAAGTTATCTCAGTAAACGAATATTTCGGTCAGTTACAGTTTTGTCAAAAAACGTATTTTCCGGTAGAACAACAAAGTATATCTCGCAGAGTAAATTGAGGGTTTATATGAGAGATAGCTTATCTTATAGCTAAACATCTCTACTATTAGTTCGTCAAGGATTTCGGTGAAATGGATATGTACACACAGTACAAAGTCTAACCGAAAAGAGACATTCTGAACCGGAGAAGTTTTTTCTTAAACTTCAGAAAGTGTTCATTCAGTGAAGGAAGTTCACGCATCACTTCCTTACTTCTTGTATACTCACTTGAAGTAATTACAAACAAAATAGGAGTTGATTCTGGTAAGATTCCGGTATAAGTCCAGTGACAGTCCAATGAAGTTCCGGTGGAATTTTTCCAGTAAATTCAAAGCGCAATTTTATATGATTGAGTGATAGTAACCATGCTTAGCTACTGCCGATTACAGAGGTGTTCTATTATCGCTCTAGCTTAGCATTTTTTCGGTGGCGCGGCAATTTCCGCGGACTTGACAAGGTTCAAGCCTTTGCCGTAACGACCATCGAGGGGTGATTTCAGAGTCGTGAGATCCCCAACAAGTGGTATTGGAGCAGTAAGATCCAAGAAGTGGGATCAGAGCCCATAGTATTCACCATCATTGGTTTTCAGAGCCAAGGTTAACCACCACAAGTGGAACCAGAACGAGAAAGATTCTGAAGAGCAGAAAGATTCTCAAAAGTTCACCGGAAGTAACAGAAATAAGAAGATCATGGCAGATCATGTCCAAATTGACAAATTGGACAGAGATAATTATCCTGCATGGGTAATGCGCATGGAAGCCTTACTTATGAGTAAGGACTTAATGATGTATGTGACCGGAGAAGAAAAGAAGCCAACTTTTGAAGATGATAGTCAACCGAAAAAAGAAGAATTAGAAGCCTTGAAGCTGTGGCAGAAGAAGGATGCAACGGCAAGAGCTTACATTTACAATACCGTTTCAGACCATTTACTACCGCACATTAGAGGCCTAGAGAAAGCGGAGGACATATGGAGTGCATTGGAAGATCATTTCCAAAATACTACGAAAGCTAGGAAGGCTAGCTTATGGTCCGAATTCACAACGTTCAAAAAGAAGTCGAGTCAAAGCATTAGTGACTATGTTACTAAGATGAAGGATCTAGCAGATAGTCTTGGATCCATAAATGAAGATGTCGAAGATCACAGACTGATATCGCAACTGCTAACAGGTTTGAGAGGAGATGAAAGGTGGAAACCTTTCGTACTCTCAATTGAACTCTCTTTAAATCATTTTGTACCAGATCTAAATCAGTTGCTTGGTTTGATGCTTACATATGAGCAAGACCTGAAAGGAGATGCAGATAAAGGACAAAGTTCTGCAATGTACATGAAGAATAAGAAGAAAGACAAAGGTAAGTCAAAAGACGAAGAAGAATCGAGTTCTCAGGCTTATTATGTAAGAGGTAAAGGCATCGGCAGAGGAAGAGCAAGAGGCTTTGGAAGAGGAAGAGGTAGCCAGAATAACAACAAGAAGGCTTGCTGGATCTGTGGACTAAGTAATCACATGGCTCATGATTGCTGGCACAATCAACAAGGATCAAATCAAAATCAGAACAGTAATATCAGAGGCAGAAGCGGAAGATATCAGAATAACTTTCAAAGAGGAAGACAAAATCAAAGAGGAAGCTATGGTAGAGGTGGAGCAAGAAGTTGGGGACAGAATCAATCCTACAACACCACCTACAACAACTACGCAAATGACACACAGAATGAAAGTCATACATCATTGATGATGAACTCAATCAGCACATCACATAACGACGACCTAAAGGTATTTTACATTGATTCTGGATGTTCTAATCATTTGTCAGGTAATATAGAACTGATGTCAGAAATGGAAAAAGGTAGTTCCAGTCATACTGTTCAAACAGGTGACAATACGAGACACAGTGTACATTCAATTGGAAAAGTGAAGTGTAAGAGTGGAGCAGATTTGCTAACCAATGTTTTGTATGTTCCGACAATACCGAAAAATTTGATTAGCGTGGGACAGATAGTTGAGAAAGGTTTTCAGGTCAGATTTACAAATGAGAGTATTTGTAGAAGATCCCGAGAATGGATATAATCAGATTGTCTCTGGTAAGAAAGAAGGCAAACTCTTTACTTTAAGAGTACAAGGGAACATCGGCCAAGCGTTGCTCACTCATGGTGAGAAGGTGATTACAGAACTTGATCTCTGGCATAAGAGATTAGGTCATTTCAATGAAAAAGGAATTAAAAACTATGATAGCAAATCAGTCAGTACTGGGATTACCGAATGTACAGAATCAACATATGATTCACAAGTGCGAAGCATGTCAGATGGGAAAAGCCCATAGGTTACCTTTCCAGAAGAAAGGATTAAAACATGATGGAGTACTTGAACTCATACATACAGATGTATGGGGTCCAACAAAAGAAGAATCAATCAGCGGATCGAGGTATTATGTTTTATTCATTGATGATGCTACAAGATGGATAACTCTTTATGTTTTGAAAGAGAAATCAGAAGTGTTTGGAGCTGTCAGACATTTTCATGCATATGCTGAAAGACTCACAGGTCGAAAGCTGAAGAGACTGAGGTCTGATGGAGGGGGAGAATACTTCTCTCGAGAATTCAATGATTATCTTTGGGATGCAGGTATCAAAATAGAAATAACTTGCAGGTATACACCACAACAAAATGGTGTAGCAGAAAGAAGGAACTGAACTCTAGTTGAGTTTGCACGAGCTATGCTAAAAGAAAAGAATTGTCCAAATTATCTTTGGGCCGAAGCTGTAAATATAGCTACATACTTAGTAAACAGATTACCATGTACAGCATTAGATGGAATGACCCCGTATGAAGCTTGGTGGGGAAAGAAGCCAACACTTGATCATTGCAAAGTGTTTGGATCAGTAGCTTATGCTTATCACAACTCAGACATAAGCTTGAACCAAAAGCAGAGAAATATGTGTTCGTCGGATATGATGAAAAGCAGATGGGCTACAGGTTATGGAGTCATCTAACAAAACAGTTTACTGTTTCCAGAGATGTTACATTTGATGAACAGAAAAGCTGGTATACAGATTAGAATCATACACCGGAAGAATTCGAAGAAGAAGAAAGAAGAAAAGAGAAAGGGAAATCAATTGTGCAGGTGAATAGAGATGAAGATCATATGCAGGCAAGTATGTCCAGGATCGGATCAGGTATGAGAAACGAAGATGAAGAAGTGTATTCAGACACTTATGAAGAGTTTGAACTGTTGAAAATTTTTCACGCTCAAGAGTGTGGGAACATGCCCCGAATTGAACCTTCCACATCATCCACAATCAAAGGAGGCTGATTTCCACGAGTTGGAGGCATCCAATTATGCCCATAATGGAAAGAAGTTGATTAGAGAAGATTTAGCTCACCTCTTGATGTGATTGGACCTCACTTTTGACATGTATATGCTTTTGATTGGTTAAAGAGGTTAGTATGTGGTCTTTAAAACCTCTAATGAGTTGTATTATGACTTAGAGTCGTGGAAATACGTGCCCAAGCTGCCCCCTTGTTTAAGCACACCCCCTACTAGCTGTTCTCTGCATATTTTGCAGAGATTTCACTTTTTCATACTCTTTCTCCCTAGATGATCTTGGCAGACCCCCCGATCTTGTAATTGTTGTTTCTCCTTCATCCGGAATCCATTTGCAATGTTTTTGTCTTGTTGGAAATCTTATAAGTTCTACTTTGTCTGGTATAAGTCTCAGGTTCATTGCTTGCACATGTGCAGAGAAATGTCCAGAACAGTGTCTGTCTAGTTAGCTCATACTCTGTGAAGAGATCAAGTTATTTGTTTTGTTGCAGATGGTTGAGGCATCATCTAGTGTCCAAATGGAGTGATTTTACTCTCATTTGAAAGATCCTCGAGTCTAGTTTAAGCCTAAAAATTTTCATTTTGATTCTCTGCATGTACTCAGAGAAACTCAAAAAATACAGAGCCTATGTCTGAAAAATTTCAGGATCCTAGGAGGGTTCATTTGCTTTTGTTGTGCACATAGGAGTGTTTATCCTCCAACAGTGGTATTAGAGCTATAAGTGGAGTATCAAAGAGATAAGAAGGAGCTACTGAATTGAAGTGAAGACTTCATCAAAGTTTGAAGGAAGGAAGCAAAGAACAGGCACGTCAACAACAAGGGGAAGCAAATACATCATCAAATCAAAGACGAAGCTTCATCAAGAGGAGTAGCTCTATTTTTTGAGGTAAAAGCCATCCTTTTCAACTTCATTGCATCAAGGGGGAGGTTCAAAAGAGTTAGGAGGCACCATGGCTGATCTCAATGCTCAGATTGAGAAGCTCGAAAAAGGAAACTACCAACCATGGCGATTTAGAATAAGGAATTTTTTGATGGGGAAAGGTTTGTGGGGACTTGTGAGTGGTGGAGAGCCAAAACCCTACATAGATGAGGTAAATCCAACCAATGACCAGAGAAGAGCACTAAGAGAGTGGGATGAAAGGGACAAAAGGGTCATTTTCATTTTATCTCAGCATATTAGCAACTCTATGGTAGGGCATATTCAAGATTTGGATACATCGAAGAAGGTGTGGGAGTGCTTGGAGAGATTGTACTCAACCTCCACAAAAGCTAGAAAAATTCAGCTCAAGAATGAGCTAAATAATATTAGGAAAAGCCCCTCTCAAGGTGCTAATGATTACATATTAAAGGTTAAAGAGCTTGCAGATGCACTAGGGTCAATCAGTTGTGCCATAGATGATGACGATCTTGTCGCCCACACCCTAAATGGACTTAGGGATGATGAAAAATGGAGGGCTTTCACAACTTTAGTGTATGTAAGGGACTCTCTTCCTGATTTTGATCAACTAATCACTCTCATGGTGACAGAGGAGATGAACATTGGTGGTCATAATGCCAAGGATAGCCAAGGGCAATTGTTGTATGCAGGTAGAGGAAGAGGAAGACACAACCGAGGTGCTACAAGAGGAAGAGGAAGATATCAAAGCAACCAAGGAGGTCAAGGACAACAAGAAAATTCAGGTCAAAGAGGTGGAAGAGCGACAAATAGAGGAAGAGGTGTAAGATTTGGTGGAAGAGGACAAGCCACTTCAAATGGATGCTTTGTATGTGGTAAGCCCGGTCATTTTGCAAATGAATGCTATCATAGAGCTCAAAGACAAGGGAATCAAAGCAACAACAACAATTATAGAGGGCAAGGTAATTATGCAAACACATCATCTAGCCAAGGGAATGATTATTTACTTGCCATGAGGTATGGTGAAGATACAACTCAAGCTAGTGAAGATGTATGGTATGTAGACAGTGGATGTAGCAATCATATGTCATGTCGAAAGGATTTTTTTAGTAATTTGCAGGTCCCAAAGCATCAAGGGCATGTGGAAACAGGTGATAACTCAGAGCATATCATTCAACATGTGGGAGATATCAGGTTGGAAGGAAATCAAAGAGCAAAGTGCTTATCAGAGGTGTTACATGTCCCTACTATTACCAAAAACTTGATTTCGGTAGGCCAAATGGTAGAAAAAGGCTATCAAGTTAGGTTCAATGAAAGAGGATGTTTTGTTGAGGATCCAAGGGCAGGTTTCAAGCTCATAGCAAAAGGAAAGAAGCAAGGGAGAATGTTCACAATGGACATAAATAAGCCACACCATTCAATGTATGTCACATATGGAGACAAGAGGATAGCATATTTGGATCTATGGCACAAACAAATAGGTCACATCAACCTACAAAAGCTCAAGGACATGCAAAGGAGGAGCTTGGTAAGAGGCCTACCAAATTTTACATCTAAAATGTTGCATGAAATTTTTGTAGCTTGCCAACAAGGAAAACAATCAAGGCTGCCCTTCAAGAAGAGTACCTATGTAAGTGCAAATGTTTTAGACCTCATTCACACGGATGTTTGGGGTCCAACAAGAGAAGCATCCCTTGCTGGAAATAGGTATTTTGTAACCTTCATTGATGACTTTTCAAGAAAAGTATGGTTGTATTGCATTAGAAACAAATCAGATGTGTTCCACTACTTCAAGAAATTCAAAGCACAGGTGGAGAAGGAATCTGGCAAGTTTATCAAAACTTTGAGATCCGATGGAGGGGGAGAGTATTTCTCCCATGAATTTTCTGAATTTTTGCAGGTCAATGGCATCAAAAGACAATTTACATGCAGGTATACCCCTCAACAAAATGGGGTAGCAGAGAGAAAGAACAGACACATAGCAGAGGTAGCAAGGTGTATGCTCAACGAAATGAATATGCCGCATTGTTATTGGGGAGAGGATACATATACAGCCACATACATCATGAATAGATGTCCTACATCAGGTATACATCATCTCAGACCCCTGAGGAAGCATGGAGTGGAAGAAAACCTTGCATTTCACATCTTAGAATCTTTGGTTGTATATGCTATGTACATGTACCTCAAGAGTTGAGGTCAAAGTTAGATGCCAAATCTGAAAGGTGTATTTTTTTGGGATATTCTATGGAACAAAAGGGGTATAAATGCTATAATCCCATCACCAAGGAGCTGAAGGTAAGTAGGGATGTTGTCTTTGATGAGTTGAAGCCTTGGTATGCATGCACGAGTCCATTGCAGGTTGAAGACATAGGTGAGACAGATTTGAAGAATGATGATAGAGTTCAAGAAAGCATGGATTTAAGTGGTCCAAGCAACTCATGCAACACAAGGACACCCTCACCATGGAGTGGAAGGCTTAGGGAAAGAGAGACCAACTCTGAAGAAAGCAAATTCAAAGGCAAAGAGAAGATTTCAATTGAAGAAGGAAGCTATGTGGACGAGAGCATGTTGGAAGATGAAGAGATAGAAGAAATTCAAACTCCAGGAGTGGAAAAACAAAGAAAGAAGATGGCAACCACACCTAAAGGAAGTGAAAGAAGGTCTTCAAGAGTAAGATATCCAGTACAAAGGTTAACATATGATAATTTCATTGCAAAGCATTATGCATACATGACTCAGGTAATCAAGGACAAAGAACCAACTAGTTATGAAGAAGCTAAGGATTGCAAGGAATGGCAAGAGGCAATGAAGGAAGAGCTCAAAGCACTTGATGAGAACCATACTTGGAGCTTGGTACCAGCTCAAGAAGGCATGAAGGTGATAGGTAATAAGTGGGTTTACAAAATTAAAAGAAATTCAGATGGTTCCATTGCTAAGTACAAAGCAAGGTTGGTGGCGAAAGGCTTCTCCCAAAGTTACGGGATAGATTATGATGAAACTTTCAGCCCCGTAGCCAAGATGCCAACAATTAGGACTTTGATTGCAGTGGCCACATCAAGGAAATGGAGCTTATATCAGTTGGATGTGAAGAATGCCTTCCCCAATGGAGAGCTTGAAGAAGTAGTCTACATGAGCCAACCTCAAGGATTTGCTAGTATGAGGTACCCAAATCATGTTTGCAAGCTAAGGAAAGCACTATATGGACTAAAGCAAGCCCCAAGGGCTTGGAATCAGAGGTTAGTGGATTATTTATCAAGTTGTGGATACAAAGAAAGTGTTGCAGATCCATCACTTTACATGAAGAAGCAAGGAGACAAGACGGTATACATATGCATCTATGTGGACGATTTGATCATCACAGGAAGTGATATTGCAGGTATTAAAGATATCAAATCAAAGCTAGGAAAGGAGTTCAAGATATCTGATCTTGGAACACTAAAGTACTTCTTGGGAATAGAGGTAATCTATGCACACAATGGCATCTTCTTGATTCAAAGAAAATACTTGTTGGATGTGCTATACAGGTTTGGTATGAGTGGTTGTAAGCCACTTTCTTAGCCCATGGAGCCCAATACAAAGTTGGTTGCAGGTCAAGGAGAGGCTATACAAGATATTACACTATATAGAAGCATAATTGGTTCATTAATTTATGCTACATTCACTAGACCTGATCTTGCATATGTAGTAGGTGTTCTCTCTCAATTTTTGCATGCACCTACTCATGATCATCTTATGGCAGCAAGAAAGGTGCTTTGTTACATCAAGCACACCATCAACCAAGGTCTATTTTACTCATATGATGTTGATCTAAGTGTCAAAGGATATAGTGATGCTGATTGGGCAGGTAGCAAGGATGATCGAAGGAGTACATCAGCTTATGTTTTCATGATAGGTACAAAAGTGATCTCTTGGAGCTCTAAGAAGCAACCCACTGTTGCTCTTTCATCCACAGAGGCTGAGTACAGAGGTTTAGCATTGGCTACATGTGAGCTATTATGGCTTAAGAAGCTACTTAAGGACTTGGAAGTAGAAGTGGAGGAGTTTCCTCTTTATGGAGACAACATTTCAAGCATCTATCTAGCTAACAATCCCATGTTTCATGCAGGAGCAAGCACATAGAGGTTCATTACCATTTTGTTAGAGAAAAGGTGATGGCAAAAGAGCTAGATATAAGGTATGTGAACACTAAAATGCAGATTGCAGACATGATGACAAAGTTTCTTGAAGGTACAAAGCTTGGAGGATTCAAGGAAGCTATCAACATAAGAGACATAGGCTGAAGCAACAAAGGAAAAGACTTGAGCTTGAGGGGGAGTGTTGAAAATTTTTCAAGCTCAAGAGTGTGGGAACATGCCTCGAATTGAACCTTCCACATCATCCACAATCAAAGGAGGCTGATTTCCACAAGTTGGAGGCATCCAATTATGCCCATAATGGAAAGAAGTTGATTAGAGAAACAGCTAAGAGCATTCAGTGAATCAGACTGGGCAGGAAGTCAAGATGACAGAAGAACAACACATGGGTATATGATATACCTAGGAGATAAGCTAGTGAGCTGGTGTTCGAAGAAGCAACACACAGTAGCTTTATCGTCAACAGAAGCAAAATACAAAGGACTTGTAGAAGCAGCTAAGGAAGTAATATGGATGCAGACCTTGTTCAAAAGCATGGGTATTGATCAAGGTATACCTATCATACATGGAGATAATATGAGCTCGTTGTATCTTGCAGCGAACCCAGTATTTCATGCAAGAACAAAGCACATAGAAATTCAGTATCATTTCCTGAGGGAAAAAGTAATGGAGAAGGAGATAGAAATAGTATACACTCCGACAAAAGATCAGATTGCAGACATTTTGACAAAGAGCTTGGATGGAACAAAGACAAGCAGATTCAAAGAAATGGGAGGAATAAAGGAAAGGAAAATATATGAAGACCGGAAGAGTCAAATTAGTGATTGAGGGGGAGCTGTTGAAGAATCACTCACGAATTTGACGTACAGACAAAGAAAGATAAAGAGAAGCGGAATCAAATATTCATAAAATCAAAAGCCTTAATGAAGGGACAAATTCACGACCGTTATGTACAGTACAGAATCTTGCAGAATCAGAGTTCGTTACACCGAATCAAACTGTATATACAGAGAGAACGTGCATAAGAATAAAAGAGGGAAGTGCGAACTAGAACGTGCTAGAGAAGAGCGCGCAGTATAAATAGAGCACATAAAGAGATCAAAAAAAGAGGAAGATATGATATGAGATGTGAAGAGAGAACAGAGTATGAGGAAGTAAGAAGACGCCAGAGATCGCCTATGTTCAGAGAGTGTTTTTAGAAGATGCCAGAGATGAATAACAGATGAATAACAGAAATCTGAAATGTCAGGTATTCATCTGAGAGAGATGGTATTACGAAACTACTCAGTATAGGAGAGTTTCTGTAGCTTGAGCAAGGAGAGGCCAAGCTTAATTTGTACACATCTTCTCTAATAGAAAACACATGTTCATGTGGAAGTTTGTGCGCACTGTTCGTATGTGAAGAACTCCGAGTATTTTCGTGTTACGGTAGAAAGTTCGTTCACCATTAACAGTTACAGTTCGTTAGTAAACGTGTTCCTCGGTACTCTCTCAGTAAACGAATGTCTCGGTCAAAGTTATCTCAGTAAACGAATATTTCAGTCAGTTAGAGTTTTGTCAGAAAACATATTTTCCGGTAGAACAACAAAGTATATCTCGCAGAGTAAATTGAGGGTTTATATGAGAGATAGCTTATCTTATAGCTAGACATCTCTACTATCAGTTCGTCAAGGATTTCAGTGAAATGGATATGTACACACAGTACAAAGTCTAACCGAAAAGAGACATTCTGAACCGGAGAAGTTTTTTCTTAAACCTCAGAAAGTGTTCATTCAGTGAAGGAAGTTCACGCATCACTTCCTTACTTCTTGTATACTCACTTGAAGTAATTACAAACAGAATAGGAGTTGATTCCGGTAAGATTCCGGTATAAGTCCAATGACAGTCCAGTGAAGTTCCGGTGGAATTTTTCCAATAAATTCAAAGCGCAGTTTTATATGATTGAGTGATAGTAACCATGCTTAGCTACTGCCGATTACAGAGGTGTTCTATTATCGCTCTAGCTTAGCATTTTTCGGTGGCGCGGCAATTTCCGCAGACTTGACAAGGTTCAAGCCTTTGCCGTAACGGCCATCGAGGGGTGATTTCAGAGTCGTGAGATCCCCAACACTCAGGGCCAGGGAGGAGACTATCCGAGAGGAGTCGCACGTGATCAAAGAAGAGATGGTCCAATCCACTGCTGGAGATGCCACGGCTTTGGCCATACTCAATCTAGATGTCCAAACGAAAAGAAACCAGTTGATTATACCCCGCTATGTAGGTACTCTAGCGGAGAGGGCCACTTTGATGAAGATTGTCCAAAACGAAGAGCTGCCACTGGCAAGGATAAGGGGCCAGTGGGGTCCTCAAATTATGTTGAGACTCAGATGCATTCCACACCGAGAGCTCAAGAACACATTCCTACGATCGGAGTGGTGTTTAGGACACCAAACCCTCAAGAAGGCTCTAGCTCATCAATGCACTTTGTGGATGCTTACCAGGCCAAGAAGGCGCACAAAGAGCCAATTGTGGCAGTAGTCACAAGAACTCAAGAGTATTTGAAGAAAAATCCAGAAGGTGAAAGCGGAAAAGCAAGCCAGGAGAAGACACCCGAACATGGAGAGGTAGAAAACCAAGTTGGAGGATTTGTTGAACAGCAAGAGTTTGAGGATGGGGAAGAAATCGAGATCCTTCCACCAGTGACCAAGGAGTTTGTGCCAGGAATAGCACCATTCCCTGAAAGATTAAGGGTTCCAAAGTGTAAGAAGGAAAGACAAAGTTCGGAAGAAGTTGACATCATAAAATTGTTGGCTGACACGGAAGTCACGTTGGACATTGGCACATTGCTGAAATGTTCACCCGTATATAGGAAACAATTCTACAACGAATATATCAAGAAGCCAAGGAAAGGTCGAGAGAAAAAGAGACAAGATAAAGATGTCCAAGGTATGATTCAAAGTATTACGATGCAAATTGATTCGAATGCTCTAGCTTTGACAGTCGAGATTAAAGGGTATGCAGTCCCAGGTGCTCAGTTAGATAGTGGAGCCACAGTCAACTTAATGATTGAGTACATGATGAAAGCTTTGGGCCTCAACCACATGGAAGAAACTCCAATGTCCTTGAGGATGGCAGATCAAACGCAAGTGAAGCCTGCGGGTCTTTTGAAGAATGTAAGCACAGTTGTGGGGGCTCTAGAATTTAAAGTTGATTATCTGATAGTAAGACCAAGGACCTCAGAGGCCACTTTGTCGATCTTACTCGGACGGCCATGGCTTATGCAAGCCAATTGTGTGCATGACTGGCAAACAGGTTTCATTTCAATAGGGCCAAAGTCTGATCGGATTCAAATCCAAGTATCTCCAAACTCGATCGACAAGAAGAAGACAATAATAGTCGATGAGATGGAAAAGAAAGAAAAAGAGAAAGTAAGGCAAGAGATGGCACGAGTTAGGTTTTCTTTGAATACGGATACCTACAAGAATCTTCTTCAAGATGGGTTCAACTTGCAGCTCTCCAAGAATCAAGACACGAAAAGGGGAGATTATCAAAATCCATTGCTCTATAAAGACGATTCGGATCAGGAACTGCTAGGATGGTTGGCAAGTACAGGCGAGGTTGAGTGCTATACAATGCACATCGACCCGGTGGAGAAGGAGAAGAAAATGAGCCAGGTGGTGGATCCTCATGCAAGGAGGAAAAACTCTTCGAAGAATGGGAAATGCTCTTTCGGAACTCGTAATCGAGGATATCATCAAAAGTTGACAAGGAACCAAGACAGTAAGCTGTCGTCTAGTACCAGGAGAGTACATGATGCCATGAGCAAGGGAACATGCAAGGGAGAGCACGAGGGCAAAAGTAGATCTGGGAGAGAAAAGTGGTGTGTGGGTCATGATAGTTCTAGTAAAGAATTAGTTGATCGAAAGGAGAACCTCTTGGAAGGAAAAGATAAGGAGAACCAAGATGGTGGTAAAGAGAGGATTTTCAGATATGAAGGATTGGAGAAAGAACTTGCATTAGGAAATGCACCAGAAAAGAGTACAGTGAGTAAAGTGCTTCATGTGAAGAAGACATGTAAGAATGGCAATGGCCTAAAGGAGTTAGGATTGGCTCATGCCGAGCATGCCAGAGTTATTCGAAGGAAGTTTGATTGGATTAGATGTCAGGATAGCAAGCAGAACGTACAAGGATCGATAGGTGAATGTGCATGGACAGGACTTCGAGTGAGCCGTTGGATGATGATACTTTTTTGCGTGATTTGGGTGCTCTTACGAGAGATCTGTGGTTGGATACGAGAACGAAACGAGAAGGCCTTTCTCTACTTTTTCATTCAATTTACCTTCTGTTTGCAGGAATTGCAGAAATTGGTAAACCAAGTGTGTTACTATGCAGGATCACTGAGGACTAGGCGATCGATGGCTGATCAAGTATACCAGAGCGCTCTATTCGACCTTGTCATATATTTTTCAGATCAAGCGTTAGAAAGCATGGAGATATCGGTTGAGAGCTTGCGGACAAACTATGACGTGGAGGAGGCACACTCGCTTGTACGCTTTTGGAATCAAGGTATGGACATTGACTTTCCACTTCCCAAATTTGAAGCGTATCTACTTAGTTGGGCTGGATATGCCAAGGATCGGTACTTCTACTACGACAGCACGATGGAATTGCCTAACGAGGTAAATGATATCTATTGGTCTTGGGCAGATATTTTGACGATAGGTAGCGATGACGGAGCTCCTGAAGTTGAGCCGGACTCGCCCTAGGGAAGTCGTTGGGATGCGAGTATGAGGTGAGGCTATATGAGACATCCAGGAGACCCACATTCTAGATCATCTAAGGATAGGTATATGAGGGGCCAAGGCATAGCCGGTTGTAGTTGCCTAGTGAAAAGTCAAATTGATGATACATATGTAGTGTCTGTAATTGAGAGAGTGGAGTAAAGAGATGGTTGATCTGTCAAAGGCTGGAGTGTGTATGTTTGCATGCATGTGTGGGAAAGTGGGGAACAACCCTTTCTTCCTCTCCCTAATTCTCGGGACTGGGGTATTAATTAAATTTCTTTTTTTTTTAATTTAAAAAAAAAAACCTTGTGTTGTTGTGATTGTACCAACGCGCTATGGTGGGCTAGTAGGTGGGTGGAGTTATCCTAGCCAGGTGGTTAGGACCACGAGCCACAGCTAGTTTCGCCATAGGCTTGGGATGTATATGTTTGTGTCTTAGCTATGCGCCATAACGGGTTGGTAGGTAGGTGGAGCCATTGTGGCCAGGCGGTCACAACCACGAGCCACATCTAGCTTCGTTATGGGCTAGCTTTATATGTAATTTGTTATCATTGTGTGGTTGTGTGTTGTGCGCTGCGTTGCATTGGTAGATGGGTGGGATCAACTTGGCCGGGTGGTCAGGGCCACGAATCGCATCCAATGTCAACATAGGCCAACATGTGAATATAAATAAAATTTACATATGAAATTATTCCTCACTCCTGAGGGGGGGAGAGAGAGAGAGAGGAGAGGGCGATGATCGCCTGGAAGGGAACATTATTTGCTTGTGTAATTGGTATATGGTGGCTTGCGACAGATCAACTCACTCTGAATCCACATTCTCAAAGGCACCGATACTGTATATGTACTTATGGATGAGACCTTTAGTGAGGTAATGCAACGGTCTTGCTTTATAACTTGTGTGCTCTATCCAAGGGTTTTCTAGTGCGTGGAATACTCTAGGGTTTTTATGTAGGTCTTGACTTGTACTCGAGTCTCGATGGCTTTTGTAGGACGACGATAGGGATTCTTCGGGAGTGTCTAGTCATGGAATATTTGTACATAGTGAATAGTAGGGTCAATAAAGGGGTATGCATTTTGGGTATTTTGCATCTCTGGTTGGGATCATTTCAGTTGTTGTTGTTTATTTCGGTACTTTCGTTTTTGTTTTCTCGCAATGGTAGTTGTATGCATAAGACATGGAAAGGAATGAATGTGTTATTTTCGTTGAGACTATTGCAGAGTATATGATGGATTTAGGTGTCTTGCAAGGTGGAAGTGCTCATCAGTAAAGTTAACTGCAATAAATATGGTGGTTTGAAAGAACTGATAGCAGCATGTGTGCAGCAAGCCTAAAATTCGTGCAGGGATCAGTTCAACATGTATGGGCTCAAGAATATATGTTGAAATTGTCAAGAAAGGGGCCTCAAAATAGGACCAAGAATGGATGTCCAGGTGAGGATTTGGCAAGGATACTATGGAACGAGATGAGGGGAGACTTACTGAGCTTGGAAGGCATACTATTGAGATGTTTGTTATATTGTGATAAATTGCTTCCTGGTTGGAGTCCTTGTATACAATTTACTATTGTTGTTGTGAATAAAGATCCAAAAGAGTCTAAATATTCCAATACTTTGCATCGGTTTTGTAAGAAAGAACACGATTTGGGATGGAAGAAATTCATGGAGCTCTCAAAAGTGCTAGATGGTTTTATAGTAGCAGATACACTCCTTATCAAGGCTCAAGTACAAGTGATAAGAGAAATCTTCATCAACCATTCAAGTGTATGGATTGCCAATATAGGGGGGAATTAGTTCATGTGTATATGACAAATGTCGAAGGTATCTACTGCCATTTCGTGGAAGAAAAATGTGAAAAGATTGGAAAACTGATGGATGATCCTTTGAGATGGTCTAGTTTTCGAGCCTTTTGAACAGCACTGGATGAAAAGGCGAGGGTGCAGCTTTCAAAGGAAAAAACCACAGAGATAATATTGAAGGCAATTATGAAAGCTTTCTTCAATTAAAAAGAAAAAGGGGGTCACATCTACTTTGGTCATTGATGCTCTATACAATGGCTGAAAGGCCCTAGATGATTGCAGCAAAAGTAAAACGGGAAAGACAAGAGGAAATACACAATCCTGCTGCTTGGGTTGATAAAGATTTCTTTGTTCTTGCTGGTGATGTTCTACTGTTGTTGGATTTTATTACTTTGCTCAAAGTGGCGGCCGTCGTAGAGAAAGAGACAAATTCAGTTTCAATCTGTTTTGGGTGGTAGGCCGATGGAGGCAGATTGTGGTTACATGGTAGGAGATGATGACAAAGGAAGTTTTTTTGCACGGAGCTAAAAATAAATGGAGTAGTTTTTAGGGGGGCCTTCGATAGAAGAATAAGGAAAAAAACTAACAGCTAGCTTTTATGAGGGCCTATTGCGTTTTTTGGGGGTCCATTTGTGCAGGTATTAAGGAGAACACTAGCCCTCCTGGGCTTCTTCTGCAGACGCAGGAGGCTTAGAGGTGTCAAGGGAGGGCAAAGAGTAGTAGTTGGGGGCTCGCTCTGCTTCTCTATCCGTGCAGAAGAAGAGGGAAGGAAGAAGGAGAGATGGGGAGGGTAACGCTGATTGCAGCAGCTGTGGCTGTAGGGGGGGAAGATACTGGCAAAGGAGAAGGTCGTTGCATCAGCTGGCTTGGCATGCTTATCCATCAGAGAAAGGGGAGGATAGAACGTCTGGAATTTTGAACACCTCAGTAAAAAAGGAGCGCGACAATTATCATAGAGGATGAGCACATCAAACGTAGACACCTGTGCGGAGCATTTGGATGGCAGTGGATAGGATATGTTGCAAATCCTGTGGTGATCTCAAAAGTCTCAAGAACATCCGCTATAGACGGTATGTGCTCCAGCCCAAATGTTTAAGTCATAGATCCTCACTAGATTGATTATTTGTGGAAGGGAAATAGGGAGGCAATTCTCCGATGGCTGCATGGAGGAATTGAGCTTGGAAAACGGGTCAGTCCCCTTGCAGAAAATTTGCAGACAGAAGGGATATTAGAGGTGAAAAGAAAAAGGGGGCGAAGGGGAACCTTCATCCTTAAGGAGTGGCACTTTTCGAAGGGCTGAATGTCATGATAAGTCTTCAGTATATGTTCCTATGTGGTCGTTATTATGATATGTAAGATGTAGACCAGGATTTTGCACTTAAGCTTGCGCACTCAGCTTTCTCGATAACACCCACCTATTCATGGTTCCACTCATGATGCATGTGTTGCGGTATTTTGCATTGAGTATGATGCCTTGTAACTGTCCTATGAATTTGTATTGGCATATAGTGAGAAAGGATTGTTCAGAGTCTGCTAATATGTGAATCGAAAAGCAAACCATAGGAGTTCATATGATCGCCATTTATTCACTAGCATTGCTTATGCCAGATTTTACGAATGATAGTTAACTCTCTAACATTTCCTCCTTTTCAAATCGGTGTGTTACACGTATTTTACTTGTTGTTTGTTGTCGTGTCTGTTTGATTAAGATCATCTTGTTATGTCAAGATACACAAGGATTATCGAAGATATGTCCAGAACCTAAGGGTAGAATGGGTGCATGCACTGATTAGCTAAGACCCGGTGTTAAGGCGTTCGGTCTATAGGAGTAAGAAGTGGGAAGAAAATGGGTTGGGAATGTGATTTGAAGAGCTATACGTCGCTCACTAAACCGACTGTCCATTGGGTTTTGGAACTGCACTTGTGGAGATGAAGCTGAAAGAAGAAAGTGTTGTAGCTTCTGTGATTCATCTGTTCATCAAGACTTCAACCGATTTTTGAAGCGGGTGGTTCTATAGAGTGGTACCCATGGTTTTTTTTAAGTGAGTACAATATGCCTGATTTCGGGTGGGTTTGATGATACAGGAAGTGAACAGGATAATCGAATGTGCACTCCATCAACAACTGCATTTGGCATGGGTTATTCCATCGCGCATTAGATTATCAAGGATAAACTTTTATTAGAGGAGGATCTCATCTAGAGAGAAGTGGATGCTTGCATGTGAGGGTGAAACGATCCATGCAGGCAACTCATCAAAGAAATGCATCCATGTTTTTTGTGTCCGTGTGTTCTCCACTTGTGATAAAATACGAAGGAACCTATTCCAAGGCATATAGGTCTTAAGGAGAGAATTTGGTTGCGTAATTTGTCTTCAATCGATTTAGTACTCACCACCCATGGGCATTCATGTATGAGCCTTTCTCTTCAGCATAGCGGTTGCATGTTGATTTTGATGAAGGCAATAGTTTTAATGGACACTACTTCACGAATTCTCTTTGAGGGAATGTTTTGAATATTGCAAGAGGCATAGTAGTTGTGGGTCACTTGGATAACTTTTGTGCCAACCAATTCACATCAATTTCATTCACAGAAGGGAAATTTTAGGACAACGCTCAGGTGAACTTGTTCCATTCTAAGGGAGGCATATAGCAAGTTCCAAGGCGAGTTACGAGAATTCGGAACATAGCAACCATTTCAAGGTCACACCCAGATCACCATTGAAAGAGATAGTAAGGGTGAGAAATAGGAGAAGAAAAGAATGATGGAGATACAGTGAGGAGTGGGAAGGGTGCGTGAAAGCTGGAGAAAAGGAAAAGGGAGATAGGAGGACAAGAGCATGTGAGACTATGAGAGAGAGAAAATTAAAAGAAAGCGGGGTGAGAATGTATGTGTGACGGGTGTGCTTGTATGAATGTGTTTGTATATGTGTGTGCGAAAGTGAACGTGAGTAGTGAGACAAGGGATAAATGAGTATAGGAGTGTGTATGAATGAGAAGGACAAGACGGTGAGAAATAGTGGAAGGAAGGGTGAGCGGGAAGCACATGAGCTAGTGCACACTGCATAGATAAAGGAAGTATCAATCAAGAGATAATTGTGGCCTCTAGGCAATCCAAGTGGACTGATTCCGAGGGATTTGAGCATAATAAAGGCTTGTATAATCATTTTTCATGTGGGCATTAGGACTATTCTTTTGGTGATCCTACTGGGGATCCCAACGGAGAAGACATTCGAGGGCCATTGTGGACTTAAAGCGAGAAAAGGCGACAAAGTACGCAGAAATGGGGCAAACATAAGTGTGAGTAAGACATTTCCCCTTGGGATCAGAGAAGAAACAGTAAGCTTCAACTTGCTAAAGACATTGATTAGTGTGTAGTCTATTATTTTAAGTGATTCCATTTGGAATCATTAGCTCTCTAAGCTAACTATGTACCCTCAGAAGGAATTTTTCTAATTGCAATTGTACTATGAGTACTAAGCAAAAATTTTATTAGGTATCAAGGCCAAAATAGCAACTTTTTGGTCACTACCTAGTTACAAACTTATCTGTTTTGATCCTATTGTTTGAAGCATCATCTCCAAAGCACATAGGCCCTTATTTAACGTCATTCTCAAGCTAAAGGGGCCTACTTCACAACTCTGAAGTAAAAGAGGACAGGTACAAAGCAAGGATTAGCAGTACCAACTCATTTCTTGAGGTGTCCATCCATCTTTCCCAACATTTGTGACATCCATAAACCTCTTTTTGTATCTATAAACTGAATGCCCAAAATATAGCGCAACACACCAAGATCTTTCATGTCAAATTTGTGCATAAGGAGTTGCTTTATCTCTTTAATGCTTGCTTCATTGTCACATCCTATAATCAATTCATCAACATAAATAGCCACAATCGTGATGTCTTCATGACCCTTCCTTGTCTCTGACGAGATATCAGATACTCAACAGAGACTAGATCTGAGAAAACACCTATTTGTGTGAGGTTTATGATTACTTTTTGTATAAAAACTTATATATATATATATATATATATATATATATATATATATATATATATATATATATATATATATGTATATAGTCAAAGTAAAGCTTTGTAATGCAACAAGAATCACTCAATTTGGCCCACCTACACTAAGAGAACCACTCTTTTTATCGAGAGGCTATCAACACAAGAAACTAGCTCTTCTAAACATGGAGACCACTACTTTCATCCCAGCTTTTATCTACTTTTTCTCTAAATCTAAACATGTGTGTGCCTTCCTCATGTTATTTTTAGTAAAAAATAAACAAGCCTAAAAACAAATTTTAGTCAAAAATAAGATCCACAAGCCTTAAAATAAATTTAGAGCTTGTATTTATGTAACGGACATCTCAAAGGAGGCATGCAACTCATCCTTAAATTCAACAATATTCTTCTCATTAGGAGCAGTGAGGAGCATAGCATCAACATATACATTAATGATCAGAAGTACATCATTTGTATGCTTAACGTATAAGGTGCTCTCACTTGGAATGTTCTCAACTCCATGTGCTAGCAAGTAGGCATGTATCTTCTCATACCAAACACACTTGTTGGTGCTTGTTTCAATCCATATTTTAATGTCCAATTAATGTACATTCCAACCATGATGAGTTGCAAGTGCATAGATGCTAGGAATAATGGTCATTCGGCACATGAGACAAAAAAGCTCATCAAATGCAATGCCCTTCTCTTGAGCATAACCTTTGGAAACAAGCGTAGCCTTATACCTATCAATTGTACAATCAAGCTTATGTTTCAGCCTGTATAACCATTTAGTGCCAATGGTCTTTTTGCCTATCAACGAATCACATAAATACCAAGTACCATTCTTCATAGTATCATCGTATTCCAATGGCATGACAGCCATCCAATTTTGTGAATTTTGTGCTTCATCAAAAGAAACAAGCTTTTTTTTATCAGAAGGACTAGAGAAAACCATTGCATAACAATTCGATAAAAAGGAAGCACTCTAGGAGCCTAAACGAGTATGATATGACAAAGTTCTATGTGATGTTCTATCGCTCAAAGTCTACAATAGCCATTTAGGCATATTTTTGCCTCTTCTATGTTATCCCTCTCATCAATAAGTGCATCATGCATCCCTTGATTATCCACTTATAAAAAGATGAAGCAAAGTGTCATACACATCCTTTGAGCTAACTATTGTATATGAAAGTAAGGGTTGAATTGCATCTTCCACAAAAACAACATCGCGGCTAACCAGAATGCATTTAGTATGTGGATGATACAGACAATAGCATTTTCTTTCATAACTACACCCAACATAAATGGAGTTCACTACCTTATCATCCAATTTTCTATGTTGTTGTTCAGGGACTAATGCATATGCAAGATAAGCAAAAAATGGCTTTCAACTATGCCAAGCCTCATCCTCTTAGGAAGTCCATTTTCTCGAGGTGTATATGGCACAAAAAATTGATATTTTATCCTATATTCAACTAGAAATGCATTAAGCTCAAAAGACATATACTTCCTCCCCCCTTCATGTTGAAGTTTGAGATATGCAAAAGCACACGAACAACACAAGGAAGAAGAAGAAGCTTGGAGCACAACACACAATATTGAATGTAATACCAAGATAATGTACAAAGATATATGACCCATTAGGGTTATAGGCGTATATACAAGCCAGGGGAAAAAAACCCTCCTAAAGAGGGAAAAAAGTGCTCTGGCAATCCTAATGTGTTCTCACACATCACTACCTAAATATATCAACAAATCTCCCCTGGGAGTGATGCAATGAACAAGGAGTTGGCACTCATGTATAAGGAAGTGCGAAGCTATGTGGAATCAATCCACAAAAGAAAGTAATCCCAAAGCTTTGCGAAAATCTTAAAACTTCTCCCTAGATAAGCCTTTGTGAAAAGGTCTACAATGTTCTCCTGTGTGGGCACATATGCCAAACTGATCTCTCCAGTAGAGACCCTCTCCCTGACATAATGATAGTGCACCTCAATGTGCTTAGTGCAAGCATGGAACACACAGCTCCTTGCGATTGCCAATGCGCTCTGACTATGATTGAAGATGATGGTGGTAGAAGATTCTCCAACACCCAAATCAACCATAAAGCATATGAGCCACACACACTTAATAGTCGCTTTGAAAGCTTCCCTATACTGAGCCTCACAACTAGAAGTGGCCACAGCAGGCTACTTCTTGCTCAACGAAGTTATGCATGAGCTACCAAGCATGCAGCAAAAACCACTGGTGGACACATGAGTGTCATAGAAACCAGCCCATTTAGGGACAAAAACAGCATGTAAATCTAGCGGTAGTGATCCCCCCTTGGGATAAAACAATTCACATAGCCGAGTAGCACTCAAGTAGCGAAAGATGCGCTTAACCACCTACCAATGCTTGACACCTGGGCAATGCATAAACCTGCTCATCTGTGAGACAAAAAAGTGAATATATGGTTGATTAATGCATAAATAAATGAAGCATCCAATCGTCTGCCCTGCTGATAGAGAATGGCATCAAATGCATCTCTAACATCGTGAAAGATCAACCATAAACATGTTCCATAAGAGTGGTAATAGCTTTTCAGTCTTCAAGCCCAAAACACTGCAATAATATGTCAATATATTTTTCTTGACACAAAGCTATTCCGCCATCAACTTGCATAAATTGAATGCCCAAATAATGATGCAAATGCCCCAAAATTGACATCTCAAATGAGGCATGCAAATCAACCTTAAAATCAGCAATATGCTTCTCATGAGGACCAATGAGCAACATGTCATCAACATAGACAACAATGATCACGAGCACATCATTTGCACACTTAACATATAAGGTGTTCTCATTTGGAGTCTTCAAAACCATGTGCAATCAGGTAGGCATGTATCTTTTCATACCAAGCACGTGGTGCTTGCTTCAAACCATATAATGCCTTTTTTAACCTGTACACTTTTTTTTCATGCACTTTCTACACAAAACCATGGGGCTGGAAAACATACACTTCTTCATGCAAGTCACCATTCAAAAATGCATTCTTAATGTCCAATTGATGTACAATCCAACATGATGATTTGCAAGTGCACAGATGCTATGAAGGTAGGAGCAAAGGTCTCATCAAAATCAATGCCTCTTTCTTTAGCATAACCCTTTGCAACAAGCGTAGTCTTATACCTGTCACTAGATCCGTCAGGATTACACTTCAGCATGTATACCTACTTAGTGCCAATGGCCTTCTTGCTAGGAGCAGGTAGGAGCAAAGGTCTCATCAAAATCAATGCCTCTTTCTTTAGCATAACCCTTTGCAACAAGCGTAGTCTTATACCTGTCACTAGATCCGTCAGGATTACACTTCAGCATGTATACCTACTTAGTGCCAATGGCCTTCTTGCTAGGAGGCAAGTCACATAAAGACCACGTACCATTTTTTATAATAGCATCATATTCTGATTACATAGCAGCCATCCAATTTTTTGAACTTTGTGCTTCATCAAATGAAACAGGCTCATTCTCATCACAGAGACTAGAGGCGGCCATAGCATAGAAATCTAGTCCAAAAGAAGCACTATGAAAGCCTCAATGAGTATGATATGATAGAGGTGCATCTAATTTGCTATCATGCAAAGTCTGCACCAGCCATTTTGGGATAGTTTTTGCCTCCTCAATATCAGATCTCTCATCGACAAGTACATCATGTAAATATGCATCAGAAATGGAATCATCTGCATCATGACATGAAACCTGCAAAGGCTAAGAAATTAACTCATTTGGACCACCACTAGACTATGCACCTATAAAAAAAGAGGTAGCAAAGTATCATACATATCATTGGAGCTAATTGATGTCTCCTTAGTACATGAAAGCAATGGTTGAATAGCATCTTCCACAAAAACAACATCATGGCTAACCAAAATGCTTTTAGTCTGTGGACGATACAGACGATAGCCTTTGCTTTTAGAACTATACCCAACAAAAATACATTTCACTTATTTATGATCCAATTTATAGTGTTGTTGTTCAGGCACTAATGCATATGCTAAACAACCAAAAATATGCAGATGAGCAACAGATGGCCTGCGACCATGCCAAGCCTCATATGGAGTGATAGATTGGAGTGCTTTATTGGGACGCCTATTAAGTACATATGCTCCACACATAACAACCTCAAGGCAAAAACTATGTGGTAAAGCCTGACTCTTGACCATACACCTCACCATCTCCATGAGTGACATGTTCTTCCATTCAGCAACTCCATTCTGTTGAGGTCTATATGGCATTACACGCTAATGTTTTATCCCATGCTCATCTAGAAATGTATTAAAGTCAGAAGACATATATTCCCTCCCTTTATCAAAATGGAGGTCCCTATTTTACATTCTAACAAACTTTTAGCCAAAATCAATAATTTTTTGAATCACATAAACACTTTGGACCTTTTTTTTAGTGGGTATAGCCATGCATGCTTGGAAAAATCATCAATGAAAATCACAAAGTAAAGATACTTCCCAAAAGAAGGTGTTTGCATAGGACCATAGACATCACTATGAGCAAGCTGCAATTCTTGAATAGCTCAAACTCAACCATCTTTTCAAAAGAAGGAATGCTGCATTTTGCCCAAAATACAGCCTACAAAGAAGTTGTTGTGTAGAGAGATATATGACATAGAACAAATTGAAATGGTGTATGATGTATTGTGAACGCACCTACTCGCAAGGATACGAGGAAAATCACTATTAGCGATGTTGTGGGTTCAATACCACCTTTCACAGCCCGATGTCTCTTTATTTTGCAGCCATAGATATGCTTACACATGAATCAATAAGGAAGAGACACGCGTATTGAGATAGAGAGAAGGATATGCAAGTTCGAATAGCAAGATCTGATGAAAACTTATGAAGAAGGTGATGATGTCTCCCAAGGTATCCATGAGAGCTTGGCTCTGATACCAATGCAAGATTATGACCACCACGTGCTAGAGAGATGACTCTCCTCCAAACCAAATGCCACTATATATAGCTCTCTCTAGGGGACTGCCTTCTTGGGCAGGTGGATACTAACCATCCATGTGTCGGCCATGTAACTGCATGTATGCCAAGTGTCCCAGTTAACTCGAGTTAACTCAAGTGGATGCTTCTAGAAGGCTCTAGATCTCTTTGGGCAAAATACTCTCCCCATGTACCCCATGGGGATTGAACCCAAGACCTCCTCCTTCACATCCTTGAGACTTAACCACTAAGCTAAGTGGATCACTTGTCCAGAAGAGCACATGAGCTCATAGTAAGTCTAAACTAGAGATATTTGGTCATACACACGGGTGAACAAACGGTGTCCGATTTCAGATCTATCTGAACCAGCCAGATCCTTAGATCATAGACTTACTTAATTACAATACTCATGGTGATTAGGAGATCCAAACAGCTTTGTTTTGTAGTGTTGAAGTCACAATCTAAGCTCCTTTCAACCTCCAAACACACTATCATAGTGGTTGTGCAAGCTATTTTGTATTTTTGAGACAAAGATATATATAGGTTTCAATCTGTATAAGCATCTCAAAGTCTACTATAGGTTTAGCAGAACTCAGCAGGGTAGTTTTGTTCAACTTTTTAAGATACAGTCAATTTTCTGCATCATAGTATTTTAATTAGTGGCCATGGTTGAAAGCAGTGATGTATTCCGTATGTTGGATATTCAGGATAAGTTGAATGGTACCAATTACCCATTATGGGCATATATGATATGTCATGTATTGGTTGCAAAAGGACTGTGGAATATTGTGCAAGGTGTTGAAAAATGTCCTATTACACCTACAAACACACTTGTTGAAGGTGATGCAAATGACGTTGAAGATGACGATATTCTTCATGTTCATGTTCGTGTTGCGGATCTTGTTGCACCTACTATAGAGCAAATTCGCTGGGATGGAATGGATTCTATGCATTGATAGCCTTGTTTGTCAAACGTACCATAATTCCTCACATTCGCTCTTGCAGAATAGCTAAGGATGCTTGGGATACACTTACCACTTTATACCACGCAAGAAATGAGGTTCGCATTGCTTACCTCCAAAAACAGTTGGAGAGTGAGAACATATGAAGGTGATTCCATGGATACTTTTCTAACAAAGATCAAAGATTTGAAGAAATAATTGATTTCTGTTGATGAATTCTTACCTGATAGTTAACTTGTGCAGACTATTCAGAATGGTCTTCCCGATTCATATCAGAGTTTTGCTTCCACTCTTCGTTTGATGATCAAAGGTAATCCAAATGCCTTAACATTTGAGGAGTTAGCCTTTGTTCTGTTGCAAGAAGACCAGTATAGGCAGAATAGGTCCATTATGTGTGTTGCAGATCAAGCTTTCCTGGCTAGTCAAAAAGGCAAAGATAAATGGAGCTTTTCTACTAGTAAGCAAAAATTTGTTAATTCTACACAATCAAAGAAGGATGACAAAGACGAGAAGAAAACAAAAAAGTAGAAATTGTTTTGCAAATACTATAAAGCAAACGATCATGTCATAAAGATTTGTTCAAAACTAGCTGCTAAACAGGCAAAGAAAAAAGAGGTTGGAATGGTTGTTGCAGAGGCCTCTACATCAAAAACAAAGTCTTCTTATCTAGTGCAGAATAAAGAATGGGCATTTATTATTGTTTGTAGTTTTCACCCATCTACTCCTGAACAATGTATGTCTGCAGTAGACTCAGATGTTTGGTACTTTGATAGTGGGGCAAGCAAACATATTACCTCGTAGCGCAATTTCTTCACTTCACTCGAGTTTGTCCCTATAGGGAATATTGTCATATGCACCAACAACTCTTGTTATCCTATCATGGGAGTTGGTAAGATCATTTTGACTACTACTAATGGTAGTTCTTTTACATTGTCAGATGTTTTATTTGTGCCAGGGATCAAGAAGAATCTATTATCAGTTTCAGCTTTACCAAGATTGGGTTGGTTGTGAAATTTGTTGATGATAGATGTACAGTTCATGATCTGTCAAATGGTGATGTTATTATTGCTTCTGGCATTTTATGTCGTGGGCTCTATAAGCTCATAGATTATGCAAGATCGATGAATGATTTAGCATGTGCATTACATGATTCCCAGGCTATATTAGATGCAAATCTTTGGCATGCACACTTTGGTCATCTGAATTTTGCTAGTTGGTTATGTACAGAAACCTAAAATGGTGTCCTCTCTGCCCAAACTCAAGCCACTTGGTAAATATGTTTGTGAAGGCTATATTTTGGGCAAAATGCATCATTCATCATTCCCAAAAGATGGTTCAGTTCGAGCTACTTAGAAATTGCATCTTGTTCATAGAGGTTGAAAATCTATCAACATGTGAAATGGGCATCCTCTGTTCTGATCAAGGGGGGGAATATATGTCTTCTGACTTTAATGCATTTTTGGATGAACATGGGATAAAAAATTAGTGTACAATGTCGTATACACCTCAATAGAATGGATTTTCTGAACAGAAGAAGAGGTCACTCATGGAGATGGCAAGGTGTATGGTCAAGAGTAAGGCTTTACCACATAGTTTCTAGTTTGAGGCCGCCATGTGTGCAGCATATGTACTTAACAAGTGTCTCACTAAAGCATTGCAGTCTATCACTCCATATGAGGCTTGGCATGGTCACAAGCCATATGTTGCTTACATGTGCATTTTTGGTTGTTTGGCATATGCATTAGTGCCTGAATAACAATGCAAGAAATTGGACGATAAAGTAGTGAAATGTATTTTTGTTGGGTAGAAATCTAAAAGCAAAGGCTATCATTTGTATCATCCATAGACTAAACACATTTTGGTTAGCCGTGATGTTGTTTTTGTGGAAGATGCTATTCAACCACTACTTTCATATACTAAGGAGACATCTGTTAGCTACAAAGACATGCATGATACTTTGTTGCCTCTTTTTACAGGTGGACAGTCCAGTGCTGGTCCTAATGAGGCAACTTCTCAGTCTTTACAAGTTTAATGTGATGATGAATATCATTCCATTTCTGATGCCGATTTACATGATGCACTTGTTGATGCGAGAGTTGATATTGAGGAGGCAAAAACTATGCCAAAATGGCTGGTGCAAACTTTGTGTGACAGCAAATTATATGCACCTTTGTCATATCGTGCTCATTCAGGCTCTCAAAGTGCCTCTTTTGCATGAGAATGCTATGATATGGCTGCCTCTAGTCTATGTGATGAGAATGAGCCTGTTTCGTTTGATGAAGCACAAAATTCAAAAAATTGGATGGTTGTTATGCATTCTGAAAAATGGTACCTTGTCTTTATGTGACTTGCCTCTTGGCAAGAAGGCCATTGGCACTAAGTGGGTATAAAAGCTTAAGCATAAGCGTGATGGAACAATTGACAGGTATAAGGCTATGCTTGTTGCAAAGGGTTATGCTCAAGAAAGAGGCATTGATTTTGATGAGACCTTTGCTTCTACTTGCTGAATGACTACTGTTTGTAGCATTTGTGTGCTTGTAGCTCATCATGGTTGGAATGTACATCAGTTGGACATTCACACAGCATTTTTGACACATTACAGCTTTCACAGTGACTGTTGAGTGTGTGTGGCTTAGATGCCTTATAGTTGATTTGGGTCTTGGTCAATCTTCTGCCACCACCATCTACACTGACAGTCAGAGTGCATTGGCAATTGCAAGGAACCTTGTGTTCCATGCTCACACTATGCACATTGAGGTGCATTATCATTATGTCAAGGAGAGGTTCTCTGCTAGAGAGATCAGCTTGGCATATGTGCCCGCACAAGAGAACATTGCCAACCTATTCACGAAGGCTCTGTCTAGGGAGAAGTTTGAAGCTTTCTGGAAAGCTTTGGGCTAGTTCCTTTTGTGGATTGATTCCACATAGCTTGGCACTTCCTTATACATGAGTGCCAGGTCCTTGTTCACTGCATCACTCCTGGGGGGGATTTCTTGATATATTTAGGTAGTGATGTGTGCGAACACACTAGAACCACTAGGGCACTTTTTTCCCTCTTTAGGAGGTTTTTTTTTCCCCGGCTTGTATATACGCCTATTGCCCTAATGGGAGGGAGGGGGGACAGAGCCTTCTAAAGAGGAAAAAAGTGCCCCGGCAATCCTATTGTGTTCACACACATCACTACCTAAATAGATCAACACTTCCCCCCTCCCCCGATCAAAATGGAGGGTGCCCATTTTACATGCTAGTAGATTTTAGCCATAACCAAGAATTTTTTAAGCACATATGTACTTCGGACTTCATTTTCAAAGGATAAATACATGCATTCCTAGAAAATTCATCAGTGAAGGTCATGAAGTATAGGTAATTCCCAAATGAAGGTGTCTGCATAGGACCACAAACATAACTATGAACAACCTCCAATTTATGTGCAACTTTAACTGGACCATCTTTTGGGAAGGAAGAACACTATATTTTGCCCAAATACATCCTTCACAAACATGTTTTGAGGATGCCTCAAGTTTGGCCAAACAAGACACCATTTTGGATTTTTGCAAGCAAAGCAAACTAGCAAAATCCAAATGACCAAAACGTGCATGCCAAAGCTTTGCGTCGGAAATAGCTTGAGAATGAGGGCCTTCACATGTTGAATCATTCTCAGATTTTGGATAATCTATGATCTTATATAGCCTACAACATATAATTCTAGAAGCAATGATAACATCACCATTCTAGAGATCATGGATTGTACATCTATCACCAACAAATTTGACAACCAAGCCAATCTTTGCTAGCATTGAAACTCATAATAGATTTTCTTAATCCCTCACACATATAAGGCATTTGACAATGTGAAAGAACTACAATCAGTGGTATTCATAATTATCTTTCCAACTCCCATGAAAAATAAGAGGAGTTGTTAGCACATGTGACAATATTCCTTATGAGAGTGGGATAAAGTGAAGTGAAGAAACTACGCTAAAGGGTAATATGCTTGGTCACACCACTTTCAAAGTACTAAACATCCTAGTAGACTTACACTGCTCATGAGAAGATGGGTCATTGTTGTGATGAGTAGTAAATATCCATTCTTGATTCTGAATGTTCATTCTTGATTCTGAACAAGATTAGCAGAATTTGTTTTAGGTCTAAAGGCCTTTGCAACAAGCATTCCAATCTCTTTATTGTTTGCTTCCTTTGTAACCAATTTATGATAACTCTTTATGAAATGATCATTTGCCTTATAGTACTTGCAAAACTATTTCTGCTTTTCTATTTTATTGTCATCTTTGTCTTACTTCTTTGATTGTGCAACATTGGCAGATTTGTGTTTACTACAGATGAGCCCCATTTACCTTTTCCCTTCTAACTAGCTAAGAAAGTTTGATTTGCAACATGCATAATTGACATGTTCTACCTACACTGATCTTCTTGCAACAAAAACAAAAACTAACTCCTCAAAGGTTAAGGCATTTGGATTGCCTTTCATCATCAACCACAGAGTAAAAGCAAAACTTTGATAAGAATCTGGAAGACCATTAAGAACAATTTGCACTTTCAATCCATTTTCATTTATGTATAGATTCTAGCCAAATGTCGTATATGCAATTGGACTTCAAAGCCGAAAAATTCAAGCATGTAAAGACTCCTTGGAAGATATGACCTTCGGGTGAAAGATAGCTTATAGAGCTTTTGAGAGATCATAGTGTCTTGAAATAGGACATTATCAAAAATTCCCTGAGGTATTGTGTCCCTTTCACAATACAGTACATAAAAAAACCGGACCATTAGGTTATAAATCTATAATATCAGGAAGTCATTGTTCAACCTATTGCCTCGTAGTGATTTTCATGAACCAAAGAAAATATGCACTTTGAAAAGCATATCAAAAAGCATGTATAAGGAGAAAATCGTTAACTAGAAAGACAAGATGGAAGATAGTGCTAGTTTGAGATAGTTCCCTTCATAAGAGATCCCTCATTTAAGTGTGAGTACAAAATATGATCCCTATTTGAAATTGGAGGTGAATTTCAAATAGGGATCATATTTGAAATTCCCTTATATAGCTCAAATGTCAAAAAACATTTTCGAAGATTGTAGTGTTCAAGATGTCACATACACGTGTATCATTAAAACACAATTATCAAATAACAAATTATTAATTCATGTTGCATATGCACTTCATAAGTGTCCTTAAGTCGTGTGATATTTTCACATTTCTTTGCTAATGTCAAATACATATGCAGAGGTATTCGTTTTCTTGGCCCATAACCTTCTTTGTGTTAGAAAACAAAACTATCAATTTACCGTATCATACCACAATCTACAGATGAAAATAAGGGGGACCGAGGGGGGAAGGGAGTGAAAAGGGGGAAAGGAAAAGGCGAAAAGGAGAGAGAGAGAGAGAGAGAGAGAGAGAGAGACTCATAAATATAAATTGCTCCACAACCTTCCATTTTGAAAAGACGATTTTCAATTATATTTGCATTAAAACACATTTTATAGGTAAAAAGGTAATCTAAAAACAGACATTCGGCATAAATATTTATTTACCATGTACATATCAATCATCACCAGAACTACGATATAGACACAAATCTGATGTCTCATGAATATGTGAGAAAACATGTGTTCTGTGTGTTGTTTTTTTTTTTTTTTTTTTTTTTTGGGGGGGGGGGGGGGGGGGGTTGGGGGGGGTCTATGGATAGTATTCATTCCCACTACCCATGCAGAATATGACAAACCAATAGCACAAATGAGGACTACAATGAGCCAAGCTACCAAGCACACTATAAAAAGTAGGAGATATTAATAGCATGAATATCATGAGCCCGTGCACAAACACTAACCTTTAAATATAAAAGATATGCACGTAAATGTTAAGCCTTTCAAAAATGTAAATGCAGAACAAGTTTCATGTAGGGAAAGATGTAAATAATCTTACAAGAGATCAAATGCATACACTGAACTTGAATTTTACAAAATGCCAAAGAACTGAAAATCAAAAATAAAAATCTCATATTTAATCACCCTCCCCCCTATACAGTGAACCAGAATATATGATAGACATTCACAGCCAACACATTGAGGCATAGTTCTTCAATCGCCATCGATCTAATCAAGATCAGCCAGAGATTGGAAACTTCACAATGTATAACTTTGGAGAGTTCCCTGATACACCTGCACACCTCCTCACCTTTTTCTCATGCATTGTCATATTCTGAGTTGATTGAGTCCTAACATCCCCAACAATTTCTTACCCAATGAAATCGCATGACAAATCAACATGATATAAACTGCATGAATAAAAAACTTTGAAAACGGACTTTAAACATCTGAGCTCAAATTGTTGTGTAGCACAGCATAACCCAACCACAAAAATTGACAGCACTGTTTGTTGCATCCAGGTATTCCAAACAGGGAAACAATGCTAGTAAGCGTCACATTGCCAAGATCAGAAAGTGTTTCTACCAAACTGGGATTCTTTTGAATAATACAAACATACAAAATGAATCACAAATTCTTTGGCCATTAGACATCCACTTGAAGCTCAAGAGGAAGCTCACCGAATAGGATTTCAAAAGTTCTTGGGAGCAAGAGAAGTTGAATTAACTATTAGACTCACTTGCCGGAGAAGTTTCAGCATCTCATCCTTAATATCACCAGAATGAACATTTACATTTTGTTCTGAAGATGGGTTTGTAGAGCAAGTACTGAAGGAGCTCTGAAGGCCAGGATTTAAAATGGTTTCATGTTGGGACTCATAAGGAATCCTAAATGAGCTCCATAAGTCAGTCTCCCCTGGGGATAACCCCATACACATGGGTACTGCTGGTACTAAACTTTCTGTCTTTGGTTCATCTGGAGAGATCTCTAAGGGCTCAAAGGTATTCGATGAAATATGCTCTTTGTCTCCTATACCAGTTGAGCTTTCCATATTTAAGAAGTTCATTGCAGTAGGTCCGGTTGGCAAAGGCATACACCTTAATGTCGTTGCACCTTTACAAACTGGTTCCGACTCTCTTAAGAATTCATCATTGGGGTACAACCTCTTTGGCAAGGATTCTTCAGTAGAATGTGATAATATTAATGAGGATTCT
This sequence comes from Ceratopteris richardii, assembly GCA_020310875.1. Lineage (NCBI taxonomy): Eukaryota > Viridiplantae > Streptophyta > Polypodiopsida > Polypodiales > Pteridaceae > Ceratopteris > Ceratopteris richardii. Next base: position 76,506,187 of record CM035429.1, read on the forward strand.
TCTTCAGATCTATTCATACAAATTTCCTTCATGGAGGAAGCTCCAAGATTTTGTACTGTTGAGCTGGAAGCCAGAATGTTGGGACAACTTTTCTTGTCAAATGCTACAGCGAAATGTTTGAGATCATCATTTGAGGAGGATGAGAAGTGACGGAGCCTATAAGATACATTTGCAGGCCCAAAGATCCTGTTTTTCCTGGCATACAGCCATGCCTTTTCAGCATGAGCTTTATCCCTAAAAAGAACTTGAGCTGTTGAAGCAATCTTGTTTATTTTTATTCCAGAAGTCTCTATTGTCCCGAACCTGCTGAACACTTCTTTCAGCTCAGATTCTGAGGGTAATGGATGATCCTTTGGAAACTGCATGTAAAGAACAAGTGCAGCCTTGGTGTTTCCAGAGGCCTGTGCAGGACTCTTTTTAGGTAGTACCAGCCTCTCTGCTTTAGAAATATGATGCTTGACACTTTTGACATGGAACATTGTACTAGAAAACCTCCTATCTTTGAATTTCTTTCCAAGCGGCAGCAATTCAGGTAGACCTTTTGGTGCATCTCTCTTCCCTAACGTTTTAGCCTCAGTTCCCTTCAGCATTTCCAACTTTCTTTTTCGTGCTGCTGATGCAAGCTCCTGCAATCCAAGGGCTTGGGTTCCTACAGTTGTTGTATCATCACCGATTTGTGTTTCCCCATTGCACATCTCACTCACAGTAGAAGACACTCTTACATCAGAAAGCTGACCTCCAAACGTAAGACCACATTCTTCATGTGATTCTGTTTTTGCATCATCCACGGTTTCCAATGAAACTCGTTTCTTCTTTACAGTTCCTGCTGCATTCCCAATAAACTCAACATTTGCAGAAGGTCTCTCCAAATTGGGAGAATCCTTCAAATAGCTCAAGTCTTTCAAACAAGATTGACTCTTATCAGCTACCTTTCTAGTGCGAAGGATATGGCCATCTGCAATAGATGACATCAACTTCCCAGAAGATGCAGCGACATAGCCTGAGCTCTTTACAAACACCATATTCCTGAACCTGAGAAAGACAGGCATGACTCCATCGAAGGAACTTTCCCCATCTGCACTCCTCAAAGGATCCATCGCAACCAACTTCAAAGTGCTAAGGAGCCTTGGCAGGGACATTCTATGACCTTGAATGTCCTTACCACCTGCACTAACTATTGCAATTTGTGGTAGAGCTTGGCTTTTTGCAATTTTGACATCTTCAGGCTTATCATCAGCAGTAAATGAGACCTTACTAGATGAAATATGTTTGGTTTGCTTCAAGCTTGGAGGTGCAACTCTCCATGCACCTATAGACTTTCTTCCACTCTCACCCAACTTAAACGTCTTTAAAATCCTCCCTGTAAATTCCTCTTCATTATAAGAGGTATCCAACAACAGTGATTCCTTCTCTTCAATATCCCCCTTTTTCTTTTTTGATACCTCAAGCAACCTTGGAGTGCCAGCTGCTTCAGGATGAAGACACTTCCATTGCTTTTTTAAGTCTTTTTCTGCAGCATCCAGGTAAGCTTCTGATTCCTTCAGATCTGCTGACAGCTCTTCATTGTCATTTGCAGTTTTCCCTGAATGTAAAACTTCTGAAACCTTTTTGATGGACTGCCTGAGCAGCCCAATGTGATTCCTTTCCTCATCAATTCCATACTTCTCTTTTCCACTGGCTTCTAAATGCCTCTTATCTTCGCCATTCTGCTCTGAATCAGTCACTTCTAAGTGAAATAATTGGCTTTCCTCTTTTTCAATAATATCCTCTGCGCAATTAGCGCTTGCCCCAAGTCTCTCTCCTTCAACTTTCTCATAAGACTCTGCGTCATCCTTTGAGTCAAGCTGACCTAATTTGTCAATTTCATCTTCCATACTTCTGGCATCCTTCAGACGTGGACATGGACCAGTTGCGTTCAAAAAAGCACCACTGTCCAGAGGACACGTTTTATCTTCCATAATCATAGATGCATCCAATTTCTTTGGTTGTTCTTGTTGCACTACTTCAAATGGCTGCTGATTAGTCATCCTGCCCTCTGCATTACTGACACTTACGAGAGCACTTTTCTTTCTTTTTTTCAGTGAGTATAAACCTGTCATATCAAACAATGTCTTACTATCATCATCTACACTTGTCAACATGTTGGCTGTTGCCTTCACACCAGATTCTGGCAGCTCCAGAGAACGATGACCTCCAGTTTCCTCTCTTTCACTGGAAACTGATGGACAAAATTTATCTACTGCTAATGAAATCCCTCTCTTGGCTAGTTCACTGGACTTATCCTCAGATATTGGTGGCTTAGACTGTTCTGCTATTTCAGACATCGATGTCCCCATACTTCTGGACCTTGGAGACTCAACTCTGCTTCCAGTAAGGGGGCCTTTAATCTCATCTTCACTAACATCCTTACTAACATGTTTCCTCTTCACTTCTTGTCCCATTTCTGCATTAAGCACAGTTGAAAACTCATCCATCCCATGTCGTCTCTTCAACGTTGAGCTCCGAGAAGCTTTTACTGTCTTGTGGGAATTCAGCATGTTCAAAAGAGTAATCTTGCTTTCTTCCATATGTGGAGATAACATAAAGCTCCGGAATCCATAGACATGTCCAAGCACTTCTGAATACTCAAGGCCAGAACTCAATGGATAAATGGGACAGCATGCAGCAGCCTGGATGAACTTCAAGACCTTTGTTGGCTGGAATTTGCTTTTGCTCACTTCAATGTCCTGGTGACATCTTATTCGTACACCTCTCCGTACACCTAAATTTGAATCTGGAAATACATTCAGGCTATAAATTTCCTCACTGGAGTGCAAACATCTTAGCCCCAACTCTGTGCGCTTACAAACCTCATCCAATGCTCCTGCTACAGCTTTGCAGAATCTTTTTGCAGGAGACTGTTTTACTTTATCAGCAAAATTTGGAATAAATGGTATCAACTGAGACTCTTGGAGCCAGCCATAAGTCCCATCCCCAAAGAAGGCAACCAGCAATCTATCAGGCTTCTGTTTCTTTTTCGCTGCTGCAGATGCATCTTGTGCATCAAATATCTGTCCTGGCCACCAAGGGTGAGACTTCACTTTTGCCCAAACAAGATCACCAACCGAAAATTTCATTGCATCACTATTAGCCTCCTCTTTGACAACAAATAATTTAGATTGCTCTTCAAAATCCTTCCCAGGTGTTTCTGCTAGATTGCTCAATTCATGATCCACATCTTCTAAAAGAGAATCGGCAGTAGCATCAAGTGAAGGAACATTACTCTTCTGGTTGGGGATCGCATCCCCTTTTTCTTCAGAGCACAATGTTGTGACGCAACCCCCATTCGTGGATATGCCAGTTGGTGGAATCAAAAAAGCCAGATCATTGCCAGCAATAGTTCCAAGAAAACCCTTATTCTTCTGCAGAATCTCTTGATAGATGTCATCAGTCATGAAATCAGTGAGCACACCAGCATGCCCCATCTTCTTTCTTATGAGATTCACAAAGTTAAGCCTTCTTGATTCACAAACAAATGCATCACTATTAACAAAATTTTCAATGCAAGATGCCATGTCGCTTGGAGTAATCAGATGTTCACCCTCTGATTGCTTCATAGCTGCGAATTCATGTAGGAGGCTCAGGAAGCGCTTCTTCACGACAGATTCTACGTCTGACTGACAAGTTTCATTGACAACAGAACTTCCATAATCATCAGATTCACTTTCTGATCTAATGGGAGACACTGCAACACTAGATTTCCGGTAGCTCAAAGTGTGCTGACACCCATCTCCTGCATTTTCGGTTGAAATATCGGACCTTGTGCATATTCCAATCCTATTAATCAACCGAATCTTTTCCTGTACATGCTTACTGTCTACAGTTTCTAGAGCTCCAGAAAGCATCTTCGGCAAAGCCTCATCATGATTAACTGCTTCAATAGCAAAACGACCAGAATCCTCAACAGAATTAGAATACATGCCATCCACATGCATTGCACTTCTTCGAACAGAGCTACATAAAGCCTCTTCATGTTCACCAGGATTTACATCTGGCCTGCACATAGATGAAGAATCGCACGCGTCTTGATTTAGATGCATTCGATCATTCTTTTTGGATTCACCGTGTGCTAGAAACTCGTTAGTGCACCGGACATTTGAATCAGGCTGCTTATATCCCTTATCAACCTCACTCTGCAAAGCAATGAGATCGTTCTTGTCTGTATCCTTGATGGCAGTCTCATCCAGAGCTATTTTATCAAGAGACGATACAATCGACTGCTGCCGAAGGTGATCCCCTGGCATCAGGTTGAAACGCAGCACGTGACGCGTCGATGGCACCAGATATACAGAAAATCAAACAAGAGAGCCTAAAACGAGAGGAAATCCTACCTGTAGTCGACTGGCGAAAGGCAGCTTCAATCTGTTGAGAATAACGCAGGTGCACGCTCATAGGTTGGGATTCAGAAAGGTCGGACTCGCTTTCGCCTGTGTTAGGTTCAAGATCAAGGCAAGGATCTGTCGCTATACAAGCAATTCGCTCTTCCATAAACTGGATGAGTCAGAAACCCTAAAACTTCAGGTTTCCGAGTGCGCACGTTATCTCTAACTACGCTTGACTTGTACAGATAGAAAATCACCGGGAATAAACCCACCTGCAGGTATATATGAGAGCTATGATCAGCCCTCAAATGGCTTCAGTCACAGGACGATCCAAGCGTCGAACATATGCTTTGAAAAACCCAGACTCATCAAACCGCCACAGCTCCGTCCACTAAAGCAGAAGGAAAATCACCGTGCGTATCGGTGGGCAGAGAGAGAGAGAGAGAGAGAGAGAGAGAGAGAGAGAGAGAGAGAGAACGAGCGACAGCGAACGAGCGCGTGTAGAGATGTTCATGTCATGTTGAATATATATTTATATATATATATTTCATCTTTATCGAGTTTTTTTTTTCTTTTTGAGCACAACGAAAACAGGAGATAAATTAAAAGAAAATACAGCCCACACAGTGGGGGCTCCCAAAGGCCTGTGGGAGCAGCTTACAAGGAGTTCCAAAACTCCAGCATACCAAGTCTCTTAACTGAATACAGAGCAAGCACTTTGCCTTTCCACAGACTGTATCGGTTCTTATTACAAATGGCAGCCCCATTGGGCATTATGACTAGGGCAAATGGCAGCCCCATTGGGCATTATGACTAGGGGCCGCATTCATCAGGGACTTGCAAAGCTTAGAGATAGCTTTGAGCTTAATGTTACACATAACATAGAGGTTCTTGGGGGTACTAGAGAACAATCTCTCGTTCCTTTCCTTCCAGATAAACCAAATAATCTGGGTCCGCAATAGTTGCCAAATCCCAACTTCCAGTCGGTGACTGACACCAAGAAGAGCCTCTTCAAGGTGAGAGAAGAGATGCTATAAGAATTGCAGAAGACATTCACCACTTGCCAATACTTTTTGGCTCTGGGACAGAGGAAAAACAAGTGTTTTATATCTTCAACATGCCCACAATTAACACACAACCCATTACTGATGTTAATAGCCATAGCCCTACTGCCAGTCCATATTCCTTTGTGCAGGATACTCCAGAGCAAGAGGGCCTACTTGACAGTAGGTGAGAAGGCCCACAGAAGTCTGAATTTGTATCTCCATTGGTGTGAGTTCCAAGAGACCTGCCATTTAATGTTGAGCTTGGGGACAATACTCTGAATATTGTTAAAGGACTTCTTATATCTCTGGTATATGTCCTCAGCAATCTGGTGTAGATGGATAAACCTGTAATCAAGAAAAAGATTAACCTTGTCAGTAAGCCAATTTCTTTTCTCAATAAGGATATTTTTACAGGCAGCAGAGAGTCCATCAAGCCCCAAAATTTCAGCCTGGCTCAAAATGAGGTTGTTCCCGTAAAAAGAGGACCAATTAGTAAATCCAGCTTTTCTATACTTATTGTTTTGAATAGTAAGGGAACGAGGAGAGTTCCATCCACACCAGGGAGAGTCCTACACAATGCAGCAAAAGTTAGTAGCATAAGATTCAGACAGAGAGTAATTCATTTTGATCTTCATCCAAGACTTCCAGAATGATCAAACCAGGTCACTACCTTTAGGCACAAAGATGATAGGAGAAACAACAACTTCCCAATGACTCATGGCCTTCCAGCTTTTGTGATCCTTGATGTGGAACTCTTTAATGTTTTTGTTGATTAAGGAAGCCCAGAAGTCATTAGAAGCAGTGGCCCTAACAATCCACTTTCCAGCCATTTGGGTGGCCATTTTAGAGGGGCAGATGAGACCAAGACCCCCTTCATCCTTTTTCATGTAGCAAGTGTTCCAAGCTACCTTATGAATTTTTTTGGTGTTTGGAGTACCTCCCCATAGAAACCTTCTGTCCAGAGCAACAGCCTGAGCCTAGTTGGCTACCAACAAGCAAAGTAGTAAGTTAGAGAAGGCAAAATATAATGTTTCAAAACAAAAACTCTTTGAGAGAGAGATTGTTGTAGGCCCATCCATTGGAAAACTTTTCTTTTGAATTTTTCAAGAACCCATGTCCATCTCTATTCCAAGGAAACTTCAAAGCCCATTGGGATCCCCAGTAATTTAAAAATAGTTCCTCTTTTTATAATCTCACATCTTTTCTCTGTAACACAACCAAGAGTAAAATCATTAGAAGCAAAAAATCCAGTTTTAAGATGATTGATAACAGACCCACTAGCCTTACAAAACATATCCAAACAAAGAAGGAAATTTTCAGCAGACAAGGAATCAGCTCTAGTAATCATGTTTGTATCATCTGCAAACATCTGCAAGTCAAGCTCGTTGGGGGAACCAGGAATTTCCAGACCTTTGATGATGCCTTGTTCAAAGAAGTCCCTAAGCATCCAACCTAAAGAATCACTAGTGATAGCAAATAGGAGGGGGGCAAGGGGGCAGCCTTGCGTGATAGATCTACAAAGTTTAAAGGACTCAGAAAGGTGCCCATTCATAGCAATTCTGGAGTTTGCATTACCAAAAGGATACTAGTGAATTTAATAAACATTTTTCCAAAACCAACATCCTGTAAAGACTAAAGAATGAAATCCCATTCAATTCTGTCATAAGCTTTATCAAAATCTACTTTGAAGAAGAAGAAGTCATCTTTGATCTCCTTAGCATACTCAGTCCCCTCCCCTATAGAAATAATAGCGTCCAATATGTATATGCCTTTTATAAAGCCTTTTTGCTCAGGGAGAATGTTGTCGTCCATGATGGGGCTTATTCTTCTAGCAAGAGTAGAAGCAAAGATTTTGTACAGAGAAGTCAGACAGGAGATAGGTCTCTAGTTATTGAGGTCATCCTTGGACCCTTTTTTGTGAATCAATTTAATCACACCAGAATTGATAAAGGTAGAAAGACTCCCCCTTCTAATGGCTTCTTGCCACACCAAGAGAATAATGGGCACTATAAAATGATCAATCATTTCCTGAAAGAACTCATTGGGAATACCATCAAAACCAGGAGATTTGCCAGATTGCAATTTACAAATGCTTTCTCTAACTTCACCGACAAAGAGGGGCAGGTCCAAGAGAGAAGTTGGGGCCTGAGAGACCATTTTTTTCCTCTTCAAAGCAATAAAAGCCCGAGCCCTCTGGATGTCCTCCCCCCTCTTGGGAGGCATAGAGAAAAACTTGGTAAAGAAATCAACAGCCACCTGTAGGTTATCTTTGAAGGACAAAGTAAAATCCCCAAAATCTTTCTTGAATAAGGGCGCAAAGTCCTTAGCTTTCTTTTTCTTCATGAGCTCAAACATGTGTTTATTGAGTTTATCCACTTTTCCTGTCCAAAATTCTCTTGAGGAAGCAAGAGCACCACTAGCAAGAAGATAATTATCATATCTAAGTCTTTTCTGGAGATCATAAAGTTTCTGATTTTTAGAAAAAGTGTCCATGTCAGAAAGCTCAACCTGCTCTATCTCCTTAAGTATCATCATCCTTCTATTGAATCTGATGCTTCTAACTTTTTTCTTGTAGTTAAAAAGCAATTTCTAAATATCCTTGATCAAGCTTTCCCAAGCCAAAAAGGGATTAAGACAGAGGGTGTAGAAATACTTGAACATAATACTCTTAATCTCACCTTTTATGCAAGGGATCTTAAGCAAGGAGGCATCAATGTGAGTCCATCCAGACCTATACATTGGAGAATTCATGTACATATTCAGAACCAAAGGCCAATGATCAGACATGGCCAGGGACTTGTCAGCAAGACAGGAATGGTTCCACATGTCTTGAATTTTGGAAGCACTCATGTACCATCTATCAAGCCTAGCAGAAAGAGGATTGCAAACATCTTTGTTGGACCAAGTATGACCAATCAAGAACGAACAGTCAATCAGATTCAGAGAGGAAGTCATATTGTACCAAGAATTTTTTTCTCTTCCTTGCAAAAAATTGTCAGGATTACCTTTCCTATCATTAGTGCTAAGAACCATATTGAAATCTCCAACAAGAATCACCTCCCCAAACAGGGGAGATATTTTGTTCCAACAAACACAATTGTCATTAGAATTATTCGCCGCATACACACTAACAATGGGGAGGTTGAGGGGAAACTTACATTTGATAGCTACCCATTGGGCATAATCACTAACCAACACCTCATCAATAATGTGAGAAAGGCTGCACCACCCTTACCTTTATCATGACAAGTAGAATACCACTTATGATTGGGAGAGGCAATATTCAGATTGGTTTCCAACTTGAAACCCCTGCATTTAACTTCTTGCAAGCAAATGATGTCAAGACAGGAAGAAGATTCTTTGAGACAGTTGTTAAATATCTTACCACGGACAGGGTCAGTAAGACCTTTAATATTGAAAGAAGTAATTTTTAGAGCATCCATAAAAGCAAAACTAGAAAGAATGAACCATCATTGCAGCAGAATTAAATCTGACCAGCTCTGTCATTTCCTAAGGTTTTTGAGAGGCTTAATATTTGAGCTAGAGAATCTAGCAACCTCCTTCCTCTTACTCTTGCTTTTTTCTTTACTCAAATGAATGGGGTTGGGCATCATATTCATCTCCACATCAGTGGAAACTATTTGCTTATTCTAAGCTTGAGTGAAGTTTTCCATGTCCATATCGTTGAGCTGGGAGGCTAGGATCTTGTCTTCAAGATTTTCAGAATCGGACTCTTCTCCAGCTGAAGTGGAGTTAAAGGAATGGCCTAGAGGGGCCGGATCTCTAGGAGGGCCTTTGAAACTCGAATGGTTCTCCCCTTTAACATAGTGTTGTTCAACTAGGTCAACCCCCTAAAAGGGGCTTTTAATGGTGTCAGGTTGATCGCTATCCTTTATTTCAATTGGGGAAACTTCTGAATGGTCTTCAAGAACAACAAAAGGATTACTTAGGCTATGAAGCATGGCTGAATTTTTATTCAGACTAAAGGCAGCTTTCTTTCTATTTTTAGTCACCACTTTCTTGAATCTATTCTCAGGCATGTCATCGTTCCTTTTCGAATGGGGGTTATCTTGAGCTTTACTAGCTACATTGGTGGCATCATTCCTAGAGGTCAACAGGGGACCGTCCTTGATTAAATGACCTTGTTTTAAGCAATTAAAACAAGCATTGGGGAGGTTTTTGTATAAGACCTTTTGGACATGCAGTCTAGTGCCATCCTCATCCTCAATAGAGATGGAGGTTTTCAATTCCTTGGATATGTCAACTTCCACTAAAATTTGCAGATCCCATTTGGGATTGAATCCTTTCCTCTACTTTTGGCCTATAACTCTCCCAAGAATTTTTCCTAAATGTTCTATCCAGGGATAGTACTCAAGGGGAAGGTCTGGGAACTCAATCCAGACAGGAATTCTTGTCGGTTTGGGACCTCTTGGATTGAAGCCTAGATGCCACCTGAAAATGGTGAGGGGGGAGTTCCTGATGAGCTAGTGTCCTTCAAAGAGGACTTGTAGAGCATTTTTGGCATAGTCAAAAAAGAAAAGGATGAAGTTATTTGGAAGATATTGCAGATGATTGACATATAGGCCTCTATTCTCCCAATTATTCTTAATCCAACTTTTAAGAAATTCTTGGGAAGGTATGGGACCATGACACAACCTAACCAGAACTTTTTCGTATAGGTGATTTTGCCAATTACTGAGCGAGTTTCTATCAATGACAAGCTTCTACTCATCTTCTCCCTCACTGTCCACATTAAGGGCATGAGGACTATCTACTTGCCCACCTTCAGAGATGTCTTCCTTCTGTTTCCCCTTATTACAACTGTTAGGGTTAGGGTTACCTGATTGAGGATGTGATTCAAAGACTGATGTCGGGAAGCGCGGGGGGGATTGAGCCACTTGACCATAGGTTTTCCCTTTGCTTGAAGGATGAACAGTCACCGACTTCCATCCCATTGGCACGTCCGTAGGAGAGGCGTTTCCCTCGAGTTGAAAGGTAGAGGTCTGGTGGTCGAGAGTAGACACAGATGTCACCCACATGTCCGCCTTCATCCCCATCTCACTAACTTGAGGGGGGAAACCATTCGGAAGTGCATCTTGAAGCGCCATCCCTCCCCCAGCAAGGGGAGGCGAGGAAAAGACGTAAATAGACGTAGAGCAGACGCCACGAGAACGTTTGCTCACCTGAGCAAGGAGGAGGTACTCGATAATCGCCAGGGGGAGAAATGCAGAAAACCCTAGTAGCCCTTGGTCTCAAAGAGTCTCAAAGAGTCACGAGTTTTTTTGCTTTCCTTTTAACACTAAATATTATAGCGGAAAATGAACATAAAGGTAGAGAATCCATTCCCTCTTCCCTCTATATACCACAATGAATCGAGGTAAACTCCAAATTCACCCTCAAATGAAAGTGTAAGTATAAACTCGTGATATAGCATATCATTTCCATTATGCATAGTATCGATTCAATACTATGATATCCCCATTAATATCATAAATGCTCAATAGTGGGTATAGAGCTAATAATGAATACATGTTCACACATGCACCCCACAACATGCACACACCACAAGCATGAACTTCCAAGAAGCTTTGCGAACTGATTTTTTTATCATTTTGAAAGTGATGGGCAAACTTAGCTATAATGGTCTAGCACCAAAAGCAAACAAACGATAGGAAAAATTAGAGAAAATACATAGTTGATAGGGTATACACACCTAACAACTAGTGGCAACACTAATGAAGAATTCACAAGTGCATATTGCATGTTTGCTAATATGACAATCATATATACCATAATAATCCAGATAAACCCCGAATTCACCCTCAAATGAAAGGGCAATTAGAAGCTCATGGTAGTCAACCACAAGACTATATACCATATCAGCTCGAGCATGCATAGTATCGACTCGATACTGTGGAGAATGAGTTCTCCTATGCGCAACGGAAATGTGTAGTGAACCACCCTTGTATGTCCAGCACTTGGACAAATAGGTGCACCTTAGATAGCTTGCTGCTCTTAATACAAAACTCAAATGGACTTGAGCCTTTAGTCAATCAAAGTAGACAAGAAGATCTTTCTAACAAGCTATAAATAACTTAATTTGGACAAGTTTTGATTAGGAAACACAACTGACAAAGATGAACTACCTGTCCACATAGGTATGCTGAAGAACTGAGCTTCACTCTCGGACTGATAACTCTCTGAATATATATCCTTTGAGAAAGATATTTAGTACAGAGAAAATAGACACAAATAGCTTTCCAACAAGCTAAAAAACAAGTAATTTGGATGAGTTTTGGTAAGGGAACTCAACTGACCAAAATAGACCACCTACACACATAAGTACACTATAAAACTGGACTTTACTCTCTGACAGATATCTCACAGAATATAAATGATATCAATGATATATTTGGGACAATTAAAGTAGATGATGTCATGAGATTTCCAACAAGACAAAAATCACGCAATTTGGATATGTTTTGGTCCGGAAACTTAACCGACCAAAATAGACTACCTATCTACACAGGTATACTGAAAAACTAGACTTCACTCTTTCACTAATATCTCACAAACTACATAATATTTCAAAGAGCTATTTGATATGCAGAAGTACACAAGATAAGCTTTCCAATGAATGTTTAAACGCACAAAATGGTTACATATGCACTGAGATATGAGCTCTGCAACAGAGCTATGTACAAACTGACGTGAGGAGGAAGGAGTCTAAGGGAAGACAAAATGACAAAATGGCTAGATCCGACTACTGGGAGCTCTTGCCTCTTTCTCTCCTTGTTTTGAATGTGCTCCCACTTCACTTTTATAACCAATGAGCATGTGAAGAATTTTGTGCCTCCTTCTTAACTCACCACTTTCTCCACTACATGATACTAACTACAAGGCAAGATATTGTATCTCTTACTCATCATGAATTTTGACTAGAATTTTTCTTTTATTATTTTTTCTTTTTTTTTCTCCACTTTTCCTTTATCTTTATATTTGGTAAATTTATCCAAGCATGGCTCATATGAAAATGAGCTTGTACATTTATCTTCAACACTCCCCTCAAGCTCATTTGGGAGTTATCTTCATCCATGTCTTGCAAATTTATCACATCCTTGAAGCCTTTGAGTTTAGAAGCATCCAAGAACTTTGTAAACATATCTGCAACCTGCTCTTTGGTTCTAATGAACTTTATCTCCACATCTTTGCTCGGCACCTTCTCCCTTACATAATGGTAGTGGACCTCTATGTGCTTGCTCGTTGCATGGAACATAGGATTGCTTGCCAAGTAGATACTTGACATGTTATCAACATATATAGGGATGGTTCCAACTTGCACTCCAAGATCAGCCAAAAGCTTTTTAATCCACATTGCTTCACATGTGGCAAACGCTAATCCTCTATATTCAGCCTCCATAGATGAAAGTGCAACAGTAGGTTGTTTCTTTGAGCTCCATGTGATAGGTTCGCTTCCAATCATGAACACATAACCTGAGGTTGATCTTCTATCTTCCTTTGAGCCTACCCAATCAACATCACTAAAGCCTTTGACCTGAAGTTCTTCATCAAACTTGTAAAACAAAGCAGATTAATTGTATGCTTTATGTATCTCAACACTCTCTTGGCTGAATTTAAGTGTTCACTTGTCGAGGCTTGCATAAACTGAGAAAGTACACCGACAACATAAGACAAATCAGGTCTTGTAATGTTTGCATAGATCAATGATCCTACAATGCTTCTGTATGTCGTTACATCTTCCAATGGTTCTCCATCATTTGAACAAATCTTTGTATTTGTGTCCATGGGTTGAGTGAGTGGTTTGCATTCACTCATTCCAAATCTGAAAAGAACATCCAACAAGTACTTCATTTGCATCAAGTAGATGCCACTCTTTCCATAAACAACTTCAATTCCTAAAAAATATTTCAGCTCTCCAAGATCTGAAATTTTAAACTCCTTACCAAGCTTCCTTTTGATATCTTTAATCCCTGTAACATCATTTCATGAGGTCATCGGCGTATATGCAAATATATACCTCTCTATTTTCTTCCTTCTTCATGTACAACGAAGGATCCGCACTACTTGGGTTGTATCCACACTTAGTTAGATACTCTACCAATCTCTGATTCCATGCTCTTGGTGCTTGCTTCAAGCCATTAAGTGCCTTCTTCAACCTGCAAACAAAATCTGGATGGTTTTCATCTTCAAATCCAACCGGTTGACTCATGTATACCTCTTCTTGTAGTTCTCCATTGAGAAAAGCATTTTTGATGTCGAGTTGATATAATGGCCATCTCCTTGAAGCACCAATTGCGATTAATGTTCTAATAGTTCCCATCTTTGCAACAGGGCTGAAAACTTCATCATAATCTATGCCTTGTGTTTGTTTAAATCCTTTGGCAACTAATCTAGCTTTATATCTAGCTAGTGAACCATCAGCATTCCTCTTTACTTTAAACACCCATTTGTTTGGAACAATCTTCATACCTTCTTTCTTTGGCACTAGCTCCCATGTGTGATTATTTTTTAGAGCTTTGATCTCCTCTTTCATAGCTTGCTTCCATTCCTTTTGTGTGCAAGCTTCTTCATATGTCTAAGGCTCTTTATCTTTGATAACCTGCATCATGTATGCAAAATGTGTCGCCATAAAACTATCATAACTCAACCTTTGACTTGGATACCTTGTCCGTGAAGATCTTCTTTCATTGCCTTTAGAAAGTTGCTTCTTTAACCTATTCAACTTTACCATCGGAGTGATTACCTCTTCATATTCTTCTTCACTTGCATCTACCTCACTGTTTGGAGTAGCACTTGCTTCTTGCAAAGAATGACTCCCCCTCCATGTTGAACATTCTTCATTTGATATAGATGCCTCTGGACCTGAAAGCTTTGTGCTTGATTGTTGAACTTCTCTTTGATTTGTTCCTACATAATCATCATAATCTTCTTCAAGAATCTTTTCCTTTAATTTATCTTCATACCATGGTCTTAGTTCATCAAAGACCACATCTCGTGAGACTCTTAATTCCTTTGTTCTAGGGTTGTAACACTTGTATCCTTTTTGCTCAGTCGAGTAGCCGATGAAAATGCATTTTTCTGATCTTGGTTCCATCTTTGTTCTAACATCTTGTGGAATATGAACAAAACAAACACATCCAAACACTTTGAGGTGTGTAAGGTCAGGTTTCTTACCGGAATATACCTCTTCTGGAGTCAAGTGATGTATTCCCGATGTTGTGCACCTATTCATCAAGTAAATGGCGGTTGTGGTAGCTTCAGCCCAATAGTACAATGGTACCTTCATCTCGTTGAGCATGCATCTTGAAATTTCAGCAATTTGCCTATTTTTCCTCTCAGCTACTCCATTTTGTTGTGGTGTATACCTACAAGTGAATTGCCTTTTGATCCCATTCTCTTGTAGAAAATTTGAAAATTCTTTGGAGAAGTATTCTCCTCCACCATCAGACCTTAAGCTTTTGATAGACCTTCCTGTTTCCTTTTCAACTTCAACTTTGAATCTTTTGAATATAGAAAACACGTCTGATTTTTGCTTCATACAAAACAGCCATACCTTTCTTGAGTGATCATCAATGAAGGTGACAAAAAATATATTACCAGCCATTGATGCCTCTTTGGTTGGTCCCCATACATCCGTATGTATCAAGTCCAAGACATTTGGAGCCACATAATTGCTCCTTTTGAATGGCTTCCTTGTTTGCTTTCCTAGTTGACAAGCTTCACATAAGTCATGTAGTCCAATGCTATTAAATTTTGGAAGACCTCTTACCACTTCATGTTTGCTCATGTCCTTCAGCTTTGGAACGTTGATGTGTCCTACTCTTATGTGCCATAAGTCCAGCTCTGAAATCTTCTTGTTCCCACATTGAATGTACATGACCTTTCCATGTGGATGTTGGATGTCCAAAGTGAACATCCTTCCTTCTCTTCTACCTCGAGCAATGACCTTGAAGTCTTCCTTTGGATTCTTTATGAAGCACCCATTCTCTTTGAATATGACATGATAACCCTTCTCTACAATTTGTCCTACTGAAATCAAGTTCTTTGAAATTGTAGGAACATGAAGAACATTAGATAGTACCTTTGCTGTACTTGTATCTCCAAGCCTTATATCTCCAATATGTTCAATCATGTGTTGAGTATCATCACCTGTTTCAAAATATCCTTTTCCACTTGGTACCTGTAGATTAGTGAACAAACTTCCTTGGCATGACATATGGTTACTACAACCTGAATCAATGTACCATTTTTTGTCATCTTCACAAGAGCTTCTATACTCATGTCTCATTGCAAGTAGTGTGTCCTTGCTTCCTTCACTTGAGGTGCTTGCATAATTGCTTTGGTTCCTTTGATTGCCTCCATCTGGTCTTCCATTCTTCAGCCCACAATTACTAGCATAGTGTCCTACTTTACCACAATGATAGCATGTTATACCTTTATGAGAATTGTAGGAGCTTCGGCCTCTTCCTCTACTTCTACCTCGACCTCTTCCTTGTGTGTTGGCATTTGATGCATCCTTGTTGTCTTCTGAATTGTTTTGATTGTAGTTGGAGTGGTTGTGACCTCTTCCTTTTCCTCTTGAGCCTCCTCTTGAGTTTCTTCCTTTACCTCGACCTGCATATAACATTTGGTTGTGCTGTCCTTTCCTTTGGGACCACCAAAGCTAAGCTCTTCTGTGACAAGATGAGGGATTAGTTGTTCAAAACCTGGATATACAGCTTTCAAGTTAATGGAAGTTATAAAAGGCTTCCATCTTTCATCTTTTCTCAAGCCATTGAGAGTATAACACACAAGATCTTCGTCTTCAACTGTTGTGCCAATAGAAGCTAAAGCATCGCTTAGCTCCTTAATCTTCAAAGTATATTCAGCTATCGATTGACTCGAACTTTTCTTGATTGTGTTCAACTCATCTTGAGTTGAAGTTTCCTAGCTTTGGTATTTGTTGAATACATCCTTTCAAGAGCTTCCCAAGCATCCTTAGCTTTCTCTAGATGTTGAATATGACCTACCATGGCATTAGTAATGACTTGCGAAATGAGGAACATGACTCTCCTATTCCTCTCTTCCAATTCTTTTGCTTGCCTTCTTTGGACTTCGGTAGCCATAGCTTGATTGATTTGAGGTTGAGCATCATTGCCGCTCACAATACCCCATAAGCCTTTGCCCATTAGGTAGTTGGTCATTCTAAACATCCACACAGGATAGTTATCCTTATCCAACTTCTCTACTTGTTGACCCAAGTCAGCCATTGAAGAGTATCAAAGACTTTGAGAGTTACCTCGAATAGTTATAGTCCTTTGCTCTTGCGTTTGTGAAGCTCCTCCTTGTTTTATAGCTCCTCTTTTGCTTTTCTTTATCTCCATCTCTGTTGATAAAGCTTCAGCACCAAGTTTGCTCTGATACTAACTGTGGAGAATGAGTTCTCCTATGCGCAATGGAAATGTGTAGTGAACCACCCTTGTATGTCCAACACTTGGACAAATAGCTGCACCTTAGATAGCTTGCTGCTCTTAATACGAAACTCAAATGGACTTGAGCCTTTATTCAATAAAAGTAGACAAGAAGAGCTTTCTAACAAGCTATAAATAACTTAATTTGGACAATTTTTTATTAGAAACACAACTGACAAAGATGAACTACCTGTCCACACAGGTATGCTGAAGAACTAAGCTTCACTCTCCGATTGATAACTCTCTGAATATATATCCTTTGAGAAAGTATTTAGTACAAAGAAAGTAGACACAAATAGCTTTCCAACAAGCTAAAAAACAAGTAATTTGGATGAGTTTTGGTAAGGGAACTCAACTGACCAAAATAGACCACCTGCACACATAAGTACACTATAAAACTGGACTTTACTCTCTGATAGATATCTCATAGAATATAAACAATCTCAAGGAGGTATTTGGGACAGTGAAAGTAGATGATGTAAAGAGCTTTCCAACAAGACAAAAAACAAGCAATTTGGATATGTTTTGGTCGGGAAACTTAACCAACCAAAATAGACTACCTATCTACACAGGTATACTAAAAAACTAAACTTCACTCTTTCACTAATATCTCACAAAGTACATAATATTTCAAAGAGATGTATATGCAGAAAGTACACAAGATAAGCTTTCTAATGAATGTTTAAACACACAAAATGGTTACATATGCACTGAGATATGAGCTCTGCAACAGAGTTGTGTACAAACTAACGCGCGGCTGGAAGGAGTCTAAGGGAAGACAAAATGACAAAATGGCTAGATCCGACTACTGGGAGCTCTTGCCTCTTTCTCTCCTTGTTTTGAATGTGCTCCCACTTCACTTTTATAACCAATGAGCATGTGAAGAACTTTGTGCCTCCTTCTTAACTCACCACTTTCTCCACTACATGCTACTAACTACAAGGCAAGATATTGTATCTCTTACTCATCATGAATTTTGAATAGACTTTTTCTTTTATTATTTTTTCCTTTTTTTTCTCCACTTTTCCTTTATCTTTATATTTGGTAAATTTATCCAAGCATGGATCATATGAAAATGAGCTTGTACATTTATCTTCAACAGATACCACATCCCCACTAATGTAAGTAGTGCCCAATAGTGGGTATAGAGCTAAGGATGAATACATGCTCACACATGCAAACCACAACGTGCACACACCACGAGCATGAACTCATAAGAAGCTCTACGAACTGAGTTTCTATCACTTCTGGAAAGTGATGGGCAAACTCAACCATAGTGAATCCTAGCACCAAAAGCAAACAAAAGATAAGAAAAAATTATAGAAAATACATATTTGATAGCATATGTACACCCAACAATTGGTCGCAAATCGGACTAGAATCCACAAGTGAAAAATGCATGTCTGCTAATATGGCAATCGTATATACCACAATGAATGACTATATAGCATATTAGCTCCATTATGTATAATATTGATTCAATACTATGATATCCCCACTAATGTCATCAATGCTCAATAGTGGGTATAGAGCTAAGAATGAATACATGCTCACACATGCATCCCACAATGCACACACAGCACGAGCATGAACTCACAAGAAGCTCTAAGAATTGAGTTTCTATTCTAATGGACCTTTTTTTTATTGTAAATATATATTGTAATAGACTTGTTTAATATAATAGAGTTTATATTATGATAGACTTCTTTATTATAATGAGTTTTTTTTTAGTTCTATGTTCGATTCATATATATATATATATATATATATATATATATATATATATATATATATATATATATATATATATATATATATATATATATATATATATATATATATATATATATATATATATATATATATATATATATATATATATATATATATATATATATATATATATATATATATATATAATCTTGAAATTTGAAAGAACAGCACACACTAAAGGTTTTGTTTTAACCCTCCACTTTTAGGAGTTTACCTTGGCAAGTGTTAAGCTTTTGATCTTCATTCGAGAGGTTTAGTGAATTCTTGACTTTAAGCCCATAATTTCGAAGTGTTAGCGCTACACCAAGTGTCTTTTAGGGAACAAACTCTTTAGAGAATCTAAAAGAAGGTCATTAGTTCTCACACTGAAGATTGAATATTGGCAAACCATCTAGAAAATGAGAATTATTTAAGTTTCAATGTTGTCTAATTCCTTTGTATTTAGATTTTCTACGACTCTTTTAGGGAACAAACTCTTTGGAGCATCTAAAACGAAATCATTAATTCTTACACTAAAGATTGAAAGTTGGCAAGCATCAAGAAAATGAGAATCAATAAAGTTTCAATGTTTTCCAATTCCTTTGTATTTACATTGTGTGACACTTACTAAGAATGTGTTTTTTCTAAGAGATCCATGACATTTTTTTTACAACGATGCTCTAGAGTGTTGTGTAGATCATAATAATGTGAGGGCAATTTGGATAGTGTCTTCCCTTTTTTTTAATCCATAAATTAATGCACCGCAAGTTCTTCACATTCAACCTTTAGGTTTGGCATGGTCAAAACATCTTGGTGGATAATAAAACACTTGGAATATAATTTTTACCTCTTTATAAATGGATATCAACTCCCTCAAGGCTTCACAATCTACCTCATTTCCTCCCATGAGAAACCCAAGGTCCACTGAGTTTAATGCAGAACTCGAGTTTTGGAATGCTACATGCAAGATCAAGTCCCACCTCTTGTATAAATCCTTCTTTTTGCCTTAGGTCTCTTGTTTGTATTATGTTATGAAATGTATTAGGTCTCTTGTTTGTATTATGTTATGAAATGTATTAGGTCTCTTGTTTGTATTATGTTATGAAATGTATTATTTGTGGGTATAGCTTTGAAAGTAAAGGCCATCATTCGTATTATCTACAAATTAAATGTTTTTCGGTTAGCTAGGATGTACTTTTTATGGAGGATGTAGTTCAACCTTTACTTTCAAGTACGAAAGAGACTTCAATGAGTTCAATGGATTGTGTGATACTTTTTTTGCCTCTTTTCACTAGCATGTGGTTAACTATACCTCCTAGTGAGACAACTTCTCTTCCTATGTAGGTTTTAAACGAGGATATAGATCACTTCACTTTTTATGCCTATATGCATATATATGCATGATGCACTCATTGATAAGAGACAAGACATAGCTTATGCAAAATATGTGCCAAAATGGTTGTCATAGACTTTGAAAGATAGAAAGTTAGATGCACCTTCGCCTTACTATAATTTCTCAAGCTCATGGTGCTTCTTTTTCATCATATTTCTATTCAATGGTTGTTACTAGATTTGATGAGAATGGACTATTTCCTTTAAAGAAGCACAAAAAAATAAAAAAATTAGGACGCTTGCTATGTAGAGAAAATTTGATGTTATACTGAAGAATGAATGGTACTTGATTTTTATGTGACTTAATAATCCCTTGAAAGAAAGCCATTGGCAGTAAATGGGTCTGTTAGCTAAAATGGAAGGTTGATGATAATGTTTATTGTGATAAAACTAGACTTGTAGCACTTATTTTCCAGAAAAAGACATTAATTTTGATGAGATCTTTGGTCTCATGTGTCATATGAAAATTGTTTGTAGCATTTGTCCACTTGCAACTCATAATGATTGGAAGGCATATCAGTTAGACATCAAAAGTTGTAGTTTTTAATGGGTACTTGTATGAAGAAATGTATGTTTTTCAAACCCATGGTTCTATGCCAAAAGTGAATGAAAACAAAGTGTGTAAGTTGAAGAAGACATCATATAGATGAAAGAAATAACCACATGCATTCCTACTTATTAACACATGGAATTCATAATAGTCCAACTACATGCTTGGTACAAAAAAACGCATGCCTATTTGTTAACACATGGAATTCATAAATGTTGATGATATATTGTTGATAGTCCTAATGAGATGCAAAATCTTGAGTTTAAGGCTAATTTACATGCCTCTTTCGAAATATCATATTTGTTGCATTTGCATCCTTATTTTGGCATTCAATTTGCATCAAACAAAATGCATGAATTCACACTTTATTTAGCAGGTTGGCCTTGAGGATTTTAAAACCATTGCAACTCCCATGAATATAGCTTTATGATTGAATCTTCATTATGTTCGAGATGCATTTGATGATGGTCTCTATCAACAATCTATTGGATGCCTTATTTATGTATGCATTACTTGGCTTGACATTTAGTTTTCTATATCTCATATGAGCATATTTATGCATATCTATAGTGTCAAGCATTGGTAGGCAGTTAAGTGTATCTTTCACTAATCTAGTACCCAAAGGGTGGATTAATACCACCCAATCTACATGATTTAATCTAGTACCCAAAGGGTGGATTAATACCACACAATCTACATTATTTTTGCAATAGGCTAGTTTTGATGACACTCGTGTGTCCTCAAGTGTTGTTTTATGTTTCATGTTTGGTAGATCATGTATATCTTGGTTACATGATCTAGTTGTGTGAAGTTCTGAAGTTGAATATAGGGTAGATTTCACAGCTAATTATGGCCAATTCTAGTTGTGAAGTTGAGTATAGGGTAGCTTTCACAACTAATTATGAGTGTGTGTGGTTTACATCTCTTATGGATGAGTAGGGTGTTGGTCATACTTCTACCATCACCATATTTACTAGTACTTAAAGTTCATTTGAAGTCGAAAGGAACCTGAAATTCCATGCTTGCAGAAAGCACATTAAGGTGCATCACCATTATGTCACATAGAGACTCTCTACTAGAGAGATTGGTTTTCAATTATGTGCTCACACATGATAATGTTGTAGAACTTTTTATAAAGGTCTACCTTATGAAAAGTTTGAAGCTTTTCACAAAGCTTTGTACTTAATTTCTCTTGTGGATTAATGTTAGCCCACATTGGCTAACACTTCCTCGTACATGAGTGTCAACCCCTTGTTCAATGCATCGGCCATGGGGGGTACGCTAGTATATTTTGATGGTGATATATGTGAACACATTTAGGAGTATTTAGGAGTGAACACATTTAGGAGTGTTTGCATCTTTTGCCCTCTTTAGGAGTTCCACCCCGCCCACTTGTATACTACCTCCAAAAGCCATAATAGGCTAATTCTATATGTACATTCCACACCTAGTTAAACATTGTGTATTTTTCTTCTAATCTTCTCCGTCATCCGCATGCCTTTTTTTTTATGCTCCCACTCTCCGAAATCCAAAAGAAAATGTTTTATTTTTTGGCCTTCTCTTCGAGGATAGAAAAGATAAGTTTATGACTAATTTTCCATAAAGAGAAATTTCAAATGTATTTCATTATGCTTCAAGCATAAAGGTCATCTCAGATTATAAATCCTTTAACAATACATTTTGTTGTGAGCTTATCAAGCATTGTTATAATGTTAAATATCTTGATTTCTTCTTTCAAATTTGAGATACAACAAATATCCATATCATCTTTGCACTATTTTTCGTTGAAAAAACCTTCTTCCTGTGGACTCTCTATAGAGAAATGAATTGCATGAGATGGTGTGTCATTTTTTTCCACCTCATCATGCAACCTATCTAACCATATTTAGATCTTGTTATAAAGTAGTTAAATCAAGGTTAATGTCAAGGTAACATTATGAACTGCAACGCTTTAGATAATACAACACAAGCACCAAAAAAAGGCCCCCCACAAAAGGTTGGGCCAATCTCAGCTTGCCCAAGGTACTCTTGATGATGGACGTATGTGGGATGGTTCCTTCTCCTTCCCTCCTTGTTACATCTAGAGCAAACCATAAATGCACCTTTTGAGCCTTTTTGTATGCTTTACACATTTGTATAAAGGATATTTACCCCTTGTTTTTGGAGTGCAAGGACTACTGAAGCACACAAATAGCACAAGGAAGAAGAAGAAGAAGAAGCTTGTAGGCCAACATATAACTAAGTAAATTATTAAGTGAATGTATGAGACAAGATCAGTAGCCCATTATGGTGGTGTACATACAAGCCAGAGGAGAAACACCTCCTAAAGAGGAAAAAATGTGTTGGATTTTGAAGTCTTTGAAAGCACACAAATAGCACAAGGAAGAAGAAGAAGCTTGGAGCACAACACAATATAGAATGTATTACCAAGCAAATGTACAAAAGATAAGTGACTTGTTTGGGTTATAGGCATATATATAAGCGGGGGGGGGGGGGGGGGGGTCCTAAAGAGGAAAAAATGTGCCCCAATAGTCCTAAATGTGTTCATACACATCACTATTGCAATATGTCAAAAAATTCCCCCTTGGAGTGATGTAGTGAACAAGCAACTGGCACTCATGTATAGGCAAGTGCCAAGATATGTGGAAAGAAATCAATCCATCAAAGGAAGTAAGCCCAAAGCTTCGAGAAAAGCTTCAAACTTCTTTCCAAGAACAACTTTTGTGAAATGGTTCGCAACATTATCCTATGTGGGCACATAAGCCAAATTGATCTCTCCAACAGAGAACCTCCACCTGACACAATGATAGTGCACCTCAATGTGCTTTATGCAAGCATGGAACACGTGGTTCCTCGCAACTACCAATGTGCTTTGACTATCAATGAAGATTGTGGTGGCAGAAGACTGACCAACACCCAAATCATCCAAAAGGCATCTGAGCCACACACACTCAACAATCATTGTGAAATCTACCCTATAATCAACCTCATAACTAGAGGTGGCCATAGTAGGCTTCTTTTAGCTAAACCAAGATATGCATGAGCTACCAAGCATGAAGCAAAAAAAATAATAGTGGATGCAAGTGTCATAACAGCGAGCCCAATCTAAGTCCAAAAAAGTATGTAAATATGTTGGTATTGATCCCTTGTTGGGATAAAATAATCCAAATAGTCGGGTACCACTCAAGTAGTGAAAGATGCACTTAACCTCCTTCCAATGTTTGACACTTGGGCAATGCATAGACCTACTTATCTGAGAGACAACAACTGAATATCAAATTGAGTGATGGATGAGAAAATCAAGCATCTAGAAGCTTCTTGATAGACAATAACATCAAATGCATCTTTAACAGCATGAAGACTCAACCATGAACCTATTTCCATGGGAATGGCAATAGGTTTGAAATCCTCAAGGACAAAATGCTACAATAATGTGTCAACGTATTTTGTTTGACACAAAGCTATTCCCCCATTAACTTGCATGAATTGAATGCCTAAATAATGATGCAAATGCACCAAATCTGACATCTCAAAAGAGGCATGCAAATCAGCCTTAAATTCAACAATATGCTCCTCATTAGTACTAGTGAGTAGCATATCATCAACATATACAACAATGATCAAAAGTACATCATTTGCATGCTTAAGATATAAAGTGCTTTTAGTTGGACTATTCTCGAAACCATGTGCTATCAAGTATGCATATATATTCTCATACCAAGCATGTGGTGCTTGCTTCAAACTATATAATGCCTTGTTCAACATGCACACTTTGTTTTCATGCCCTTTTTGCACAAAATCATGGGGCTAAAATACATACAGTTCTTCATGAAGGTCATCATTCAAAAATTTAGTTTTAATGTCCAAGTGATGTACATTCCAGCCATGATGAGTTCAAGTGCACAAATGTTGTGAACGATAGTCATTTGACATGTGGGAGCAAATGTCTCATCAAAATCAATGCCTCTTTTTTGAGCATAACCTTTGGCAACAATCCCAGCCTTATACATTTCACTTGTTCCATCAGGCTTTCATTTGAGCTTGTATACCCATTTGGTGCCAATGAACTTTTTTCTTAGAGGCAAATCACATAAATATCAAGTACCATTCTTCATAATAGCATCATATTCGATTGCATAGCAACCATCCAATTTTTGGATTTTTATGCTTCATCAAAAGAAATGGGCTCATTCTCATCAGAAAGACTAGAGACAACCATTGCATAATAATTTGATACAAAGCAAGCACTTTGAGAGCATGAATGAGTACGATATGACAAAGGTGCATCTAATGTTCTATCTCTCAAAGGTCTGCACAAACCATTTAGGCATAGTTTTTGTCTCTTGTGTGTCATCCCTCTCATCAACAAGTGCGTCATGTAAATCTTCATTAAAAAATGGTATGATCTAAATCATTGATTGGAGCCTATAAAGGATGAGAAATTTCTTCATTTTGACTAGAACTTGACCATCCACCTGTAAAAAGAGGAAACAAAGTGTCATACATATCCTTCAAGCTAACTGGTTCTCCTTGGTACATGAAAGTAAGGGTTGAATTGAGCTCCATAGCTTTGTACTGGCATATTTTCATACACTTGAATAGGGTAAACATGCTCAAATTGACAATTAAACTAATCTAAACTACTAGAAGCCAATTGAGCTTTGCATTAGCGGGTCTACAACAACAACCCAAGGAGTCCGGTACCATTGAAGTAGTGAAGGATGCACTTAACCACCTACCAATGCTTGATACCTAGGCTATGCATAAACGTGCTCACCTGAGAGATAGCAAACTAAATATCAAGATGAGTTATGCATAAGTAGTTTGAGCATCCAACAACTTACTGATAGAGAACGACATCAAATGCATCTCCAGTTCATGAAGGCTCAACTATGAATTTGTCTCCATGGGAACAATGATTGGTTTACAACCTTCAAGGAGAAAATTTTGCAATGATGTGTCAATATATTTTGTTTGAAACAATGCTATTCCCCCATCAAATTGCATGAAACAGAATGCCCAAAGGATGATGCAAAATCCTCCAATCTGACATCTCAAAAGAGGCATGTGCCTTAAACTTAAAAATATGCTTCTCATTAGGACCATTGAGTGGATTTCCTTTCATCATCAGATGAAGAGTAGAAGCAAGACTCTGATAAGAATCTGAAAGAACCTAAAAAACAATCTGCATACGTAAACTATTTGGAAAGATTTCATTAGTAGAATTCAAATGCTCTTTCAAATCCTTGATCTTTGTCAGAAAAGTGTCCATTCATATGCTCACTCTCCAATTGTTTTTTAAAGTAAGCAATACGAACCTCATTTCTTGTCTGGTATATTGTGGTATGAGTATCCCAAACATCTTTTGTCATTTTGCATGAGCGAATGTGAGGGATAATGGCACATTTGATAGATAAATATATCAATGCATGTGTTTGTGCCTTTTTGCCATCCCAACAAAGATGCTCTGCAAGAGATATAAAAGGAACCACAATAGGATTAGGAAAATTATCATCATCATCATCATCTACATCACCTTCTATATAAACATTTGCACGTGAAGGAGGATGTATTTCAACACCCTACACAATCTTCCACATGCCTTTTGCTACCAATACATGGTGCATCATGTATGCCCACAATGGGTAGTAAGAAACATCCAACTTATCCTCAACAATAGACATATGAAATACATCATTGCTTTTAGTGATGAATACATCTTGATGTAGAAAATTGATTATTTCTCTAAAACATTGAATAAAAATACCCAATCAAACTCTACTAGACTTATAGCAGACTTTGAGATCCTTGTAATGATAAACTAAAAATTGTATTTATGTTTTTCACAAAAGGACAAAATTTCATGCATAGCCACTACAAAAGTGCATTTGAAGGCCGAAATGAGATGAAATCAGAGTTTTAAGGCCACAAAACAAAGACATTTTGTACTACTAATGACTCAATATATTATTCTCACTAATTTTCATGCGATTTTGAGACTATGATCAAAAGGGTATCGATGATGAATTGAAGAAAGCAATGGCCTACCATGATACCAATTGCTGGAGTTTGAATATTGCAAAAGCACACAAATAGCACAAGGAAGAAAAAGAAGCTTGGAGGACAACATGACAATGAATGTATTACTAAGAAAATATACAAGTCAAGATTAGTAGCCCATTAGAGTAATAGGGGTATATCAACGCCTAAGAAAAAAAACTTGTAAAGAGGGAAAAAATTGACCTCACGATCCAAAGTTTTTTCATACACACCACTACCAAAACATATCAACACTTATTTCAACACTTCATGTGATTTCTCCATGCTTTCCCCCATGTTTCTCTCTAATGAGAGCCTATGAGCATTATGTTTGGGCCTCATTTCTTTAATAAAACTCTTGCATGCATGTTTGCCATCATTTTTTCTTGTCTAAAATACATTAATATCTCAAGTTGTTCGTTTCTAAGCAAATCTTTTCAACCCATGCTCTCTCACACCCATTTTATGATTATTCTATTTTTTGCTTCCTCTTTTTCTTGTTTCATATGAGGGAAAAGGAGTAGAAGCACAAGTAGGGGAGGCATAATGAAGATCAAAGAGATAGTTCATTCATTTTACATGATAAAATGGAGCTATCAAAGGAGCATGTAGAGGGAAACTAAATCATAGTGTTTGAGTGGAAAGTAAGGAAATAAGAAACTGCTAAATTTATTTAGACCGACAAGGTCTATCATTGGTCTACTTGCATTAGTCAAGGACACTAAATGGGTCTGCAAGGACCAAATTTGGGGGAGCCAAGGCTCTAGCATGAGTCTATGTACTCTTTGAGGTCATCCCGTCTCCTTAGAGTGGCCACATGGGAGGTGTTTAGACCTTAGAGAAGACTCTAGATGTGCATAAGGGCAACGGCTATTTAAGGTTGGGAGGAGATTAACAAGTAGGTAATTGGGATCTCACATTTGCTATAAGAGCTTGTATGAGAGACAGGGGAAAGTTCCTTGGGGAGAGGTCATTTCATCATAATATTGAGAAAAATATTGGACAGAAACTCATGCGAGCTTCATTCAAGGGGTTTTTTGAGAAAAAAAACAACGACTCAATTCGCCCTTCATCTTCATGCGTATGGATGGTCACCTTGGAGTCTCTACATACCTCAATCATAGGCAAAAAGTTGTGTATCCTTCATAAGCCAATGTCGTGGGCATAGAAACTCAAGGAGTTTTTTTTTTAGTTGCCGCGAAGAGAGGCTGACGAGCACCTATATGCGCTTCCACCCATGTCATGGAGGGAGAGGAAGGGATCTCTCTCTCTCTCTCTCTCTCTCTCTCTCTCTCGTTTTACACTTCTACTCCCATTGCGTGTGGCTTTTGACTCCGTAGAGGTCCAACATGTGGAGTGAAATAGTGAGCTCACGCTCATGTTTGAGAACGAAGAGGATGAACCCTCTACACATATGTAATTTCAACTAGCCATGCTCACTATATGAGCCATAAATTGGGCTAGGTGTGTCCAAATTCCAAGATTTCAAATTATATGGATTCCTTTCTTCAAGATCTCTTTATCATGAATGGTTGGAAGCCATCATTCGATGATGACTGACCACCTTTAGAGAAGCTTTAGTTAGCATTGTAAGTTATCCTTAAGACTTGAATTGATTTATCTTATTTTTGAACATGTTTATGGGAGTTGTTTGCATATCATAGGAAATATTTTTCTTAGAATCCTCTAGTTTAGACTCACAAAGAGAGAAAGGGAGATATAAATTATCATAGAAAAAGCATAAGAGAAGAAGGAGAATGCTTTTTTTTTGCCCTATTATATAAATTAGTTTTTTGTATTACTTGTTTCTTCTTCATTATAATAGTTTTAAGGCATAGAATTCCATGCATTTCTAGATGCACATAGGATTCTATAAAGGTGAGACTATCTCCTTTTCTCATTTGATTTTATATAGGGAAATATGTTCGTACACTCAACTCTACATATAGACTTAGAAATGGATAACTATATGAGTATAGTGGATGAATATTTCTATGGATGGGAATTCATCTATCAAAGATCAAGCATGGAAAACATAGCATAGTCATTTGATTGCATTCATTATAAACGAAATGAAAATCTTGATTGCATATATTTGAGTCCATAAATACTCACTTCGTTTCTATTATCATGTTTGTTATTGAAGAGTTTAGATTTTCCTTATTTGATCATTGATGACCATGAATTAAGGAAGAAGGAAAATTAAGTTCAATATCCTTTATAAGAAGAAAGTGCATTCATTTGAAATAAACAAGTGCATTGAATTAGTAGAACATTCAAATAATTTCTTTCTTTTTAATTTGATTCCTTATTCAATGACATATTTTGAGAGGATGCATGAATGATCATCAAAAACATATGAGCATGCACAAATTTCAATAAAACTATCATGATTTTAGGATTAAAATAATTTTTAATTTTCAAAAGAATGATTAAAGTGCATTCACTTTGCTTACATATCTTTATGTAGGTGTTTTTGCACATTGAATTGTTTATAAATTCATATAAGAACAATTATTTAATTTGAAACTTTGTGATTTGTTACATAATAAATATTTGATTAAGCTCACAAGATTTCATGGAATTTAGAGTTTGTTTGATAGGTGAAAACATCTCTATTGCTTAGACCTACTATAAAAGGTTTACTCTGTGGAAGCTATATAGGGGTGGCTTAGTAGAGGCTTTTCTCATCATTGGAGTAGCCAAATGATGTAATTTTTGTTGAGTTATTTAGCCTACCCTTTTGGGTTATGTTGTTTAAAATGTCATAGCAATTTTGATTTAGGATAAATTGTAATTTCTCTAGCAAGAATTCATTGGTTTGTAGAAACTTGGGTGTTTTTCCCAATTATATAGGCCAAATGTAATAATATTTGGAATGTGTTGAAAAATGTAGTGGAGACACACGTACATGAATTTCATGAAGTCTAAACAAGATCTAGGGGCTATAATTTTTCTCTTAGCTCTCTAGTCTCTTTGGTGAGGACTCATCCGATAATTATAGAGAGGTTTGGCAATTATGCCATTTATCTTTGAAGGATTGTATGTTGAATTTGAATCCTATTGTACATGGTTTTGAACTATGAAATATTATATGGATAAAATTTGAGACTTTTTGGACATTATCTGATAGGTCGAGGATTTTAGTTCTCTGGTTCTATCTCTGAGTACACAAATTTTTGCAAGTGTTGCAAACACCATTTTTAACATTAAGTCCTATTCATGAAATTTGGAATTATTCAACTCCCATTTATAATATAAGTGATGGTGTTAGCTTATAATTTGTATGCAATAATTCTTCATGCAAAAATTAGGTCATGAATATTGTTGATATACTTTGATAGTGATGTGTTTGAACACACTAGGAGCGTCAGGGCACTTTTTTCCCTCTTTAGGAGGTTCCCCCCCCCCCCCCAGCTTGTATATATGCCTATAACCTACATTCACTTGGTAATACATTCAGTATTGTGTGTTGTGCTCCAAGCTCCTTCTTCTTCCTTGTGTTGTTTGCATGCTTCCACAAACCTCAAACTCCAAGAATTGGTATCAGAGTGAGTCGCAGCTTCATCTAGGGCATCATTGACACCCCTCTGATCACAACCCCAAAATCGCACGAAAATTGGTGAGCATACTCAAGCTAATAGGAGTTCAAAACAGCTTCTATCTATGGTTTCGAAATTTCAATATGAGCTTGTTTCGGCCTCTAAATGCACTATCGTAGTACCTGTGCAAGCAATTTTGTCTTTTTGTGCCAAACATATATATAGGTTTCGGTTCACTAATACAAGTGACTCGAAGTCTGCTATATATTTAGTAGAACTTGACACATAGTTATGTTCAATATTTTGAGATATTGTCATTTATGTGCATGATGATATTTTAGTCAATGCCCATGGTTGAAGCAATGATGTATTTTGTATGTTGGATGTCGAGGGTAAGTTGGACGACACCAATTACCTATTATGGGCATATATGATGCATCATGTATTGGTTGCAAAAGGACTATAGAATATTATGCAAGATGTTGAAAAATGATCTACTGTAATGAAGTGATAGGTTGGAGATGATTGAACCACACACTTGATATGTAGGAGATGGTTGAACTACACCCTAAGAGGGAGGATTAGGAAGTAATCCTCAACCATGGATTTTGGGGCAAGTGGTTAGCCCATAACATTCCTAACCAAGAGGTTGTGAGTTCAATTCCTTACACCTACTACACCTACAAATACAATTATTGAAGGTGATGCAAACGGCATTGAAGATGATGATCTTCATGTTCCTATTCATGGTGCCATTCCTATTGCACCTACTATAGAGCAAATTCATTAGGATGGTAGAGATGCTTAGACACATGCATCGATAGCCTTGTTTGTCAAACCTGCCATTATCCCTCATATTTTCTCTTGCAAAATAGCAAAGGATGTTTGGGATACACTTACCACTTTGTAACAAGCAAGAAATGAGGCTCATGTTGCTTATCTCCAAAAATAGTTGGAGAGTGAGCATATGAATGAAGGAGATTCTATGGACAATATTTTGACAAAGATCAAAGATTTGAAGGAGTAGTTGATTTTTGTTGATGAAGTCTTGCCAGATAGTTCACATGTGCAGACTATTTTGAATGTTCGTCTAGATTCATATCAGAGTTTTGCTTCTAGTATTTGCTTGATGATGAAAGCTAATCCAAATGCCTTAACATTTGAGGAGTTAGTCTCTATTTTGTTGCAGGAAGATCACTCCATGCAAAATAGGTCCATCATGCATGTCATAGATCAAGCTTTCTTAGCTAGTCAGAAGGGCAAAGGTAAATGGAGCTCATCTACTAGTAAGAAAAAATCTGCTAATCCTACATAATAAAAAAAGGAAGACAAAGATGAGAAGAAAACGAAAAAGAAAAAATTGTTTTGCAAATAATATAATAAAAGTTGTCCAAAGCTTGCTATAAAAGAGGCAAAGAAAAAAAGGGGCTTGAATGGTTGTTGCAGAGGCCTCTACACCTAAAACAGAGCTTGCTAACCTTGTGTAGAATGAAGAATGGGTGTTAACTATTGTTTGTAGTTATGACCCATCTTCTCATGGACAGTTATGTCTGTGATCAACTCAGATGTTTGGTACTTTGACAGTGGGACAACCAAACATATTACCTTGTAGCATAGTTTCTTCAGTTCACTTGAGCCTCCCCCTCCAAGGAATATGTCACATGCACTAACAACTCCTCTTATCATGTAATGGGAGTTGATAAGATAATTATGAATACTACTGATGGTAGTTCTTTCATATCTTTAGATGCTTTGTTTGTGCCAAGGATCAAGAAAAATCTGCAGTCAATTTCAACATTAGCCAAGATCGACTTGTTCTGAAATTTGTTGATACATATGTAATGTTCATGATCTATCAAATGGAAGTGTTATTATTGCTTATAAAATTTATGTTGTGGGTCGTATAAGCTCATAGATTATGCAAAATCTGTGAATGATTTAGCATGTGTAGGTTAAGATTCTTAGGCTATGTCAGATGCAAAGCTTTGGCATGCATGCTTTGGTCATTTGAATTATGCTAGTTCACTATGTCTATAGAAATATGAAATGGTGTCCTCTCTGCCCAAAATTGAGGCACCTTGTAAATATGTTTGTGAAGGCTATATTTTGGGCAAAATGTAGTGTTCCTCCTTCCCTAAAGATGGTTCAATACAAGCTACTGAGAAAGTGCAACTTCTTCATAGTCATGTATGTGGTCCTATGCAGACACCCTCTTTTGGGAACTACCTTTACTTTGTGAATTTTATAGATGATTTCCCCAGGCATGCATGGGTGTATCCATTGAAAGCAAAGTCCGAAGTGTTTATGTGCTTCAAATAATTTTTGCTTTTGGATGAAAATATATCAACATGTATATGAAGTAGTTCAACGGTGATGCACCACAGTGCACTCTCCTTCTCGAGAGCTCCATGACAATATCCTCAGAGTAGAAAACGGGGCTCCAAAGTGCCGCACATGGTACTCTGCAAAGAGGTTGCAAAATACGTAGAAAAACATAGTATATAGGGAGCACGGACACAAACTTCTTAGGTGTTACAAGTGTGATCAAGCTTACACTCTGTGGCTAACTAGGACATATACAAAAGTGTTCGGTGGCCATTTGTCCTTTCACATGGACAATAAAGGTAACAATCTCCCACTAAAGGCCAATATGGCCAAAGTAACTATGGGAGGAAAATGAAGAATGATAAAGAATACCCAAGTGTAAGTATACAAAGTATACCTCCCACCTGATGGGCATGTTACACAATATACAAGTGAGTGTGTAAGATCATGAATCAAGTAACCCCCATCAAGTGACAACTGTGTCAAAAGCTATCTTGTGGTAGATCTTTAGTCAAAGCATCTGCAACATTATCTCGAGTATGAACCTTCTCAAGAATAACGTGCTCAATGGCTAAGCAATCTCTAGACAAGTGATACTTCACCTCAATGTGCTTGGTCTTTGCATGATAGACCAGATTCTTAGCCAAAGCAATGGCACTCTGACTATCACTGAGCAAACAAGGTACATGCTAAGGTAGAATCATATCACAAGAAAGCCGAGAAAGCCACAATGCTTCCTTACATGCCTCACTTGTTGCAACATACTCTGCTTCTGTGGTGGAAACAACTATACATTCTTGAAGACGAGATCTCCAAGAGATAGCACCACTAGTAAAATGAAAAATGTACCTTGATGTAGACTTATGATTGTCTACACAACCAACATAGTCAAAATCTATGTAACCAATAATGGATGCTTTCCCTCTACATAAGCATAGACACTTGTCCCGAGTGCCACTCAAATATCTCAAAATCATCTTGACCACTTCCCAATGTTTCTTGCCAGGATTAGATATATATCTGCTCACAACTCCCACTGCAAATTCAATGTCTAGTCTCGTAGCTACCATAACATACATGAGACTACCAACGACAAACTGATAAGGAATTTTGGTCATGAATTCCTTTTCCTCATCTGATTTGGGGCAATCATCCTTGTTCAATTTCACATATGTGGGTAAAGGTGTACTCAATGCCTTTCCAATTTGCATATTAATCATGTGAAGTACTTTGGATATGTACTCACTTTGACACATATATGCATCTTTTACTCCTATCATGAGTAATGTGCATGCCAAGAATATGTTTGGCATCCCCCAAATCCTTCATATCAAATGTCTGACTCAACTTCTTTTTGAGAATTGACAAGTCATAAGATGACTTCCCAACAATCAACATATCATCAACATAAAGTATCAAGCATATCAAGCTACCATCTGAGCATCCTTTTGTGTAGAGACAATGATCCTTATTGCTTCGAGAATAGCCTTGAGACTTCACAAAGGCATTAAACTTTTGGTACCATTGTCAAGGGGACTGTTTAAGTTCATATAAGCTCTTCTTGAGCTTACAAACTAAACTTTCTTTGCCAAGAACTACATAACAGTCTGGTTGTTCCATATAGATATCATCTGTAAGATCTCCATGCAAGAAAGCAATTTTTGCATCCATTTGGACCTAGCTCTAAGTACTCCATTGCAACGAATCCAACCAACATGAGCAGGGTAGTCATCTTGACCACCAGAGAGAAGATTTCCTCGAAATCAACTTCATGTTGTTGCTTTAAACCCTTTGCAACAAGTAGTGCTTTATACTTTGGAGACGCACTATCTGATGTGAATTTTAGCTTATATACCCATTTACATGGTAAATCTTTCCTGCCCTTTGGAAAATGTACTAAATCCCAAGTACCATTCTTACGAATAGAATCCAACTCACTCTTCATGACACGCTCCCACTTGACATGATCCGTTGTCTGCATAGCCTCTTTGTAGCAAGAAGGCTCACCAAAATCTATTAGCATAATAAAATCCAAACTTGTAACATATCTATCAGGTGGATGTGAGACACGTGTAGAACGTCTCAATGGTTGTTGAACAGGAACATTTGCAAACTGATCTGATCAGACATTCTCTTGAACATCCCTATGTGCAACATTTTTATGCATGCTAACTAGAGGACTAGTATCCTCAAACACCACCCTTCTCACTTCAACCTCCTTAATGGGTTTTTTATGCATCTCATTGAAAATGACATCACTACTTTAGGATCCCATAAGTGATATCCAAATTGTCCTTCACGACAATATCCAAGAAAAATGCATTTCTTTGACTTATGGTCCAACTTTTGCCTAAGATTCTTGGTTATATGAACATATGCTTCACACCCTAAAACTTGAATATGATCAAAATATGGTGGCTTCCCTATCCATAACTCGTGTGCCACTTTCAGACCTTTGGCTACTAGGTGAAAAGTTAATCACATGAACTGAAGTCAATACTGCTTCTGCTCAAAAGCCTTGTGAAAGTTTTGCATAATGCAACATAGAAACTACTCTATCATGAATAGTTCTATTCATCCTTTCAGCTATACCATTCTGTAGTGGGGTATAAGGAGCTGTAAACTCTCTACAAATTCCTCTAGAATGACAAAAAAGGCTGAATTCATGTGACGTATACTCACCCCCATTATCTGAACGTAAAACCTTAAGCTTAGTTCCTTTTTTAGTCTCAACTGAAGCAAACCATTTTTTGAAAGTAGGGAATACCTCATCTTTTGCTTTGATAGGATGTACCCAGACTTTTCTAGTAGCATCATCTATGAAAGTGACCAAAATAAAGAGAACCCCCTAATGATCTTGTGCGCATAGGACCACACACATCTATATGAACGAGATCTAAAGGCTGAATTGAAGAGCCAATATGTGTTTTGTGTACATTCCTAGTTGGCTTTCCATATTCACAATGCTCACAAAATGAAAAATCAGAGAAAGATAACACAAGTAAGTAGCCAGAAGGAGAAAGATTTTCCATTCCACTATGTGATCTATAGCCCAAAAGGCAATGCTAAATACAAGCCATGGGATGTTCAGTAATAGCTAAGAAGTGTTCTTTCTATGATACAAATAAAGGATAAAGTTGAGCCAACTTTGCTTCCTTTTGCAATAACCATATTGCCCTTTGGTATGCGAAAGGACTGAGCATAGAAGACCACCTTATAACAAAGGTCATCAAGATTACCAGCTGACATCAAACTACATGATAACTAAGGTACATTGTGTACATTATGCATAGTAAATTTTGAACCATCAATGAACTACACAACCACATCTCCAATCCCCACAATGTCACATTGGTAAGAGTCACCAGGTGTCACAGT
The DNA here is from genome assembly GCA_020310875.1 of Ceratopteris richardii. Taxonomy (NCBI): domain Eukaryota; kingdom Viridiplantae; phylum Streptophyta; class Polypodiopsida; order Polypodiales; family Pteridaceae; genus Ceratopteris; species Ceratopteris richardii. The sequence continues at coordinate 76,542,043 of CM035429.1, forward strand.
ACAAAGAGACTTTGCTGCATAATTAGAGAACCATCCTCTGTGTGTTGTCACATGGAAAGAAGCATCGAAATCTAGCAGCCATGTATGGGAAAGAGAATCAGCCATAAGAGCCTCTATTGGCATTTTTCTTAGTGTCAGCACATCAACATCATCAGAAATAGCATTAATTTATTCCATCTTCAATGTCGAAGTAGATGGTGCAGGTGGTTGTTTAACATGCCCATCAACATTTTGTTCTTTACCTTTAGCATTATTTAATGCATAAAAGTCTTTCTTAATGTATCCTTTCTTATGATAATAATGGCATTCGATATCCCTCTTCCTTGATTTACTTCTACTCTTATTTTGTTGACCATTCTTTTTCTTGTTCTTGCTCTTATCACATTGCTAATTCTTTCCTTCATAAAAATCACAGACATTATATGCATCTCCACTCTAAGTGCCAACCATAGATTTTCTACGAATCTCCTCACTCAAGAGTGCTCCACATATGTCGTCATAGACTAGTTTACCACCAAGTGCACTATTGCTAATAGCTATGCAAAATGTATCCCATGATGATGGCAAGGTGCATAACAACAAGATTGCTTTCATTTCATTATCCATATCCAATTTTTGAGCATGTAACTGGGAGAATATAGGATCAAACTCATTTAAATGATTAACAACACTATCTATGTCCTTTATGCAAAGGTCATATAACTTTCTCATCAAATACACTTTATTTGATGCCATCTCTTTTTCATATGTATTGCATAACTTCTTCCAAAGCTCCTTTACACTTTCACAGTCTAATAATGTAAAATAAACATTATCTACCATGTGCAATCGAATGGTAGACCTAACCATTTCATCTAACTCATCCCAGTCATCTTCATCCATGTCAATAGGCTTCTTTGAGATTCCATTTACTGGCTTCCATTGCCTCCTCTAAATCCGCACATCTTTAATATGATTCTTCCATAGAGCAAAGTTTGTGCCATCAAATTTTTGGATCTCAAAATGGTCTTTACCCTGCAAGTTATAGCTCCTCCTTAGAACACTTCCACTAGACCCTGATCCACCATACGTGCCTGAGACCTCTAATGCCATGATGGTAGAGAACTGAATAGAATGATAATGGAGCTAGAAGAGTCCAAACCCCACTAAGTCTCAAAGAAGGATGAATAACTGTCAGATTCTAAGAGAGCATTCAGTAGTCTTCCCAAAAAAAATGAATTAATGAACAGTAATGAACAACCAAAAGGAGTATGTAAGAATAAATGTGCTCACACCAATAAGTGTATCAAGGAGTAAATCGACCACTGTATAGTTGATGAAACCAAAAATCTAGAAAGATTTTACCAGAGTATCCTCTGCAAAATGAGCATATGACCAGTGTCAAAATCTCATAAAACTAACAAGTATTGATATGTTTACTTGCATGGTGAATCACTGAATCCATTGCATATTCTTAAGTCTTCCACCAAAGATATCCCGACATCTGGGTGTCTCTCAGTTAAGAAAACCTCACCACAATCGTCTTTATCAAATGTAAAAGGCCTTATGCAAAAACATAACCACTATATCAATGACCACATGGACATACATAAGTGGTATCCATAGAAGCGTATATAATTTGTATGTGCTCAATATATGCAATGAAATGGCACTGAAAGGCTGAATTCACTGCCCAAACACTGGCAAACAACACCTGCAAGTGTTTGTCAACTCTGTTCTTTAGGCTCAAAAACTTGCATAGACTTGCAGTGGCTGCTCCCACCACAACTAAAACCTTTCAAGAAACCTATAGATTAACTAGTGTGGCTGAAAACACAACCCCAAAAGGTGAACATTCATTGTTGAAGAAATACAAACAACACTCTTCTAGATGTTCTTGGACTTTTATGAAGAGAATTATGCATGAAAGTACTCCAAGATGGCTCCAAAAAACACCCCAAAAATTCTTCAAAAATAGGCTTTGAAAACAAAGAATGAAGCTTTGGGACCCAAAACTTGTCCAAGACAATTTCAACCTTATTTTTTCCCCTTCTTCAAGCACCACAAGAGTGTAGCTTAGTGGCAAGAGATTGCCATGGTTAAGCGGGCTCTGGGGGAACAGTACTGGGATGCATGACCTCCTGAGAAGTACGAGGAACCTCCGTTTTCCTTGATGGTTGAGGTCCTCCCTTGTGCACAACCAACGGCGCCAATGGTGACTTTGGTGACTCGAATGACAAGCTATGCCAAGTTCTATGTCTTGGTTGCCGCCCTTAGTCATAAGCCTTGGAGAAAGCCTTGGGTGGGTGTGGGCAGGTGATTGCTTCGCGAACACAAAAGGAACAAAGCTTTTGCATTGAAATGCTTTGATACTAGTGAAGTTTTTCAAATGGCAATGCATTGCAACATGCTCTCCTTCTTGAGAGCTCCATGATGATATCCTCAAAGTAGAAAACCGAGCTCCAAAATACTGCACACGATACTCCACAAAGGCTGTAGAATATGCAAAAAAACATAGTACACAAGGAGCACAAACACAGACTTCTTGGGTGTTACAAATGCGGTCAAACTTACAATCTGTGGCTGACCAGGCCACTATATGTTTTTTTAAGAACATATACAAAAGTGCTCGGTGGCCATTTGACCTTTCACATAGACACTAATGGTAACAGTATACATGTCTTCTAATTTTAATGCATTTTTTGTTAAATGTGGTATAAAACGTAAGTGTTACAGTGCTCTATACACCTCAACAAAATGGAATTGTTAAAAGGAAGAACATGTCACTCATGGAGATGGCAAGGTCTATGGTCAAAAGTGGGGCTTTACCACATAGCTTCTAGCTTGAGGCTGTTATGTGTGCAGCAGATGTACTTAATAGGTGTCCCACCAAAGCATTGCAGTCTATCACTCCATATGAGGCTTGGCATGGTCACAAGCCATCTATTGCTCATTTGCATGTCTTTGACTATCTGGCATATGCATTAGTGACTGAACAAAAACACAAAATTATACTAAGGAGACATTAGTTAGCTCTAAAGATGTGTATGGCACTTTGCTACCTCTTTTTATAGGTGGACAATCTAGTGCTGATCCAAAATTTCTTAGCCTTTAGAGGTTTCACATGATGATGCAGATCATTTATGCAGATTTACATGATGCACTTGATGAGAAGGCTGATATAGAAGAGGAAAAAACTATGCCTAAATGGCTGGTGAAGACTTTGTGAGATAGCAAATTAGATGCATCTATATCATATCTTACTTGTTCATGCTCTCATAGTGCTTCTTTTGCATCATATTGCTATGCTATGGCTGCCTCTAGTCTCTATGATGAGAATGAGCCTGTTTCTTTCAATGAAGCACAAAACTAAAAAAAGTTCATGGCTTCCATGTAATCAGAATATGATGCTATTATGAAGAATAGTACTTGGTCTTTATGTGATTTGCCTTTAGGAAAAAGGCCATTGGCACTAAATGGGTATACAAGTTGAAGCATAAACCTCATGGAACAATTGATAGGCATAAGGCTAGGCTTGTTTCAAAAGGTTATGATTTTAAAGAGGCATTGATTTTGATGAGACCTTTGCACCCACTTGCCAAATGACCACCGTTTGTAGCATTTGTGCACTTGCAACCCATCATGTTGGAATGTACATCAGTTGGATATTCAAACTACATTTTTGAATTGTGACTTACATGAAGAAGTGTATTTTTTTAGCCTTGTGGTTTGGTGCACAAAGGGCATGAAAACAAAGTGTGCAGGTTGAAAAAGTTATTATATGGTTTGAAGCAAGCACCATGTTCTTGGTATGAAAAGATACATACCTACTTGGTTGCACATGGTTTTGAGAACAATCCAACTAAGAGCACCGTATATGTTAAGCATGCAAACGATGTGTTTCTGATCATTGTTGTCTATGTGGATGACATGTTGCTCACTAGTCCTAATGAGAAACATATTGCTGATTTTAAGGTTGATTTGCATGCCTCATTTGAGATGTCAGATTTGGGGCATTTGCATCATTATTTGGGCATTCAATTTATGCAAGTTGATGGCAAAATAGCTTTATTTCAAACAAAATATATTGACACATTATTGCAATGTTTTGGTCTTTAAGACTGCAAACTTATTGCCACTCCTATGGAAGCAAGTTTACGATTGATTCTTCATGATGCTAGAGATGCATTTGATGTTGTTCTCTATCAGCAGGCTATTGGATGCTTGATTTACTTATGCATAACACGATGTGATATTCAGTTTTTTGTCTCACAGATGAGCGGGTTTTTTCGTTGCCTAGGTGTCAAGCATTGGTAGGCAGTTAAGTGCATCTTTTGCTCCTTGAGTGGTATTTGCTACTTGGATTTTTTTATTCTAAGGAGGGATCAGTACCGCTAGATTTACATGCTTTTTTTGACTCTGAATGGGCTAGTTGCTATTACACTGATGTGTCCACTAGTGGTTTTTGCTTCATGATTCACACCTCATGCATATCTTGGATGAGCAAGAAGAAGCCTACTGTGGCCACTTCTAGTTGTGAGGTTGAGTATAGGGTAGCTTCCACAATGACTATTGAGTGTGTGTGGCTCACATGCCTTTTGGCTGATTTGAGTGTTGCTCAATCTTCTACCACCACCATCTTCACTGACAATTAGAGCACATTGGCAGTTGCAAGGAACCCTATGTTCCATGCTCACATTAAGCACATTGAGGTGCACTATCATTATGTCAAGGAGAGGTTGTCTGTTGGAGAGATCAATTTGGCATATTTTCCTACAAAGGAGAACGTTGGAGACCTTTTCACAAAGGCTCTGCCTAGGGAGAAGCTTGAAGCTTTCTGCAAAGCTTTGGGCTTAGTTCCTTTTATGGATTGATTCCACATAGCTTGGCACTTCCTTATGCATGAGTCCCAGCTCCTTGTTCATCACATCACTCGCAAGGGGGATTTGTTGATATATTTAAGTAGTGATGTGTGTGAATACACTAGGAGTGCAAAGTGCAATTTTTTCCCTCCTCAGGACGTTTTTTTTCCCGTACCTTGTATATATGCCTATAACCCCAATGGGTTACTTATCTTTGTACATTCACTTGGTAATACATTCAATATTGTGTGTTGTGCTCCAAGCTTCTTCTTCTTTTTCCTTGTGTCATTTGCATGCTTTCGTAGACCTCAAACTCTTACAAATATGTCTTTTGTTATGTTTGAAGTTCTGGATACAAGGAAAATATTATTACTTGATCAACTTATTTAGAAATACACCAAAGAGAATATGAAAATTATACAAAGAAAAGCATACACAAGCTCGTACTTGAATTTTAAAGTTTGAACTCAAGTATTTCTTCATAAATCATATTAACTTTTTTATGAGATATTAATATCTCCATTATGCTCCAAGCTGAATTTTAAAGTTTAAATTTTGATTTCTTTATAAATTGTATTACCTTTCTATTGAAAGTTCAATTGGTTTATTACATATTGTAATTCAATGCTATTTACATACATTCTAAATTTTAAAAGTTATTCAAAGTTCATTATCTCATTCTTAAAGTAATTTAAATTAGGAAATCTACCATATGGATTTATAGCTTGGAAAATTAGTCCAATATAATAATAACTAAATTATATATAAATTAATCTACCAATAACTATTCACTTAGTTGAGCAATCCCAAATTGAAAGTACATAACACCAATAAGTTGATTCAAATGTAATTGTATAACAAATCTACTATAAAAAATTTAGAGGTTGGAAAAAAAATCAAATATAACAATAACTCAATTATATGCAATTTAATCTACCAATAATTGTTAACTAGGTTGAACGATACCTAAATTTAAAGTATATGGTGTTAGCAAATGTTGATTTTAATGTTGTTAGCTCTCCTTTTCCGCTTCCTTGCAATTCAATGGAACATCTTGCTTTTCCTTATAATTCTTTGTATGTGAGAGTCGAAAAAAGATGATACTCTCAAGTTATATGAATGATCATTTGATCCACTTAAGATTTTATGGTCAGATATACATGAATGCTCCATTATAGCTCAAAACATAGGAAATAGGGCATGTTCTTTGGTGATAGGTGATTTCCTAATTTGATTGAGAAAAATAATTCTTCGAATATCATCCATATGGATTAAGCTCAAAAGATAGGGTAAAAGATCACTCAATTGTGTATGATCATGTCTTCCATGATAAGAGTTAATATAGATGCAATTTTCTATTGGGTTGATACAAACTTTGAAGGGACTATCATCACTTGAAATGCATTTTTCTTGTGCAAAGCCTTAGAAGTACCACCAAACTTTATGCATTGGCTTAAACATAGCCTCAACATTAAGTTGGTATGGCCTATATATTTCTTCTAGATGGAGCATATAACAATCTTCTTGACTCCATACCATTGAAAAAGGATATCTTTTTTTTTTGTATGTTCTTCAATGAATCTCACATAAGGAAAAACATTAGTTTGCAACATGGATGATCAAACACCAACATGAAAGTGTTGAAAGAGAAAATCCAAAAATTCAAAAAACATTAAAAAGAATGGATTTTGATTTGCAATAATATTTAAATCTACAAACATGAAAGAATTTAGTTAAAAACTTAGTTAAAATCCAAATAAAAATATTATAAATATTACATAACATACCTAGTAGAATCCAAAACGGCCTACCATGTTGTTTCTCTATAAAGTTACATAGCTTATATGATGTTTAAGAAGATCTTTGCTCATGTATGGTACTCATTTCACTCTCCAAATGGCCAAGAAGCTTTTCAATACCATCATCACTTATGAAATATTTATCTTTGTTTAGATCTATATAAAGAAAAAAGTAATTCCAACGATATATATGAATATTCAATACAATGTGGAGAGGTGTCAATTAATTTCTCTTTCTCATATAAATAGCTTATGCATATAAACAAAACCACATCCACAAGATGTTTTTGCGAAAAAATGAATATAGATTCAAAGTAATGTTCAAAATGAAGCTCGATTAATTTGAAGCATCAACCTTAAGTTTGAACTCTTGAGTTTGGCTTGACTTTATAAAGGAGCATATAACATCTTATGAACCAAGAAATCTTTGATTTTAAGTTTGAGCCTCCCTTAATATTAAAAACTCAAGTTTGAACCTCTAAAGAGAGGAGATGTTCAATCTTAAGTTCGATCCTATTTTGTTCAAACTTTAAACTTAAGTTTTAATCTTGAACTTAGTCTATGCATCATACATCTAAAAACAACAAGTTTAAGATTTGAGCTTCAATCTTAAGTTCGAACTTCATCTTACTATTTCATTCGAATCTTAAGCATAAGTTTTAATCTTGAACTTAATCTATGCATCATAGATTAAAAAAAATAACAAGTCTAAGATTTACTCAAACAGATAAGATATTTTCCATTTCAATTCACAAATAGATAAATCTATGCATCATAGAATTAAAAAAGAAAATAGAATTCACCTTGTAACTAAAGTCATCAAGTTGACCAACTAACATCAAACTACATGACAACTAAGGTACATGGCGTACATTATGCATAGTAAATTTTGAACCATCAATGAACTCTACAACCACATCTCCAATCTCGATAATGTCACACTGATAAGAATCGCCAAATATAATAGTACCAAGAGACTTTGTTGCATAAGTAGATAACCACTCTCTATGTGGTTTCACATGGAAAGAAGCATTAAAATATGGAAGCCATGTGTTGGAAAGAGAATCAACCATAAGAGTCTCAGTAGGCACAATACTATCAAGTATCAACACATCATCATCATAAAAAATAGCATTGATTTCTTCAATCTTCATAGTCAAAGTAGATGGTGTAGTAGCTGTTTAACATGCCCATCAACATTTTTCCCTTTACCTTTAGCATTCTTTAATGTATAGCAATTCTTTCTTCATGTGTCCTTTCTTATGAAAATAATGGCATTTGATATCCCTCTTCCTTGATTTACTTCTACTTTTATTTCTTTGACCATTCTTTTCCTTGTTCTTGCTCCTGTCACATTGGTGATTCTTTCCTTGGTAACAATCACGAATATTATATGCATCCCTACTCTGAGTGCCAACCATTAATTTTCTATGAATCTCCTCACTCAAGAGTGCTCCACATATCTCATCATGGACCAGTTTTCCACTACGTGCACTATTGCTAATAGTAGTGCAAAATGTATCCCATGATGAAGGCAAGCTGCATAACAACAAGACTGCTTTCATTTCATTATCCATGTCCATTTTTTGAGCCTATAGCGGAGAGGATATAGCATCAAACTCATGCAGATGAGTAGCAACATTATCTGTGTCCTTCATGCAAAGGTCATATAACTTTCTCATCAGATACAATTTATTTGATGTTGTTTCTTTTTCATATGTATTGCATAACTTCTTCCAAAGCTCCTCTGCACTTTCATAGTCTAATATTGTAAAGTAAACATTATCTGCCATGTGCAATAGAATGGTCAACCTAGCCATTTCATCCAACTCATCCCAATCATCTTCATCCATGTCAACACGCTTCTTTGAGATTCCATTCATTGGCTTCCATTGCCTCGTCTGAATCAGCACATCTTTAATCTGATTTTTCCATATAGAAAATTTTGTGCTATCAAATTTTTGGATCTCAAAATGGTCCTTGTCCTCCAAGTTATAGCTCATTTTGGTAACACTAACACTAGACTGTGATCTGCCAGATGTGCCTGAGATCTCTGATGCCATAATGATTTCAAGAAGTGACTAGAACGATAATGGAGCTAGAAGAGTCCAAACCCCACTAAGGCTCTAAAAATATGACCAAGTGTCAAATTCTAGGAAAAATTAACAAAGTCTCCCCAAAAAAGTGGATTAATGAGCAGTAATGACCAACCAAAAGGATTTGTGAGAACATATGTGCTCACACAAATAAGTGTATCAAGGAGTAAATTGACCGTTGTATAGTTGATAAAACAGAAAGAAAAATCTAGAAAAATATTGTGAGGGTCTCCTTTGCAAAATGAGCATATGACTAGTGTGAAATGCTCATAAAATTGCAAGTAATAACATGTAAACCTGCATAGGCAATCACTGACTCCACTACATATAATTAGTTAACCAAAAGAAGCAAACTTGGCTTATCAGGCACCTATGAACAACTAGCATACATCTCCTATGGCGAGGTTGGGTAAGCCTTCCACCTACATCACTGAAGAGACCCCGACATCTGAGTGTCTCCTAGATAAGAAAACCTCACCATGACCCTCTTTGTCAATGTCAAAGGCTTTATGCAAAAGAACATAACTGCTATATCAATGACCACATGGACATACATAAGTTGTATCCACAGAAGCATGCATAGTGTGTATGCGCTCAATATATACAATAAGATGGCACCTAAAAGGCTAAATTCATAACCCAAACACTAGCCAACAACACTTGCAAGTGTCTATCAACTCTATTCTTTCGACTCAAAAGACTACATAAACTTGCAATGGTTGCTCCCATCACAACTAAGACCATTCAAGAAACATGTAGATTTACTAGTGTGGTTGAACAACATAGCTGCAAAGGTGAATATTCATTGTCTGAAAAGTACAGAGAGCACTCTTGTTGATGTTGTTGAACCTGTGTAAAGAGAACTATGCACAAAAGTACTCCAAAATGGCTCCAAGAATCACCCAAAAAATGATTCAAAACACGCTTTGAAAGCAAAGAATGAAGCTTTGAGGGACCAAAACATGTTCAAGGTAATATTAACCTATTCTTTCCCCTACTTCAAACATCACAAGAGTGTAGCTTAGTGTCAAGAGATCTTGTTGGTTGAGCGGGCTCCAGAGGGAACAAACTAGGATGGGTGACCTCTTGTGCAGGATGAAGAATGCACGTTTACTACTGTTTGCAGTCTTGACCCATTTTCTCATGAGTAGTGCATGTCTGCAAGTACACTTAGATGTTTGGTACTTTGATAGTGGGGCGACCAAACCTATTACCTCGCATCACAGTTTCTTCTCTTCACTCGAGCCTACCCCTGTAGGGAATACTATTACATGTGCCAACAACTCCTCTTATCCTGTTATGGGAGTTGGTAAGATCATTCTGAATACTACTGATGGTAGTTCTTTTACATTGTCAGATGCTTTATTTGTGGCAGATATCAAGAAGAATATGTTATCAGTTTTGGCCTTATCCAAGATTGGTTTGGTTATTAAATTTGTTGATGATAGATGTACAGTTCATGATCTTTCAAATGGCAATGTGATTATTGCTTCTGACATTTTATCTCATGGGCTGCATAAGCTCATAGATTATGAAAAATCAGTGAATGATTCAACATGTGCACTACATGATTCTCAGGCTATGTCAGATGCAAAGCTTTGGTATGCATGCTTTGTGTTGGAGTTAGACGTCTGCGGAAGCACGCGAATAGCACAAGGAAGAAGAAGAAGCTTGGAGCACAATACACAATACTGAATGTATTACCAGAGAATGTACAAAGATAAGTAGCCCATTAGGGCAATAGGAGTATATACAAGCCGGGGGAGAAAAACCTCCTAAAGAGGGAAAAAAGTGCCCCGGCGGTCCTAGTGTGTTCACACACATCACTACCTAAATATATCAACAAATCCCCCCTGGGAGTGATGCGGTGAACAAGGAGCTGGCACTCATGTATAAGGAAGTGCCAAGCTATGTGGAAATCACTCCACAAAAGGAAGTAGGCCCAAAGCTTTGGAGAAAGCTTCAAACTTCTCCCTAGGCAGAGCCTTCGTGAAAGGTCTGCAATGTTCTCCTGCATGGGCACATATGCCAAGCTGACCTCCCTAGCAGAGAACCTCTCCCTGACATAGTGATAATGCACCTCAATGTGCTTAGTACGAGCATGGAACACAGGGTTCCTCGCAACTGCCAATGCGCTCTGACTGTCAATGAAGATGGTGGTAGCAGAAGACTGGCCAACACCCAAATCAGCCATAAGGCATCTGAGCCACACACACTCAACAGTCGCTGTGAAAGCTGCCCTATACTCAGCCTCACAACTGGAAGTGGCCACAGTAGGCTGCTTCTTGCTCAACCAAGATATACATGAGCTACCAAGCATGAAGCAAAAGCCACTAGCGGACACACGAGTGTCATAGCGACCAGCCCAATCAGAGTCAGAAAAAGCATGCAAATATGGTGGTAGTGATCCCCCCTTGGGATAAAACAACCCAAGTAGCCAAGTACCTCTCAAGTAATGAAAGAGGCGCTTAACCACCTGCCAATGCTTGACTCATGGGCAATGCATAAACCTGCTCATCTGTGAGACAACAAACTAAATATCTGGCCAAGTAATGCATAAGTAAATCAAGCATCCAACAGCCTGCTGATAGAGAACAACATCAAATGCATCTCCAGCATCATGCAGACTCAATCGTAAATCTGTGTCCATAGGAGTGGCAATCGGCTTACAGTCTTCAAGACCAAAACGCTACAATAATGTGTCAATATATTTTGTTTGACACAAAGGCATTCCACCATCAACTTGCATAAACTGAATGCCCAAATAGTGATGCAAATGCCCCAAATTAGACATCTCAAATGAGGCATGCAAATCAGCCTTAAAATCAGCAATATGCTTCTCAATAGGACCAGTGAGCAACTTGTCATCAACATAGACAACAATGATCAGAAGCACATCATTAGCACGCTTAACAAATAAGGTGCTTTCAGTTGGACTATTCTCAAAACCATGTGCAATCAGATAGGCATGTATTTTCTCACACCAAGCACGTGGTGCTTGCTTTAAACCATATAATGCCTTCTTTAACCTGCAAACCTGGTTTTCATGCCCTTTATGCACAAAGCCATGGGGCTGAAAAACATACACTTCTTCATACAAGTCACCATTCAGAAATGTTGTTTTAATGTCCAACTGATGTACATTCCAACCATGATGGGCTGCAAGTGCACAAATGCTCCGAACAGTAGTCATACAACATGTACGTGCAAAGGTCTCATCAAAATCAATGCTTCAGCTTGTATGCCCACTTAGTGCCGATGGCCTTCTTGCCAGGAGGCAAGTCACATAAAGACCATGTACCATTCTTCATTATAGCATCATATTCAGATTGCATAGCATCCATCCACTTTTCTGAATTTTGTGCTTCATCAAAAGAAACAGGCTCATTCTCATCACAGAGACTAGACGCAGCCATAGCATAGCAATCTGATGCAAAGGAGGCACTATGAGAGCCTGAATGAGTACGATATCAAGCCAAAAACTGCACACATGAGAGCCTCAAGCCAAAAACTATGTGGTAAAGCCTGACTTTTGACCATGCACCTCGCCATCTCCATGAGTGACCTATTCTTTCGTTCAGCAACTCCATTTTGTTGAGGTGTATAAGGCACTGTACACTGGTGTTTTATCCCACGTTCAGCCAAAAATGCATTAAAATCAGAAGACATATATTCCCCCCCTCGATCAGAATGGAGGGTGCCCATTTTACATGCTGACAGATTTTCAGCCAAAACCAAAAACTGTTTAAAGCACATGAACACTTCGGACTTTGCTTTGAGTGGATATACCCATGCATGCCTGGAAAAATCATCAATGAAAGTCACAAAGTAAAGGTAATTTCCAAAAGAGGATGTCTGCATAGGACCACAGACATCACTATGTACAAGCTGCAATTTCTGTGTAGGCCGAACTGAACCATCTTTTGGAAAGGACGAACGCTGCATTTTGCCCAAAATACAACCTTCACAAACATGTTTTCCAAGTGCCTCAAGTTTGGGGAAAGAGGACACCATTTCAGATTTCTGCAGGCGTAGCAAACGAGCAAAATTCAGATCACCAAAGCGTGCATGCCAAAGCTTTGCATCTGACATAGCCTGAGAATCATTTACTGCACATGCCAAATCATTTTCAGATCTTTCATAGTCTATGAGCTTATACAGCCCACAACATAAAATGCCAGAAGCAATAATAACATCACCATTTGACATATCATGAACTGTACATCTGTCATCAACAAATTTCACAACCAAGCCAATCTTGGCTAATGCAGAAACTGATAACAGATTATTCTTGATCCCTGGCACAAATAAAGCATCTGACAAAGTGAAAGAACTACCATCAGTAGTAGTCAAAATGATCTTACCAACTCCCATAACAGGATAAGAGGAGTTGTTGGTGCATGTAACAGTATTCCCTGTAGGGGAGGCTCGAGTGAAGAGAAGAAACTGTGTTGCAAGGTAATATGTTTGGTCGCCCCACTTTCAAAGTACCAAACATCTGAGTCTACTGCAGACATGCACTGCTCATGAGAAGATGGGTCAAAACTGCAAACAGTAGTGAACACCCATTCTTCTTCCTACACAAGATTAGCAGACTCCATTTTTGGTGTAGAGGCTTCTGCAACAACCATTCCAACCTCTTTCTTCTTTGCCTCTTTTGCAGCCAGTTTTGGACAGTTCTTTATGATATGATCATTCCCTTTACAGTACTTACAAAACAATTTCTGCTTTTTTTATTTTTTCTCATCTTTGTCTTGGTTCTTCAAATGTGCAGCATTTGTAGATTTCTGCTTACTAGTAGAAGAACTCCATTTTCCTTTGCCCTTCTGACTAGCCAAGAAAGCTTGATCTGCAACACGTATAATGGACCTGTTGTGCCTAGACTGATCTTCCTGCAATAGAACAGAGACTAACTCCTCAAATGACAAGGCATTTGGATTGCATTTCATCATCAACCGAAGAGTAGAAGCAAAACTCTGATATGAATCAGGAAGACCATTCAGAACGGTCTGCACAAGTGAGCTATCTGGTATAACCTCATCAGCAGAAATCAACTGTTCCTTCAATTCTTTGGTCTTTGTTAAGAAATTGTCCATAGAATCACCTTCATTCATGTGCTCACTCTCCAACTATTTTTGGAGGTAGGCAACACGAGCCTCATTGCTAGCTTGGTACAATGTGGTAAGTGTATCCCAAGCATCCTTAGCTGTTCTGCAAAAGCGAATATGAGGAATAATGGCACATTTGACAAACAAAGCTATCAATGCATGTGCGTGGGCATCTCTGCCATCCCAACGAATCTGCTATGCAGTAGGTGCAATAGAAACAGTAGCACGAACGGGAATCTGCACAATATCATCTTCGACACCATCTTCATCAGCTCCAGCACCTGTATTTGTAGTACCTATTGTTACAGGTGTAACAGGACGTCTTTCAACACCCTGCACAATGTTCCACAATCCTTTTGCAACCAATACATGTCGCATCATATAAGCCCATAACGGGTAGTTGGTACCATCCACCTTATCCTCAACAGCCAACATACAGAATACATCACTACTTTCAGCCATGGCCGGTGACTAAAATACTTTGATGCAGAAAATTGACTGTATCTCAAAAAGTTGAACGGAACTGCCCAAACAAGTTCTACTAAACCTGTAACAGACTTCGAGACGCTTATACTGGTGAACAAAAACAAGTATATTTCTTTGGCACAAAAAGAGAAAATAGCCTACACAAGCACTGCGATAGTGCATTCGGAGGCCGAAACGAGCTCAGATCGCGATTTCGGCACGACAGAGCAAAGCCGTTTTGATCTTGGAAACACCCTGAGTATGCTCACCAAAATTCATACGATTCTGAGACTGCAAACGGAGGAGTGTCGATGGCGCCCTAGATGAAGCGACGACCTGCTCTGATACCAATTGTTGGAGTTATACATCTGCGGAAGCACGCGAACAACACAAGGAAGAAGAAGAAGCTTGGGTATACGCCTCAACAAAATGGAGTTGTTGAACGAAAGAACATGTCACTCATGGAAATGGTGAGGTGTATGGTCAAGGTTCAGGCTTTACCACATAGTTTTAGGCTTGAGGTTGTCATGTGTGTAGCATATGTACTTAACAGGTGTCCCACCAAAGCACTGCAATCTATCACTCCATATGAGGCTTGGCATGGTCGCAAGCCATCTGCTGCTCATCTGCATGTTTTTGGTAGTCTGGCATATGCATTAGTGCATGAACAACATCGCAATGAATTGGATGATAAAGTAGTGAAATGTATTTTTGTTTGGTAGAGTTCTGAGAGCAAACGCTATCGTTTGTATCATCCATAGACTAAACACATTTTGGTTAGCCGTGATGTTATTTTTTTGGAAGATGCTATTCAGCCTTTACTTTCATGTACGAAGGAGACATCTGTTAGCTCCAAAGACATGTATGATACTTTGCTGCCTCTTTTTATAGATGGCTACTCCAGTGTTCGTCCTAATGAGGCTACTTCTCAGCCGTTGCATGTTTCATGTGATGATGTAGATCATTCCACTTCTGATGTAGATTTGCATGATGCACTTGTTGATGAGAGAGCTCATATTGAGGAGGCAAAAACTATGCCAAAATGGCTAGTGCAGACTTTGCATGATAGCAAATTAGATGCAACTCTATCATACTACACTTGTTCAAGCTCTCACAGTGCCTCTTTTGCATCAGATTGCTATGATATGGTTGCATCTAGTCTCTGTGATGAGACTGAGCCTGTTTCTTTTGATGAAGCACAAATATCTAAACATTGGATGGCTGCAATGCAATCTGAATATGATGTTATCATGAAAAATGGTACCTAGTCTTTATGTGACTTGCCTCCTAGCAAGAAGGCCATTGGCACTAAGTGGGTATAGAAGCCAAAGGGTTACGAGCAAGAAAGAGGCATTGATTTTGATGGAACCTTTGCGCCTACATGCCCAATGACTACTGTTCGTAGCATCTTTGCACTTGCATCTCATCATGGTTGGAATATACATCAGTTGGATATTAAAACAACATTTCTGAATAGTTACTTGCATGAAGAAGTGTATGTTTTTCAACCACGTGGCTTTGTGTAGAACAGGCATGAAAACTAGGTGTGCAAGTTAAAGAAGGAATTATATGGTTTAAAGCAAGCACCACATGCTTGGTATGAAAAGATACATGCTTATCTGATTCCACATGGTTTTGAGAATAGTCCAACTGAAAGCAACCTATATGTTAAGTGTGCTAATGATGTGTTTCTAATCATTGTGGTGTACGATATGCTACTCATTGGTCCTCATGAGAAGCATATTGTTGATTTCAAGATTGATTTGCATGTCTCATTTGAGATGTCTGATTTGGGGCATTTGCATCATTATTTGGGCATTCATTTTATGCACATTGATGATGGAATGGCTTTGTGTCAAACAAAATATATTGACACATTATTGCAACATTTTGGCCTTGAAGACTGTAAACCTATTGCCACTCCTATGGAGATAGTTTTACGATTGAGACTTCATGATGTTGGAGATGCATTTGATGTTGTTCTCTATCAGCAGGCTATTGGATGTTTGATTTACTTATGCATTACTCAGCCAGATATTCAGTTTGCTATCTCACAGATGAGCAGGTTTATGCATTGCCCAGGTGTCAAGCATTGGTAGGCAGTTAAGCGCATCTTTAACTACTTGAGTGGTACTCGGATACTGGGGTTGTTTTATCCCAAGGGGGGATCACTATCACCAGATTTGCATGCTTTTTCTGACTCTGATTGGGCTGCTTGCTATGACACTCATGTGTCCACTAGTGGTTTTTGCTTCATGCTTGGTAGCTCATGTATATCTTTGCTGAGCAAGAAGCAGCCTACTATGGTCAGTTCCAATTGTGAGGTTGAGTAAAGGGTAACTTTCATAGCAATTGTTGAGTGCGTGTGGCTCAGACACCTTATGGCTGATTTGGGTATTGGTCAGTCTTCTGCCACCACCATCTTCATTGGCAGTCAGAGCACATTGATAGTTGCGAGGAACCTTGTGTTCCATGCTCGCACGAAGCTCATGGAGGTGGATTATCATTATATCTATTTGACTATTGACTCCAAAAAATAATATTTTTCATGTCCTCTATTTAGTTCTGATCTTGAAGATCTTGAGTATTTATGAGTCAGTTGTCTATCCTTTGTTTGAGAAAGTTCTTAGAATTGGAAGAAGTAAGTCAAAGGTTCAGATTCTATGAGATTTGTGTTGCAGAAAAATAGAAGAAGATACTTGTTATGTTGCAGAAGATTATGAATCCTAAATGCTTTCAGAAAGGTTTTTGTTATATAGATCAACTAACCTTATTCTAGATTTTGGAAAGCTGAAAAGTACAATTAAAGCCATTAGCATCTGCATTGCTAATAAAAGGGTTCAGATATTTTGTCTCAAGACACATGTATTGATGTTAAGGAAGCAATGCAAAATCACTGAAGATCAGATTTATTGAAAGAAGAAGGACGTCCAAGATTTCATAAAGTCTGATATATTTGAAGAATTCTGGATACTAGCATTAAGTCATCCAGGGGAGTGATGAAACATGAAGAATTATTTTCAGCCATATGTAAAAGAATGTAGAGTCATACCTACATGCATTCCTATTTCAGGTATTCCTATATTTCCTTTGTCAATTTCTCTTTATGTTCCAACTTTGAAAGAAGAAGGAAGAAGGAGAATGTCTGGAGAAAGTTCTTGTTAGGATGTTCCTGTTCAGGATAAGGTTCAAGAGTTCTATTAAAGAGAAGCTTGATATTTCAGAGAGGTATGTTTGAGAAGTGCGCACATATATGTGTATACCAGATTATGAAGGAAAGAGGTATGAAGGATTTACAGTTAAAACAAAGATGAAGACATGATGACATCATAGATATGATTTTTTGATGAGACTCATGAGTTGATTTCAGTTGAGTTGAGTTGAGTTGACTTGAGTACAGTCAGAGATGAACCAAGAATGTCCATAATACACTAAGTTGTGAGTTGTTAGTCACAGGTTCCAGGATTTAGTTCTTGATTTTGTTTAGTGTATCTACATGACACAACAAAAGTACGTTGAGAAACTTTTTTTTTTGGAAGGTAAATGCAAATATGTGGATCCTAGTGTATGTTTTCAAGTTTGTGAAGATAGGAAATAGTAGGTTCAGAGTCAGTACTTGCTACATTTGTTGTCAAGAAGTGATTGCTTGATGAGTACACTATTGAATATCTAGTTTGCATATTTTCTTAAGTATTATGGTTCATATCCAGTCCAGTTCAGTCTATACCATTGTGACATTGTAGGGGGATTGTTGGAAAACAATGTCCCAAGATCAAGGTCTCAATATCGCATGGTCATTGGTCCATTTTTATTCACACTGTACAAAGGATCTATAGTCTTTAATCTCGCTCCTTGTACAAGAAATTGGTGTTGGCGCAGTGGTTAGAGCGATCGTCTTTCACCGTAAGGACTTGGGTTCGATACCTACAGACAGCAGCATGCAGCGTGGAATATTCTTTTGTCATGCTTTTGTTTTTTGTCAAAGACGACAGCGGACGCGATCTTCGATGACGAAGCTTGCTTTATTGTAGAATTACGATCGCTATTTTATGTGCTTTTGGAAGAGCTTTTCAAGTATACTCTCTACTATAAAAGAAGATTCATGCCTAGTATCAACACCAAGCTTTGGAGAGCTTTGGTACCTCAATAGAGGTAATGCTTTTAGCACATGGGGTAGCCATGGTGCTATCTTGGAGCATGTTGAGGAGCGGCTATGAAGTTCTTCTGCTTCAAAGACATTGGATGGTGGTTACATAAGATTTGCATCTTATGTTAAGAATTCAGGTACATATTCTCTTTATGCACACAGGTACTACTTGGAATTTATGGAGGCAATAACATCCATATCAGGAGGAATCCTATTCGGCATAGGTACAAGAGAATCAGTACGTATATGCTTTATGCATATTTGGATGAGATGTTAGAGAAGATATGTTCATATGAGTTTGAGGATTTCTAGCAGCAAACTTGTTAGCATTCTTTGCTACTTTTGTAAGTATGTGATCTTTTCACACACGTGTCTGACTTAGGGTCTTCCATAGCCTAAGGTTAGATGAGGGTTTGTTGATTATCAGTTTTAGACTGATCCTTCCTCTTTCGGTCATTCATATTCACTCTTCTATAACCTATTAGGTCACACATCTCATATATATTCAGATTTTTGTCCATACATCTGAATATATTTGTTACATTTGTTCATTCACTCTTCCATCTATTTTTGTTCACATAGAGTGGTTGAGAGTTTTGCTCCCACATTGTACATTGAACATTGGTATATATGATAGTGTGAGTAAGCAGTGGCTTACGTAACACTTTACACATGTTGTGTAATCTTTCTCTATCTTTGTCTCATCATTTGTATGATTAAGTGTGATATGTTCTTGTTTTGTCAATATTGGAAGATTGTTGGAATCTGTGTTGTAAATGTTGGACCTATGGAACCTTGGACCTGTGGTATTTGTTATGGGCCTACCTCATTTCCAACAAGGTTGAACATACATCAATGGAGATAATAAACCATGAAGTCCCATAAGAAAAGTGATTCCAAACCCTTCTAGACCTAAGATGATAGACTTGCCCTCATGTCTCTCAAGGTATTCCTATCTTTGTGTGTAGTCATAAGTGATAGATTTTACCTAAACCATCCTCGTGAACTATACAAATCCATCATCCTAGCTTTCATATAATATAAGTCCTTTGTTTGTTATCCATGAAATCTTGGACTAAGTCCTATTGGAAGAGCATCTATGGCACTTTTACAAACTCTAGTTTTTTCTCTTCCCTTTAGTTTTCCATATGAATGCAAAAGCATTCCTTCTTGAGATTCAAATCATCCATAAATGCCTATTCTCATATTCTCCTAATTGATATTCGATCATCATCCTCATGATAAAGTATCAACTAACAGTTTGAGATCATATTTATCCCTAATTCATAATAACCCTAAAGAGAAAAGTCAAAAATGATCCCTAGTCTCTCTACACCAACAACTAGAACTACTTGTTTAATTGAAGACCATCACTAGGACTAGCTAATTCTCTCTACGAGTCATCAAGTGAGACTCAATTTAACCATTGACTATTTGTTCTCCCTATTGTCTTGGATAGGATAGTGCCACTCCTATCTAGACTATCGAAAGATCATAATACTCTCATCACATCATCTAAAGAAGAAGGATCTAGTAGTGGAACCTATTCCATTTTCCCTTTCCCTTAGAAGATACATACTAAATTTCTTTTGCTCAGCTCTCCATAAGTGAGATCACATAATTCTTCAACTTGTTTTCCTTCCTAATGAGTGGAGAACCAACTCCAAATGAAGGAACATTATTATGAGAATAGAGTCAATGAATTTCTAAATAGAACCATTGCCCTGCTACTAAAGTAAAAACTAAGAGATATCCATGAAATACCTTTCTTGATTCTAGTAGAAATTATACGTTATGGATGAGCCCTTCTTCTAGACCATAGAACAAGAATTCTCAAAGGGAAATGAACCCCACTTTCCCATACTAGTGGTTCTCGTCTCCAATCCATGGAAGCATAAAATCACTAAACATATCATATACCTAGTTCCCATCACAAAGGTGGAACTCTCATATATCCTATCTAGTGGATTCTCATGAATCCCATATGGTATAACTAGACTAGCTTGGTTTAGATGAGTCTAAGATCATCAACTTACCAAGTCGAGCTAGTTATTAAGTACCAATATAGGTACTTATTGGATTCCCTTAGTATATGGCATCCTATCTAACTTCCTCTTTGAGTGGAATCCATTGCTCATAAGTGAGATAAGGTCAATACTAAGACCTAGGTGAGTTGAGTGAGCATATGTCGATGCTGCTTGTAAAACTCATAAGTGATGCCAAACACTCTTAGTGGTTTCCATCTAGGCTAAGTCATCTAGAATAGCTAGCCCTAATCTCAATTGATTAAATTGACTTCTAAGAAATCAAAATATGATTCCATGTGGACATTTACCTCAAAACCATATAGTCTCTAGTACTAATAGAATTAACTTACTCACTCTTTGGGATCTTATCATATGTGCCCTTCGTTTCCATAAAATAATCCATGAGACTCTAATGAAGATTGAATGATACTCTCTCAGGTGGAAATGAATAGGATTATCTCCCATCATATAAAGATAAACTTTGGGATATCAAATAATATCCCTCTACTTAATAAGTATGTACACCACTTCTTTTTTTCCCTTAATTTTTAAAATTAGCATACCATGGATAGCATTGAAAAGATGCATGAGAGTGGATATGCATGTTGTTCCTTTCTTTCCTTATATGAAGATGTATAATTATTTCACGAATGCCTAAATAAAAAGAATTTAAACATTCCTACAATTCATCTTCATAAACATGCATATGCACTAAACTATACTATGCATCATGCAACCAAATCAAATAAGAGAAAACAAGAAATGAAGAGTAAAGGGGTCTTCCTCATGATGATCCAATGATCCAATGATGAGAGTGTACTCTAGCGCAATAGCCCACAATCCTCACATATGATGTATGTGAGTTCAAATCATGTGAGCCATGAAGTAGTTATATATCATCATTTTGCAAACATAGAGAAAAAATAGAATAGGATCCAAAGAAGCCCATGGTTGCGAACCAATGAAAGCTTGCAAGCCCAATAAAAGCAATGTCTATCAGGATTCGAATCCTAAATGGCCTCAAGAGAAAGAAAAAATTATGTGTAAGATCTCTCTAGGATTTCCATGGAAAATTGGAGATGATGATGAACCACCAAGGTCACCATGGAAGCTTGTCTAGAGCTCTAATACCAATGAAGCTTTACGAAGACCACACAGACAGATGAGTCTCTCTTCCTCCCAACCATATGCCTCTATATATAGATCTCTCCAAGGGATTGACTACTATGATAGGTGGATGCTAACCATCCAAGTGTTAACCATGTAACTACATGTGTGCCAAGTGTCCTAATTAAATAGAGCTAACTCAAGTGGATGCTTCTAGCAAGCTCTAGAGCTCTTGGGCCAAAAAACTCTCCCATGAATCTCATAGGACTTGAACCCAAGACCTCTTCCTTTCCATCCATATGACTTAACCACTAGGCCAAGCACCTTTACTTGTTTATAGAGCATAGACATCTTCACTTAATTCTACTCTAGAGACTTAATCTGCCCTAGAGTTGAATGACTAAATGATGTTCGATCTCAGATTCATCTGAACCTATTGGCCCCTCATGTCATAGACTTACTTCATAAAAAATATCCATGGAGGAATAAAAAATCAAAGAAATTTGAACCTACCAAATCCTAAAAATGTGAAAGAATTTTAGTTGTTCATGGGTTATTGTGGATATTATTGTAGATTTATCCATATGTATGCAATCATTGAAAAATCCTCGTATGTTTTGAAAATTGAATTTGGATGGATAGAAGAATGTGAGAAGGCATTTGAAGATTTTAAACACAAGATTGTCACAGTTCTTATTCTTAGAGTTATCGATTAGAATAAGGCTTTCCATGTGCACATAGATGCTTCAAACTTTGCAATAGGTTGTATTTTATTGCAATTGCTCCATTTCCTATGGGAGTAGATAGCTTAACAATGCATGGTGAAATTATACAACAATTGAAAGATAGGGATTAGGAATTATATATGTTGTAAAGAAATGTAGATATTACTTGCTCACAAATATGTTTAGATTTTTTGTCGATTATCAAACCCTTCTCTATCTTGCTCACAAATATGTTTAGATTTTTTGTCGATTATCAAACCCTTCTCTATCTTGTAAATAAGCCACGCAACATTCGAAAACTAATAAGATGGTTTCTTCTACTTTTGCAATATGATTTTGAAGTTTTAGGGAAAAAAGATAATAAATACGTGCATGCCAACCACCTTTCTAGATTAACAAATGGAAAGCCATACAATGAGGTCTCTTATAAATTGTCAAATTCCTATTTTTTTAATCTAGAAGTGGCCCCCAAATGGATTGAGCCATATATACAAGTGCACGTGGGTAAAGTGGATAAGACTATAACCTCTCAAACTACCCATGAGAGTTCAATTCCCATCAGTGACAATGTAGCATAAAATTTTGGCGGAAATTTTTTATTCGAAAAGCATTAGAACAATAGTGCCAATTCTGATCACTATTTTTAGTGAAAGATTTTGTTTGACGTGTGAATGCTTTTGTTTTTTTATTTTAGAGAGTACTCAATTTATAAATGATGTAATCAAGCACCTATTATAAGAGTTTCTAATAGTGCATTAAAAAGTAGCCCCTTATCACCCTCAAGAAAATGGCCAAACAAAAATCATAATTGAATTCTTTGCAAAGTGCTAACCAAAATAGTGAAAATAAGCACTCTTATTGGGAAAAAAAATGAATCATGTTGTTTTGGGCCTAGCAATAGCTTACAAAATAGTTCTAGGAACAACACCATTCAATTTTTTGTATGGATAAAATGCAATTTTTTTATTGAATTTTTATTTTTTCACAACAAGAGTGGAAAAATCTTACAATTGTAAAGAATCGTGAGTTATCATATCACATGAGCTTTTAGAGTAAGTACATGAAACCGAGTTTAGGCTTTCAATAGGCATGTACACAGTGAAATGGTGATAGAAAACTTATTATGATGCATATATATAAGATAAAGGTTTGCAAGAAGGATTTTGGTTTACAAAGTAAAACAACACACCAAGGAGCTTTAAAAAAATGTGGTCATGGACATTTTGTGATTAACAAAATCTGCACTAGAGGAGCAATCCAACAAGAAACACTTGGAATGGATATTCCCTAGAGACACCCATGCTAGAGTTAGAGTCACTTTTAGATCCACTTGACTTTTTTGTAATTAAATTTTATGAACTTTTCAAATAACTTGAGAAATAGATAAGCCGCTCCAAGAACCTTGTACTTGTTGCCAAACTTGTCTTTTGCACCATTTTGAAACCTTGCATTCTCAGAATATGCATGTTTTAGACCCACCCTTGGCCATGCATAGGCATGGTTGTGATTCCCGTGCACATGAGACTCACATATATTTCGTCCAATAAATCATATTTTCTTCATCCATTTTTACTAGCATCCCCTATACCACTAAACAATAATTTTTAGAAAGGAGCTCGTGTTACTAATAATGTTTTTTGTTCAAGTAGATATGGAAGGCACTTGAGCAAGAACCCAATGAAATGCACTTGTTGAAATTGAAGATTCTCCATGGTTATCTTTGAGCAGCATGATAAAGACTCAAACATATTGGTTAATATCGGAGTAAGCCAATACAGTACAAACCATCCAAAATCATATATCTATTGTTTCATAGAGACCAATAATATCATACAAATAATATCTATCTAGCATCACACTTTGAATTCATGCTAATCCATTAGTAGTGACAAAGGAAGCCATATAACACTTTAGATATGGTCTCATTCATATGCAATAAATCAAAGATGGCTAGGAGTTTGTATGAACCCAACATATTAGTTGGAAGAACCATATCAATTAGATGGATCATATACAAGAATATTGCTTGAAACGGAAGAATCCTACCATCTCTTCCACAAAAGAATATCGATAAGAGTTTAACCTCAAAATTTGATCTCACATCTAGTCTACCAAGACCTGAGGCTAGGATGCCTACAAAAACTATAGAAAGGACACATGCTCATGGGCCATAAGAAGAGTAGTTGAAATTGGGGAGGAAGAAGCCTACTCAAGCTCCTACCAAAGTATCAATCGTATAGTCAAAAGTATGGTAAGAGATGCCATAGGCTTTTGGATCTTTAGAGTTGCACAAACCACTACAACCAATAAGAAAATACTATAAAGACATTGCTTCTACTCACAAGGTTACATCAAAGGCTAAACCAACAAAACATGCATAGAGACAAAAAAACCAACAAGAGAGGGGGCAACATCTTCAAGAGAAAAACATCTACCTCCAAACCCACCTTCAAGTAAAACTACCTCAACAACACATTCCTTACACTCAGAATCTTACTTGTCATAGCTGACTAGTGCAATTGAAAAATTAAAACAAGGAGATGATCAGAAAGCCAATTTGAAAAATTCTAAATTAAGAAACATACAAGAATTGAGTAAAGATTTTGTGTTAAAAAAGGATCAATTATATAAAAAGGGTATGGATAGATACCTGAGAATATGTGTTCCTGAAAATAAATGTGTGGAAATGCTAGAGATGGCTCATTCAAGAATAGCAAGAGGACACTTTTTAGGAGAAAGAAGGGTTAAATTAATTTTATATTCAGGATTCTGGTGGCCAACTCTATTTCCAGATGCTAGATTGTTTGTACAAAGTTGTGATATTTTTCAAAGAACAAGACAAATTGGTAGTAAAGATGAAATGCCCTTGAAACCTTTAATATCTTCTAAAGCTTTTAGTAAATGGGGGATGGATCCTCCTGCTAAAAGTTCACATGCAGAATATATAATAGTAGCAACTGATTATTTAACACAATGGACTGAAGCCAAGGCTACTAGAAAAAATGATGCTCATACAACTGCCAAATTTTTATATGAGTATTTTATTACAAGATATGGGTTACCAATTGAATTGGTAAGTGATAGGGGAACTCATTTCCTAAATCAAGTGATTGAGGAGTTGTCTTCACAATTTATGATCATACATAGGAAATCAACACCTTATCACCTGCAAGCTAATGGTCTTGAAGAAAGTACTAATAAAGTGTTGTGCATAATACTTTCAAAATTAGTAAATATAAACAGAACATATTTGGACTTACAATTGCATCATGTACTATGGGCATATAGAGTAGCGATCAAGTGTTGGCATATACAACTAGGGAACATATTAGGAAACTCGAAAAAAAAGGATATGGACATACATTATTCATCACATTAGTCCTAGTGGAGCTATTCAATTAGCAAACCTAGATGGTGAAGTCATGCCCAACTATATAAGTGGATGTAGAATCCAAAGATATAAAATGCCTTTACAACAGAGGAATGGAGAAGAATACAACAAACACAAAAGAGAAGGAAGGAAGAAGAAAGAAATAGAAGATGCTCAGGAAGAAGCTAAAATGAAAATGAGGAAACATAAAGTAGCACAAGAAGTACTGGTATGTGAAAGGATCATAGGAAGAAGTTAAAATCAAAATGAGGAAACATAAAGCAATATAAGAAGTATTGGTATGTGAAAGGATCATTGGAAAACAAAAAAAAGCATTTACCAGTTATTCACATGAAATTCAAAGAAAATCAAATCAGGGTATTATTGGACTCTAGACCTCAAGTAAACTTAATTAGTTTTGCAATACTCAATCAACCCAAAACAAAAGAAAACCCAGTGCTACTTTCATTTAGACAATAGAGGGATAAATACTTCCAACATTGTCAACCCAAAAAATTACCCTAAAAATAGGACAAGAAGAATCTGTAGTAGAATGCGAAGAGTGGCCTAAAAATTTGATGTTTGAAAAATTAGTGTTAGGAAAATCATGGATGAAGGATAATAAAGTATCAATTGACTTTGATCAAATGTTGATTCATATGAATACAAATAAGAAGATAAAAATATTGTTTGCAAGCAATGATATGCAGGACCAACTCATGAAGTACATCAATTAGCTTCTTTCTAAGATTGTCTATAAACCCACAAGTTGACATCCTTATCCATCCATGGCTTTGAATCTGATGATTGGACCAAAGGGAAATCATTCATATCTTTGTGCACATTGTTCCATTGGATGGGATGGATATCTCTATGTTCAAAAGTATATCGATTGATTATAAGTACTATCCCTATGTTGCAAATAAAGAGTGTTATTGCCCCAATCTTGCATCACTTTAAATTGATGCATCAATGAAATGTTACAACCACCACACAAAGAGATGATTCTCTTTTCCTTCCAGCCATATGCCCCTATATATAGATCTCTCCAAGGGGCTACCCACTATAGCAGGTGGATACTAACCATCCAAGTTTTGGCCATGTGTGCCAAGTGTCTTAGTTAACTCGAGTTAACTCAAGTTAACTCAAGTAGATGCTTCTAGAGGGCTCTAGAGCACTTGGGGCAAAAAACTCTCCCACATCTCTCGTAGGAATTGACCCAAGACCTCTTCCTTCTCATCCATATGACTTAACCCCTAGGCCAAACACCTTTTCTTTTCTAGAGAGCATAAGCACCTTTGCTTAAGTCTACTCTCAAGAATTCTACCCTACACTTGAATGACCTAATAATGTCCGATCTTAGATCCATCTGAACCTATCAGACCTTCATGTCATACACTTCCTTTATAACATTCTTCCTCCTTGGAAAACATTTTCATCCTCGAAAATTGAGCTATTTAAATACTCTAGGCATCCCTTGGGCTTCATATATAAATTTTACATAATCATTTATGTGTGTCATTTCCCTATATCCTTCCCCTTAAGAAGTCTCATAAAAAATCATCTTAAAGGTGGAAAACCATCTGTATGGTGCCTACTATCTCCCATGTATACCTAGTTTCCAAAGTATCACTCCCATAACATAAACATCATCAAAATGACCAAAGTCCATATGATATATCCTCTATGGAGTAATAATACAAAAAACAAATATAAGCTTCCAAGCTTATAGGCATGACCATACCAAAATGGAGATAATAAACCATGGAAATCCTCTAAATATAGAATACATTCCCATAAAAAAATGAGTCAAAATCCTTTGAGACCTAACATGATAGACTTGCCCTTATGTCTCTCAAGGTATTCCTATCCTTGAATGTAGTCACAAGCAATAGTTTTGACCTAAGCCATCCTTGTGATCTATGCAAATACATCATCTAGCTCACAAATAACGATTCCTTGGTAGTAAAATGAAATCTCTAGATTCCAATAACCAAGAAGTCTTTGGTTTTTCATCCAGTACCCTTGGACTGAGCTCTATTGGAAGAGCATCTATTGGCACTAGTGCAACACTCATATTTCTCTTCACTTTTGTTTTCCATATGAATGCAAAAAACATTCACTTTGAGATTCAGATAATCCCTAAGTGCACATCCTTCTAACTGATGCTCACATATCATCCTCATGGTGAAACATCAACTAGGAGTTTGGTAACCCAATACCTCCTCTAGTCAAGGACCATTACGGGAAATAACATAACTACTTCTCTCTAGAGTCTCCATATGAGACTCAATCTAACCACAATGATTAATTGATCTCCCTATTGCCTTTGATACAAGAGTTCCAATCCTCTTTAGACAATCTAAAAGTGAGAAAGTGAAAGTCTCTCTCTCTCTCTCTAATCTCATCTAAGGAAAAGAGCTCCAATAGTGGAATCTATTCCACTTTCCCTTTCCCTTTTGAAAGAGATTCTGTTGAATCCAAATGCTCTACTTATTTCCTTCTAAATAGTGGAGAACTAAACTCCAATGTGAAAGAAAAGATTAAATGCATTCTTTTTAACATACAAACTAAGAGCTGTTGTTTAAACACCTCATGTCTCTAAAGGAAAACATACTCCATTTTTCTCTTATAAAGAAATCATGTTTTCCTTTCCTTTTTCTCTTTCAAAGAATATGAGCTAAAGTGAGATCTCTCCTTGATCTCTAAGCTAAATCCCACTTTCTCCTTCCCTTTTATGAATTCGGGGGTAATGCTACACTTGCTAAATTGATTGCTTTGTGTATAGTCAATAATTTTAAGTGATTCCACTTGGAATCATTATCTCTTTAAGCTAATTTAATATCTCCAGAAGGAATTTTTCTAATTCCTATTGTGCTGGGAGCACTGAGCTTAAGGAGCAGCAGGTGTGTGAACAAAAAATAGAAGGTTTTCATGGATTGTGAATTGGGAAGTAGTCTGTTTTGAATTAATCATTACTTACATCATTTCCAAAGTACATAGGCAATTATTTAGTGTCATTGGAAAGATAAGAGGGCCTACAATTCAGCTTTGAAGTGAAAGAGGGCTGGTACAAAGCAGGGATTAGTAGTACCAACTCATTTTCTAGAGTGTCCATCCATCTTTCCCAATAGTGGTGTCAAAGCAAAGTTAAGGTAAAATGGGAGATGGTTTTTCTTCTTTCATTGATAAATTGGACAGGAACAACTACCAAGCATGGTCCTTGAGGATGAAGACATACTTGCAAGGAAGGAGTCTCTACGAATACATCTCAGGAGATGAGGAGATGCCCATTTTCAGAAGCAAAGGACAACCTACAAGAGAGGAGCATGAAAGACTGAATTCATGGTGTGCCAAAGATGCATTAGCAAGGTCATACTTACTTAACTCAATCTCTGATTTTCTTCTTCCACACATTAGGAATTGTAAGACATCCCAAGAGACTTGGGAAACATTGTCTTCATATTTCTCTTCCAACACAAGTGCTAGGAAGAACCAATTGTGGATTGTGTTTATGGCTCAAATAAAGCAACCCAAGCAAGGCATCTCAGAGTATGTGACCAAAGTCAAGGATGTGGCTGACCAATTGGCAAGCATAGGAGAGGAGAGAGGAGGAAATTGTGAGACAAGTGATCAATGGTATTAAGGTAGATGACAAATGGGAGAGCTTCACGACTGCTATGGACTTGTACATAGACATGTAGATTCCATATCTTACCACACTCATGGGGCAACTCTTTACCCATGAAGCCAAGCTCAACAAGAATGGAGATTCATCGAGGTAATAGCTCTTCTGCCCTATACACAGATAAAGGCAAGTCTAAAGCGAAAGAGAAAAGCAAGAAAATTGAGGATGAAGGTACAACCTCTCAAGCCAACTATGCAGGGAGAGGTAGAAACTCAAGAGGTAAGGGCAAAGGAGGTAAGCAAAGTAGGGGAGATCTTTCAACTCTTCCCCATGTAATATTTGTGGTTTGCCAAATCACACTACATATGAGTGTTACAACAACTTCAAGAATCAGAGAAGTAGAGGTTGCCAAAGAGGTGGATATACACAATCAAGAGGAAGATTCAACCATCATCAAGGCTACAATAACAACTACAACAACAATTACAATAACAACTACCAAGGAGGCTACAAATCAAGGAACGTCTACAACAATTATACAGAGGAACAAGAGGATTCCCTTCTGATTATGAATATGACTTCAAAGCAAGGTATGAATGATGACCATCTCTTCTACATTGACTTAGGATGCTCAAACCATGTGGCAGGCAATGTAGCTCTTCTCTTTGACCTTGAGGAACCTAAGGGAAAACATCAAGTACAAACAGGTGATGACACCGAGCACTCAGTGGTCAAGGTAGGAAATGTTAAAACCTCTGATGGAAATAGAAATTTGTTGAGCAGGGTTCTATATGTACCTACAATTACCAAGAGTTTGATGAGTGTTGGACAGATTGTGGAAAAGGGTTTGCAGGTCAGGTTCAACAAATATGGAGCATTTGTGGAGGATCCCTAACATGGATTCAAGAGAATTGCCAAAGGAGAAAAGACAGGAAGATTATTTACTCTTGAACTTGAAGATACAAGGAATATTGCACTTTATAGCTACAAAGATCAAACATTGTAAGAAATTGAAATTTGGCATAAGAGAATAGTTAATAATGGTGAGAGAACCTTAAAACAAATATGTAGAGATCAATGTGTGCTTTGGATACCTAATGTATCCAAGCAACACATGATCTATTAATGTGTTGCTTGTCAGTTTGGAAAATCTCACAGGTTAACCTTCTCAAAGAAAGGCTACATGCATGAGGACTACTTGGAGCTTGTCCATATAGATGTATGGGGCAAGTAAGGATCCCTCAATTTCTGGATCAAGGTATCATGTATTTTTCATTGATGATTTCCGTAGGTGGACTATCTTATATTTTATGAAGCACAAAGATGAAGTATTCAGTTGCTTTAAGAAATATCTTGCACTTGTGGAAAACCAAACAGGAAGAAGCCTAAAAAGACTAAGGTCAGATGGAGGAGGTGAGTACTTCTCAAATGAGTTTGATGCATTCTTGCAGGATAGAGGAATCAAAAGGGAAATCACGACAACGTATACCCCTGAGCAAAATGGGGTGGCAGAGAGGAGAAATAGATTAATTCTTAAAACAACCAGGTCAATGCTAAATGAGAAAAAATTACCTAATTATTTGTCGACAGAAAGTGTATCTACTGCCACTTATCTTGTTAACAGGTTGCCATCAAAATATCTTGATGGGATGACCCCATATGAAGCATGGCATGGTAGAAGACCTTCACTTGGTCATTGCAGGATCTTTGGATGTGTTTCTTATGTGCACATACCATCTCAAATCAGAGGTAAGCTAGACCCTAAGGTAGAGAAGTGCATCTTCATAGGGTATGACTTGAATAAAAAAGGATACATGTTTTACAATCCTTCCAACAAAGGATTTATGGTCAGTAGAGATGTTGTCTTTGATGAGAATGATTCTTTGTTTGAAAGTGAATGCAAGAAAGTATAGTTGCCTCATGACTTGGAAGAGGAATTTCCAAGGCTCAACAAGGAGGAGCCAAATCAAATTGAAGACATCAAATCAGATGATGAGGACATCATCAACCTAGAGGAAATCAAGGCATGGAAATCCAAAGGCAAAGTCAAGATGAAGAAGTTGGAGGGTATACCTGAATCATCCAACTAAGCAATCAGAAGATCACAAAGGGAGAGCAAGAAACCAATCAGATATTTCTATGACACTTCTTTAGTTACTAAGCATTCTATTTATCTTGCAAAAGATTTGTCACTTGAAGAGCCATCATCATATGAAGAGGCAAAGACCAAGGCAAAATGGAAGGAAGCTATGGATGAAGAAATTGAAGCACTCAAGGAGAATGATACTTGGGTGCCAAAGGATTCTATGAAGGTAATTGGTTCTAGATGGATCTATAAGATCAAGAGAAATTCTGATGGATCAATAAGCAGGTACAAAGCTAGACTTGTGGCTAAGGGCTTTGCACAAACACAAGGAGCTGATTATGAAGAAACCTTCTCACCTGTGGCCAAAATGCCAACCATTAGGGTATTGGTAAGTCTGCCTGCATCAAAGAATTGGAACATTTACCAATTGGATGTAAAAAATGTATTTCTTAATGGCTGGATTTCAGAGGAGGTGTACATGTCTCAACCTCTTGGATGTGAGGACCCAAGCAAGGTAAATCATGTGTGTAAACTGAACAAAGCTCTTTATGGATTGAAGCAGGCACCTAGGGCATGGAACCATAGGTTGACTACATACCTTCAAGATCAAGGATTTGTCATGAGTAAAGTAGATACTTCTCTGTTTGTTAAGAGAAGTAATTCAGAGGTGATATACCTATGTGTGTATGTTGATGATATCATACTTATAGGTAATGATGCTAATGGCATCAAGCATATCAAGAATCAAATGATGCAGGAGTTCAAAATCGGTGATCTAGGGTCACTAAAGTATTTTCTTGGACTTGAGTTAGTCTATACTAAGTCTGGAATTTATATTACCCAAAGAAAGTATGTATAGGACATGTTGAAGAAATTTCAATTGCAGGATGTCAAAGTAGCAAGCACTCCTATGGAGGTAAACCAAAAATTACGTGATCATGAAGGAGATGTGCTTGAAAATATTGCAAGATACCAAAGCATAGTGGGAAGCCTAAACTATGCTACATTGACAAGGATTGATATTGTTTATGGAGTAAGTGTCTGAAGTCAATTTATGCACAAACCTAGAGCACCTCACTTGGAAGCTGCCAAGAAAATTTTGAAGTACTTTAAGGGCACTCAAAATCAGGATTTATATTTTCCTTATACTTCAGATTTGGACATCAAGATATATTCATATGCAAATTGGGCAGGTTTCAAAGATGATAGAAGGAGTACCTCAGGTTATCTATATTTTGCAAGTGGCAAGCCTATATCATGGTCTTCCAAGAAGCAACCTATTGTTGTTTTATCTTCAACATAGGCAGAATATAGAGGATTGGCCAATGCCACTCAAGAGGCCATATGGTCAAGTTGCTATATGCAGATTTGGGATTGCATATTATATCCCCAATAATTTTTGGAGATAATACAAGCTCTTTACATCTTGCAACAAATCCTATTTATCATGCTAGGACCAAGCATATAGAGGTCCACTATCATTATGTGAGAAAAAAGCTATTGAGCAAGGAAATTCAGTTGGCATATGTATCAACTAATATGCAATGTGCAGACTTATTAACCAAAGCACTTGATGGTACTAAGCTTTGCAGGTTTAAAGCTATGATTGGATTGTAGGACATTCAAGAGGATTGATGAAGAAGATCAAGCCAAGATGTTTTGGCTTGAGGGGGAGCTGGTTGTGCAAGTGCCAAGCCTACACACTTGGCTAAGCATGAGAAGATTATATGTGCAAATCAATTGAAGACCCATGAGAACCATTGCTATGGATTCTTTATCTTTTACCATTTCTAAAAGTCAAATTGACTTGAAGGAATATTTGTAAAAGCCACAAAACTTGTGGAGTTAGATGGATTGAAAAGTTACAAATTCATTAGAGAGAATATCTCCTAGATTAGTGGATCACTTTTTTAGTGAGAGCCAAAG
The DNA here is from genome assembly GCA_020310875.1 of Ceratopteris richardii. Taxonomy (NCBI): domain Eukaryota; kingdom Viridiplantae; phylum Streptophyta; class Polypodiopsida; order Polypodiales; family Pteridaceae; genus Ceratopteris; species Ceratopteris richardii. The sequence goes on from CM035429.1 coordinate 76,575,368, forward strand.
TTGAATTCAAATTCAAATTTTGAATGAAGCTTCTATAAATGATGAAGGTAAAATCTCATGGAAAAATTACTCCAATTTTGAGCCTTTAGTTGATCACATTGTAGAGAGTGTGTGGCTCACTTAATAGCCTACACTACTCACTATCATTAGGCATTGATTATCATGCCAATGATCATGTACAACATTGTCATATAATACAATAGATCATTTCTTATATCTATTGGTCTCTTTGTCATAGTCATTCAGAACAGTCATTTTGTATTGCTCATATTGAAGTCATTACTCCACCATTTTTAGTGTTCTATGGCTTGTTGGAATCAGCTCTAAGTCTACTACATGCTGACAAATTTTAAAGACATTGTATTTAGTGGATTGGAAGAAAAACGTGTCGAAGTGGTCATTGGTCATTCTTTGTAGAGGTCCTAAAAAATCAAGGGTAATGCTACACTTGCTAAATTGATTGCTCTGTGTATAGTCAATCATTTTAAGTGATTCCAATTGGAATCATTAGCTCTTTAAGATAATTTAATATCTCTAGAAGGAATTTTTCTAATTCCTAGTGTGCCCAAAAAATAGAAGGTTTTCATGGATTGTGAATTGGGAAGTAGTCTGTTTTGAATTAATCATTACTTACATCATTTCCAAAGTACATAGGCAATTATTTAGTGTCATTGGAAAGCTAAGAGGGCCTACAAATCAACTCTAAAGCGAAAGAGGGCTGGTACAAAACAGGGATTAGTAGTACCAACTCATTTTCTAGAGTGTCCATCCATCTTTCCCAACATATGAAACCCTTCTCAATGATCCCATCTAATTGGTTTCCTTAGTAGTGTAGCAAAATGTTCGAATACTTAAGTGATGTGCATGAGTGAATTTAGTCACTCTTTGGGTATTCCTCATGATATCCCATAGTCTCCTAATCATAGTGTGAGACTCTTTTGAAGGTAAGTAGACCTTCATTACATTGTAGATGATCATAATGTATCTCTCGTAATCCCCTATGCAACTTCTTGAAACCTATAGGATTGCTTGTGCACATTCCTAATGATGAAGGTATATCTCCTTCCCTTAAGAAATCCTATAGTCTAAATTCATAACGATTATCTGTAGTATCCAATTACTACTAAATTTGCCTCATCTATGATATTTTGGTCATAAGTCGATCAAGTACATGCTTACAAACATGCTTACACCTTTAGTGATGTTTGTAGAGAAGGCATGCTACTATGCTATAAAAGTCTTACCTAAAGTTAAGTGTGTATATAACACCATGAGGTGGAAAAATTTTCTACAACATTTCCCCAAGGAAATGGAGTTCCAAAAAAAATAACCATAAGATTAAACATAAGGTCCTTGTAGGTTGATGGCACACAAGCCATTCACTATAGCATAGGGCTTGCAAGCCCATGGCATACAAGCCATATTCTCATATATGAACTCCATAACATGCAAAAACATAGAATTCTAACAACAAGATTTGTGTTACATAACCTTATACTTAATACTTGTGTATGCTACTTCTTTCTTTTAAACTTCCTTAAAATTAGCATACCATGGATAACATTGCAAAAATGCATGGAACGAGATATGTATGTTGTTCCTTTCCTTCTTTGAATGAAGATGTAAAATTCATTCATGAATGCTTAAATAAAAAGAATTTAAACATTCCTACAATTCATCTTCATAATCATGCATATTCCCTAAACTATGCATCATGCAACCATACTAAATAAGAGAAAACAAAAAATGAAGAGTAAAGGGGTATTCCCTGTGATCCAATATCTAATGGCTCTTCAATGTTGCATGCAACACATTGCATTGAGCTTTCCATCTCATGTTGTCCTTGATGCTTTGAGATGCACTTTCATCTTCTTCACCTATCCTCTTTCTCTAAAGCAATAATAGTGTTTCCCCTCAACATTGGGGCATAATAATAAATGTTACAAGAGCACGTACATGTGTCAATATAAATGTCCCTAGCGCACCAACATGTTTCAATATACATATACCAAATTTCATAAGGCACATCATATGCTACATGTACAAAATTCCAAGATTAAGTAGGAATTTCCTACTTTTGAGATGAATTTTGAGAATAGATTCTCTATGCAAACCTACTTAATCTTCTCTGTTTCTATTATTCTTCCCATCATCAGAAAGCTTATGAAATAACTTTTGGAAAAGCTAAAAATCATCAAAATTGGACACTCAAGCAAAGAGCACTGCGCATCCGAAGTTGTCTACATGCTAGGTTATCACCGATTGGAAATAATGTTAAAAGTGCCTACTTTGGATGCTTCTCAACTTGGAGATAGATTGTCAAATTTGAATCTGTGTACCTATAGAAAATACTCCAAAAAACATATATAAACAAACATCATCAAATTCGGACATCAAATGATACCTTTCCAAAGGGGTAAAAATGTTTATATATTTAGGTAGTGATGTGTGTGAACATGCTAGGACCGCCGGACACTTTTTCCCTATTTAGGAGGTTTTTTCCCCTAGCTTGTATATACCCCTATAGCCCTAACATGTTACTTATCTTTGTACATTCTAGTGGTAATACATTCACTATCGTGTGTTGTGCCGCAAGCTTCTTCTCCTTCCTCATGTTGTTTACATGCTTCCGCACACCTCGAACTCCAACAGCTAGTATCACTACAGGCCACTTCATCTAGGGCATTTTCAACACCTCTCTTGTCATAGTCTCAGAATTGTGGACTATCACAGTGCTCATTTCGGCCTCCGAACGCACTATCACAATGCTTCTGCAGGAAATTTCATCTTTTTGTGCTAAAGATATATACAGGTTTCGGTTTGCGAGTATAAGCATCTCGAAGTCTGCTATAAGTTTAGCTTAACTTGACATGGTAGTTTTGTTCAACTTTTTGAGGTATTTTAGTTTGTGGCCATGGCTGAAAGTAGTGATGTATTCTGTATGTTGGCTATTGAGGACAATTTGGATGGTACCAATTACCCATTATGGGCTTATATGATGTGTCATGTATTGGTTGCAAAAGGACTATGGAACATTGTGCAGGGTGTTGAAAAACGTCATATTACACTTGCAAACACAGTTGTTGGATGTGATGTAGATGGCATTGAAGATGATGATATTCTTCATGTTCCTATTCATGTTGCAGTTTCTACTGCATTTACTGTATAGCAAATTTGTTGGGATGGCAGAGATGCTCAAGCACATGCATTGATAGCCTTGTCTATCAAACGTGATATTATTCCTCACATTCACTCTTGCAGAACAACTAAGGATGCTTGGGATACACTTACCAATTTATACAGGCAAGGAATGAGGATCATGTTGCTTACCTCCAAAAATAGTTGGATAGTGAGCACATGAATGAAGGAGATTCCATGGATATTTTTCTGACAAAGATCAAAGATTTGAAGGAATAATTGATTGTTGCTAATGAAGTCTTAGCTGATAATTCACTTTTGTAGACTGTTCGGAATGGTCTTCCTGATTCATATCAAATTTTTGCTTCTACTCTTTGTTTGATGATGAAAGGCAATCCAAATGCCTTAACATTTGAGGAGTTAGTCTCTGTTCTATTGGAGGATCAGTCCAAGTAGAACAGGTCCATTATGCATGTTGTAGATCAAGATTTCTTGGCTGGTCAAAAGGGCAAAGGTAAATGGAGCTCTTCTATTAGTAAGCAAAAATCTACTAGTTCTACACAAATCAAAGAAAGATGACAGAGATGAGAAGAAAAGAGAAAAGTAGAAATTGTTTTGCATGTATTGTAAAGGAAATGATCATGTCATAAAGAGTTGTCCAAAACTCATTGCTAAAGAGGGAAGGAAGAAAGAGGCTGGAATGGTTGTTGCAGAGGACCTTACACCCAAAACAGAGTCTGCTAATCTTGTGGAGAATGAAGAATGGGCATTTACCATTGTTTACAGTTATGACCCATCTTCTCATGAACTGTGTATGTTTGTAGTAGACTCAGATGTTTGGTACTTTGATAGTGGGGTAACTAAACATATTACCTTACAGTGCAGTTTCTTCACTTCACTCGAGCCTGCCCCTACAAGGAATACTGTCACATGTGCCAACAACTCCTCTTATCCTATTACGGGAGTTGGTAAGATCATTCTTACTATTGCTGATGGTAGTTCTTTTACATTGTCAGATGCTTTATTTGTGCCAGGGATCATGAAGAATCTTTTATCAATTTTATCTTTAGCCAAGATTGCCTTGGTTGTGAAATTTGTTGATGATAGATGTACAATTCATGATCTATCAAATGGCGATGTCACTATTGCTTCTCGCATTTTAAGTCGTGGGTTCTATAAGCTCATAGACTATGAAAAATCTATAAATGATTCAACATGTGCAGTACATGATTCTCAGGCTATGTCAGATGCAAAGCTTTGGCATGCACACTTTGGTCATCTGAATTTTTCTAGTTTAATATGAAATGGTGACCTCTTTGCCCAAACTTGAGGCACCTGGTAAACATGTATGTGAAGGCTGTATTTTGGGTAAAACACAGTGTTCCTCATTCCCAAAAGATGGTTCAGTTCGAGCTACTCAGAAATTGCAACCTATTCACAGTGACGTATGTGGTCCTATGCAAACACCCTCTTTTGGAAACTATCTTTACTTAGTGACTTTCATTGATGATTTTTCCAATCACACATGGGTATATCCATTGAAAGCAAAGTCCGAAGTGTTTATGTGCTTCAAAGAGTTTTTGGTTTTCATTGAAAATTTATCAGCATGTAAAATGGGCACCCTCCATTTTGATTGAGGGGGAGGAATATATGTCTTCTGACTTTAATGCATTTCTAGTTGAACGTGAGATAAAACATTAGTGTACAGTGTTGTATACACCTCAACAGAATGGAGTTGCTGAACAGAAGAACGGGCCACTCATGGAGATGGTGAGGTGTATGGTCAAGAGTCAGGCTTTACCACATAGTTTTTGGCTTGATGATGTTATGTGTGCAACATATGTACTTAACAGGTGTCCCACTAAAGCATTACAGTCTATTAGTCCTTATGAGGCTTGGCATGGTCGCAAGCCATCTGTTGCTCACCTGCGTGTTTTTGGTTGTCTGGCATATGCATTAGTGCATGAACAACAACACAAGAAATTGTATGATAAAGTAGTGAAATGTATTTTTGTTGGGTACAGTTAAAAGCAAAGGCTATCGTCTGTATCATCCACATACTAAACACATTTTGGTTAGCCTTGATATTGTTTTTGTGGAAGATGCTATTTAGCCATTACTTTCATGTACTAAGAAGATATCTTTTGGTTCCAAAGACATGTATGACACTTTACTGCCTCTTTTTACACGTGGACAGTCTACTGCTAGTCCAATGAGGCAACTTTTTAGCCTTTACATGTTTCATGTGGTGATGTAGATCATTCCATTTTTTATGTAGATTTACATGAGGCACTTGATGGTGAGAGAGTTGATATTGAGGAGGCAAAAACTATGCCAAAATGGATGGTGCAAACTTTGCATGATAGCAAATTAGATGCACTTCTATCATATCATACTCGTTCTAGCTCTCATAGTGCTTCTTTTGCATCAGATTGCTATGTTATGGCTGCCTCTAGTATCTGTGATGTGAATAAGCTTGTTTCATTTGATGAAACACAAAATTCAAAAAATTGGATGGCTGCTTAGCAATATAAATATGATGCGATAATGAAGAATGTTACCTAGTCTTTATGTGACTTGCCTCCTTGCAAGAAGGCCATTGGCACTAAGTGGGCATACAAGTTGAAGCGCAAGCCTAATGGAATAGTTGACAGGTATAAGGCTAGGCTTGTTGCAAAGAGTTATTCTCAAGAAAGAGGCATTGATTTTGATGAGACCTTTGCTCCTACTTGCCATAGGACTACTGTTTGTAGCATCTGTGCACTTGTAGCTCATCATGATTGGAATGTACATCAGTTGGACATCAAAATTGCATTTCTAAATGGTGATTTACATGAAGTGTATGTTTTTCAGCCCTGTGGCTTTATGCAAAAAGGGCTTACTTCCACAAAGCTTTGGGGTTACTTCCTTTTGTGGATTGATTCCACATAGCTTGGCACTTCCTTATACGTGAGTGCTAGCTCCTTGTTCACCGCATCACTCCTAGGGGCGATTTGTTGATATATTTAGGTAGTGATGTGTGTGAACACACTAGGGCCACTGGGGCACTTTTTTGCCTCTTTAGGAGGTTTTTTTCCCTAGCTTGTATATACGCCTATAGCCCTAATGGGTTACTTATCTTTGTACATTCTAGTGGTAATACATTCAATATTTTGTGTTGTGCTCCAAGCTTCTTCTTCTTCTTCCTCGTGTTGTTTGTGTGCTTCCACAAACCTTGAACTCCAACAAAAAAATGGCCTCGTGCATGATTTGGATTTTTCTTCGGTGTGACTGTGTTTTTTTCTTTGTGCAATTTCCGTCTCTCCTTCAAATGCCAAGGTCTAGAGTTCGATTCTTAGTGATTCCTTGTGCATCTTGAGATTATTTTGCTTCTTCTTTTTATCCATGGCTTCCAAGAAGCTCTGACTGAAGGACTAGTATGAGAACAAGACCAAGTTTGGAATGCTTTTGACCATGTGGCCATGATGCAACAGTTAGCTTGTCGCATTGATAATGGATGGGTTGTGAGTTTGAAACCCATCCATTGTATGAGTCTGATAGCCTATTATCTTTTTCTATCTTTTGATGTCTAGCAATGGAATGCATGTGATAAGGGAGAGATATCACATAATGATAGAGACCCATCCATTGTGTGAGTCTGATAGCCTATTATCTTTTTGTATCTTTTGATGGCTAGCAATGGAATGCATGTGATAAGGGAGAGACATCAATGATATCACATAGGACTTGAACCCATCTAGCAAAGCTTCTAGATTTTAGAGCATCTCTATGGTCAATGGTTAAAACCACATGAACTGAGTTCCAATGTGGGTTAATCTAATAGATTGATAATGAGTAAAGAAATCAATTGTCTAATCAAACTAGAGGATTGGTTCAACCATGACTAGCGTAATATGTTGGTGTTTGTGGAAAGCAAACTAGAGGATTGGTACAACCATGAGGTTATCTAAGTGAAGTCTTGTGGGTCGTTTTTGAAATCCAAACCTAAGGCTCAATTGGCAATCATTGATTCAAACACAAAGGTAAGAAAAATAATATAGAGATCTCCTCCTTGCACAGTATAATGTCACAATACACACAATAAAATAATAAAGGCAAGGAGGTTTGATTTAAACTCATTTTTCCCTATGTTAGAGGATAGCATTTAGGTACCTAAATTCATAGAAACCTTGGGACACACAAAGCTTCACTCTAAAGGGGAAGACAATACACTTGGATTATAATAACTAAATGAAGTATATCAGTGGTGATGCACCACAGTGCGCTCTCCTTCTCAAGAGCTCCAGGATGATATCCTCATAGTAGAAACCTGGGCTCCAAGCACCGCACATGGTACTCTGCATAAAGGCTACAGAATACGCATGAAAAACACAACACATAGGGAGCACGGACATAGACTTCTTAGGTGTTACAAATGCAGTCTCACATATGTGGGTAAAGGTGTACTCAATGCCTTTCCACCCTGCATTTTGAACCTGTGAAGTAATTTGGCCATGTACTCACTTTGAGACAAGTATATGCATCTTTTGCTCCTATCACAAGTAATGTGCATGCCAAGAATATGTTTGGCATCCCGCAAATGCTTCATATCAAATGTTTGACTCAACTTCTTTTTGAGAATTGACAAGTCATAAGAGGACTTCCCAGCAATCAACATATCATTGACATAAAGTATCAAGCATATCAATTTGTCATATGAGCATCTCTTTGTGTAGAAACAATGATCCTCATTGCTTCGAGAATGTTTAAGTCCATACAAGCTCTTCTTGAGGTTACAAACTAGACTTTCCTTGCCAGGAACTACATAAGACTCTGGTTGTTCCATATAGATCTCATCTGTAAGATCTCCATGCAAGAAAGTAGTTTTCACATCCATTTGGATTAGCTCTAAGTCCTCCATTGCAACGAATCCAAGAAACATACATAAGGTAGTCATCTTGACCACTAGAGAGAAGATTTCCTTGAAATCAACACCATGTTGTTGCTTAAAACCCTTTGCAACAAGTTGTGCTTTATACTTTGCAGGAGCACTATTTGATGTGAATTTTAGCTTATATACCCATTTACATGGTAAAGCTTTCCTACCCTTTGGCAAAGGTACTAGATCCAAGTACCATTATTGTGAATAGAATCCAATTCACTCTTCATGACATGCCCCCACTTGACATGATCTGCTATCTACATAGCCTCTTTGTAGCAAGAAGGCTCACCGGCATTTGTTAGCATAACAAGATCTAAACCTGGAACATATCTATCAAGTGGATGTGAGACACATGCAGAGCATCTCAATGGTTCCTGAACATGAACATTTGCAGACTGATCGGATCAGACATTCTCTTGAACATCCCTATGTGCAACATTTTTATGCATGCTAACTGGAGGACTAATATCCTCAAACACCACTCTTCTCACTTCCACCTCTTTAATGGGCTATTTATGCATCTTAGACTCATAAAAAATGACATCACTACTTCTGATCACTGACCGTGTTTCAGGATCCCATAAACGATATCCAAATTCTCCTTGTCCAACATATCCAAGGAAAATGCATTTCTTTGACTTATGGTCCAACTTTTGTCTAAGATTCTTGGGTATATGAACATATGCTTCACAACCAAAATCTCGAAGATGATCATAATATGGTGGCTTCCCTATCCATAACTCTTTGTGCCACTTTCAGACCTTTGGACGTACTAGGTGAAAGGTTAATCACATGAATTACAATCAATACTGCTTTTGCCCAAAAGCCTTGTGAAAGGTTTGCATGATGCAACATAGAGACTACTCTATCATGAATAGTTCTATTCATCCTTTCAACTACACCATTCTGTATTGGGGTATAAGGAGCTATAAATTCTCTATCAATTCCTCTAGACTGAAAAAAAAGGTTGAATTCATGTGAGGTATACTCACCCCCATTATCTGAACGTAAAGCTTTGAGCTTAGTTCCTTTTTTAGTCTCAACTGAAGCAAGCCACTTCTTGAAAGTAGGGAATACTTCATCCTTTGATTTGATAGGATATACCCAAACTTTTCTAGTAGCATCATCTATGAAAATGGCAATGTAAAGAGAACCACCTAATGACCTTGTGGGCATAGGACCACACAGATCTGTATGAACAAGATCTAAAGGCTGAATTGACGAGTCAATGTGCATTCTATGCATATTTCTGGTTTGTTTTCCATATTGACAATGCTCAGAAAATGAAAAATCAGAGAAAGATATCACAGGTAAGTAGCCAAAACAAGAAATATTTTCCATTCCACTACGAGATATGGCCCAAATGAACATTCCAAATACAAGCCATAGGCTGTTTAGTAATAGCTAACAAGTGTTCTTTCTATGATACAATTAAAGGATAAAGTGAGCTAACTTTGCTTCCTTTTGCAATAACCATACTGCCCTTTGATATGCGAAGGGACTAAGCATAGAAGACCACCTTGTAACCAAGGTCATCAAGTTGACCAACTGACATCAAACTGTGTGATAACTGAGGTACATGGCATACATTGTGCATAGTAAATTTTGAACCATCAATGAACTGCACAACCACATCTCCATTCCTCACAACGTCACAGTGGTAAGAGTCACCAAGTCTCAGAGTACCAAGAGACTTTACTACATAATTAGAGAACCATTCTTTGTGTGGTGTCACATGGAAAGAAGCACCAGAATCTACCATCCATGTGTGGGAAAGAGAATCAACCATAAGATCCTCAATTGGCATAGTACTATCAAGTGTCAACACATCAGCATCATTAGAAATATCATTAATTTCTTCAATCTTCACAATCAAAGTAGATGGTGCAAGTAACTATTTAACATGCCTATCAACATTTTGTCCTTTACCTTTAGCGAGATTGCTTGTAAAATTCTTGAGTGTTAGGATGATGTACAAAAATTGAAGTGTATGTTGCTCTAATTGTGGACATAATTGAGTTTTCTCTTCATGATTAATGATTGAAAATAGCATTGTTTTCATAATCATTCAAAGTCCAAGAATTTGTTGGAATCAGTGATTGTAAATTGAAAAGTAACACTTTATATGCAAATGCTTGCATGTGTGTGCCCTTGGCATGCCTATATTTGTTTTACATAAACACCATTGTACATGCTCTTAAGATCTGATATAATCCTAGGGTAGGAAAAGTCCATTAGAAGTCATATCTCATCTATGGGAAGTAGCAATTGGCATCCAAGTTACTCTTGAGTGGCCTCATCTAGGAGTGAGTTAGAGTTTAGTTGAGACCAAATGGCACATCACAAGACATGTGGAGCATATCTATGAACCCTATATAGGCAAGCCCCTCTAGTCTAGATTATCATACAATCTTGTACTTTCAAAACTCTAATTCCCTAGATCTAGGCATCTATCTAGATGGAATGAATCAATAGGTGTTTAGGCTTAGAAACCTAATTGCCTGATCATTTTCCACCACCCAATCATTAAATTCTATGGAGACCACTACAAAGATCACAACCTACATACTTTCTCCTTAACACACAAATGAAAAGGAGAGATTGAGTTGTACCAAGACACAAGTGACAATGAGAGTGGACCCCCTAAGGCTCCTACATCTAGGGTTGGAATGATCTTAGTCAATTCATTAAAGCTCACTTGGCTGCAATATTGGCCTTCTTGGAAATCTATTTATGTGGATAAGGTCACTATCAAGAAACATTGGTCTAACAATGCCATTACCTCAACTGCTAAATGAGTAAATGTGTATGAGTTTCACAACAAATTCATTCGAAGTATACTTCTTGAGTTCAGGGATAAAGTAGGAAATCTTATCAAGAGATTCATGATTCAGAGAAATCCCACATAAGACCTAACCCCCAACATTCTATTGGTGGCAATTTAAGTAGTGATGGATCCCATTTGGTAGACATTAGCTGTGGACCAATATGAACTAAAAATCCCTTTCAAAATCCTCTTAAAAAGCTAGATGCTGACATAAACTCTAGATTTCAAGCACGCCAGTAGATAGATTCCAAGCTAGATAACAACCTCAAGAGAAAAATGTTCAAGCACATATGCAAATGTTCAAGCAAACATGCAAGAAAATGCCCAAACCAAGGTGCAAGATACAAACTTGATGCAAAGGGTTTAGGACCCAAGAAGATGTATTTAGCCATCCCAAGTGGTGAAGTGCATGGAAGACTATTGTGATAGATCCATTGAGATCCCTATGATCATGTAGATGAATTCAAGCAGGTCTAGAGAGACTAATTGATTATGTCCTTCTCTTTTCCTTGGGTTTTTGATCCATACAATATGCTTGGATTGGCAAAAACTATTAAGCTTATATGGTCATAGGCAACCTTGTTAGTATGGCCGTCCATAGCAAGGTTTTAGGTAAGTACAATAGTTATACAATTTGGCCAATCACCCTCCACTTAATTTATGAGCAAAAGGAGGGAAATCCTAACACTTGGTGGCTTTAGTTGTTGCTACCCTTCTTCGTACACCAGAAATTAGATTGCTCCTCTATTCTTATCACCTCAACTTGTGAAAATCTCCCTTAATTTATCAGGATTCGATTGATCTTTTATTTTTGTTGTCGCCAATTACTTTCTTGTGTCTAGTGCTTTTTGGTATGTATGCATTTGGCACTTGTGTGCAATATTGACAATGATTCATCAAAAAATGATTGGGGCTGATGTAAATCTCAAGACTTGTATTCCCATAGTTCCTTAAGGAACCATACTAATAACCCAATATATATATTTTTTATTTTCCTTCATTTCCAAGATTACTTAGAGTGTGTTCTAGCCCTGAGGTTATGCGATGAAGGGCTACAAGAAGTGAAAAGGGTAAAGGATCAAGTAAGAAGGAGGAGACTAGGCAAGGATGAAACACGAAGGAGAAAGGGAAAGTAAGGGATGATGCTTGAGGAGGGAAAGATTATGGAAAATGATTGTGAAGGGAGGAGGGATGAAGGGAGTGCGAGGGTGGTGAGAAGAGAGTCAATGTGTCGAAGGGGGATCGAGAAAAGAATAAATAATGAAGTGAAAGGTAATTTGAGCTGAAGAGAATAGACAAGGAATGAATAAGATGAGTGTGAATTGAATGTCACTAACATATTTTAAACTAAGGCTATCAAAGATGAGGAATGATATCACCATCACCCTCTTGTCTTCGCAGATTGACAATTTAGAGGTAGATCTTCATAGACGTTGGTACTCACCATTGTTCTACAAGAGACAAACTGATTATAGAGAATCCTTCCTTCGTATTGTCATAAGTTGCATCATCTAAGATTTAAGTACAAACAAAATTAGAGATGTACAATGTGGAGTTTGAACCCCTAGAATTGACACACGAATAGTATTGTCATTTGTCTTCTTCTTTAGAGTGACCCCATGGTCGATTCAATGTATATCACTTGTGTAGAAGTTGCTTGTGTCTACAAATGCAACAACATTTGAGCATAGGGATATCACAATGGGCTAAATGAGGTGCTGGTATGATTGTCACAACCAAATTGAGCTCCATTGTTGATCACTATAAGAACTTCTTATTGAAAGGTACACTTCTTAGAATCACAATGCTGTATAGAAAAGAGACCTCAAAGATAAAAAAGTAATGAATGAATTGTGAAAAATATGTTAAACTAACTATGCATTTTAAACAAATCACAAATATGATGATAATAAACAAAGAAAACAAATGAAAATGATAACCAAGTCTAATGATAATTGAAATAGTGCCGAAAAAGATGTGATATGGGAGGAAGGGAGGGATGGAGGGAGGGAAAAGGAAAGGCTATTTGACAATGTTGATGAAGAAGATAAACATGAACTTAAAAAGTTTAAACTATAAAAGAAGTATCCTTGGGTGCTCTATTACGATGTTGATAAACATGGCCCAAAACAAATAACATGAATGAAAAGCTATGGTGGATCAACGTACAAAAATAATTTCATAATGAAAATATAGAAAAGATCAATGAACAAAATGAAAATGCTTACATAAAGATGAAATGAAGAAGCTTACATGGATAGCATTGAGAGCTAGAGCTCTTGGTGAGAGTGAAGCCTCTTGGCATGGGCTTGGGTGAATGGACTGCTAGTGAAGGGAGGCTCTGATTATATGGAGTTTGGATTAATATCCTTGCACATGGGATAAATGAGCTTGCATCTGAATGAAAGTACTTTTGACAAAACGGGTATAGCATGGACATCTTAGCAGGTGGAGCATTGACTATGTCTAATGCAAATACAATAAAACATCGATCATCGAATAAATACATCAAAAAAAGGAAAGAGGCCATATTAGTTTTTCTAAGATATTTAAATGATGAAATTGGAGGTAAAATTACAAAATACTCTCTAGAATATGGATTGGATCTGTCAATGAATCTTAGCATGGATTTACTAGGAATGTCTCTAGGTGTATATCAAACAAGATATGAAAAATACCAAATAGAGTTTTTGCAAGTATAACCAAATAGGAAATTGAAATATTCAAAGATAGGTATACAAATAACTAAGGATATTTTTCAAAAGACTAACCCTAAGTGGAGACTATTTTTTTCGTGAACCATCCTCAATTCTTTAGAACTAAATACAACATTTGTCTAGTCAAAGAAAGAAGTATTTGAGAAATCTTTTGGAAGAAAAGAGAAAACTAGATTATCCTCAATAACTTCTTGAAGCTAGCAATGCCTCTTAAAGGAGTGTGGAGGACATAAAAATATATGCTTCGTGTTTGTAGAACAACCAAAAGGATCTTGCATGTAAAATGTTACTAAAAATACAATGATCAACACATGTATAATATCATTTACATGTGGTAGCATAAGAACTTTGAATCTATTGCACTTCAAGTCAAATGATACATCCCTAGATTTTGAGATGAGTGAAGGATCTTCCAAAACATGCCTCATGCCCCCTTTTTTTAGATTAATATTCATGTCCATCACATACATGCAAAGTTTTGAAGATATACTCATTACAAGGTTCTTTGAATAAGAATATGAAATCTCCATTAAAGTAATTATAGGAGCAAAAATTAGATTGTTGGCTTCTGAAGCAACATCCATAGAATATCAAAGCACGAACTAGAAAGAGAAGGTAGTGGACATAATATAGTGAAGAAAATATCTCTATGTACGCATCAACCATATAGACTCATTAGAAAGAAGAAGATACATGCAAATATTTCAAGTTTATAGCAAAAAACCAAAGAATTTAAGAAATTCATCAAGGGTGACAAAAAGCTAAGAGGGGGAGTGCTATATTTAGGCAATATATGTTGGAATTTGGGGCCCCATGATCGTTCCAAACTAAAACCTTTTGAGCATACACAACTTAATTAATTAAGATGATAAGTGAGATAGAGAAATATAAAGATTTTGAGACAAGATTAGAGAACGTGAGCCAAAGATTAATCACTAAAAAATAGATGTCCAAATTACAACATGGGAGTACTACTCAACCATATAAAGTGGTGCACTCACTAATGGAAGAATATCCAAGAAGATGATGATACAAAATTTAGATTATGTTGAAATAATCTAAGTGTGAAGTGAATGAGCAACGAAGCTAACCTTATTCTTACAAAATAGTGTAACAAAATTGTAAATCAACCAAACCTAATTTTGAGATTAGGGTAGGGAAACCCTAAAAATAAAATATACGGTTAAATCACAAAAGATAGTCACCACCACCTTGTAGAAGACTTCTTGCTCCAAGAGAGTAGCCTCTCCTTCACCAAATCTTCACGTCCTCAAGAGTGTGTGAGAAGACCTCCTTCTAGCTTGAGATCTTTGAGTGATGCATGCACAATGAGCCAAGTCTCTCTTTATATAGTCTTTGAACTCCAATTGAAAAGCAATAGCGAAGAACCTTCAATAAAGCAAAATCGTAAAGCTACTACGCGATCAACCATCAAAAGCTTTATTGAAAAGCTCTCTTCAATCGGTGCTTTTGTGAGAAAAACAATGCAAGAGAAAAATCTTTCACGTTGCTACCGATGGGTTTCAAACCTTGGTGGTATGTATGGGAGGCTGCTATGCTATCCAAGGCACCCAACACCTACTGTTGTACAAGTGCACTATATGCTCAGGATTTTGGGACCATATTGACATTGATTCCAACAATCCCTCCTTCAATGTCACAATGGTACAAGCTTCGGTAACCTGCAAATCTTCTCATGACTATCTCTAGTCAATGCTTTGGTAAATATATCTGCAACATTCTCACTAGAAGGAACATAAACTAGTTCAATGTGCTTCTTAGCTATTTGCTATCGAATATAGTGGTAGTGTACCTCTATATGCTTTGTCCTTGCATGATGCACTGGATTCTTAGCTATAACTATCGCACTCTGGCTATTTGAAAATATATGAATGGGTTCATGTACTCTCACATCAAGATAACTGAAAATCTTCTGCAACCATACTTACAAGAGTAGCTATAAATGTTGCACGATATTCAACTTCACATGATGAAGTGGCAATAGTGGGTCGTCTCTTCGAAAGCCATGAGATAAGACAATCTCCAAGATAAAAACAAAATCCACTAGTACTTCTTCTTGTGTCTTTATCACCTGCCCAATCAGAATCTAGAAATCCTTTTAGTAACAAATGTGTAGATTTCAAAATTACCATAGCAAAATTTGAAGTTCCCTTCAAATATCGAAAGATCCGCTTTACTGCTTTCCAATGTAACACTGTCGGATTCTGCATGAACCTTGATACTTGAGAAACTGCAAACTGTATATTAGGACATGTATTACAAAGATATATCAAGCAACCAACTGCTTGACTATATAGAGTAGCATCAAATGGCTCTGCACCTGCTACCATTTGTAAAGACATGTTCTGATCCATAGGTGTTTGCATAGGTTTAGAATCACTCATCTGAAACCTCTCCAAAAGTTTGTCAATGTACTTCTGTTATGTCATATAGATACACTCATCTCGAAACAGAAACTGAATCCCAAGATAATAATGCAAAATGCCTAAATCATTCACATCAAATGTTTACTTCAATTGTTCTTTGAACATTTGCGAATCTTCATCTCTGGGACCTGTGACTTTAATATCATCCACATAAATGATTGTTATAATCATCATACCTATTTCAACTTCGACATAAAGAGTTGGAGCTACATCTGAGTTATGGAAACCAATGGATAAAAGATATGTATGTATCTTTTCATACCATGCTCTAGGTGCCTATTTTAAACCATACAAAGCTTTTATAAGCTTACACACTAAGTGTTCTTTACCTGTCTCTTCAAAATTTTATAGTTGATGAATATACACATCCTCATGTAAATCACCATTTAGAAAAGCAATCTTAATGTCAAGTTGATATATATGCCAACCAAAATGTGTTGCTAGAGCAAGTATTGACCTAATAATAGTCATCCTAGATGTAGGAGCAAATGTCTCATCATAATCAATACCTTTTTGTTGAGCATATCCTTTGACAACTAATTTGGCCTTATACCTATCAATAGTACCATCTGCTTTCCTTTTGATTTTGAAGATCCAGTTTACACCTATAGCCTTCTTTCCCTTTGGTAACTCACATAGCTGCCAAGTTTGATTCTTATGAATAGAATCAATCTCTTCTTGCATAGTTTTTCTCCAACTAGGAATGTTAAGTGCATCTTTAACACATGCAGGTTCATCTTCAACTATCGTAAGTGCCAAAATATCATGAATCTCAAAGTCTTCGGCAAAACTTACATGATCTTTTTGTTGTTGTTGTTTATTCTGACTTCTTGTTCTTATATGATCTTGTTGTTGTTGTCTAGTTTGACTCCTTGTTCTTCTAGTAAAAATCTTTATACCACTATCTTTCCAAGTCTGATATAACCACGCAGGTGTATCCTTAAATAGTGGTGAAACTCCTTCTAAACTTTCAACTTCCACAGGTTCTAGAACTTGTCCTGCCGAGGTACTAGGACTTTTTGGAACTTTAACTTCTTCCATTTCTGGAACCAAAGTCTCCTGTGGAACTGACTCTGTAGAAGGTTGTGAAATTCCTCTTTCTTCAACTCTTTCTTGAATCCTAGGAATTTTAACTCCCTCCTGATATGGTTGAACATTTACATCCAAAATCTTTCTAAAAAACCCATAGTCATTTTCACTAATGAACGATGGAATTTCTTCTTCTTTATCATAAACCTTATTTTCAGCAATATAAGCATTACGTGAAAGAATAACTTTACCTATCTTTGGAACATAAAACCTGTATCATTTACTCTCAAAAGGATATCTAATAAAAACAGCTTTCTTTGCCTTTACATCTAGTTTGCCTCGATCCTTTTTCTCAATATGTACATAAGAAAGTGATCCAAACACTCTGAAGTAACTCACATTAGGTTTCCTACCATAATAAGCTTCATAAGGTGTGATTACCTTTAAAGTTGTTGTAGATGACCTATTCAAAATGTGATTAGCTGTATGTACTGCATCAAACCAGAATTTCGGTGAAAGCTATTGGAGATAGACGTCTGCGGAAGCACGTGAACAACACAAAGAAGGAGAAGAAGCTTGGAGAACAACACACAATACTGAATGTATTACTAAAGAATGTACAAAGATAAGTAGCCCATTAAGGCAATATGTGTATATACAAGCCGAGGGAAAAAAAACTCCTAAAGAGGGAAAAAAGTTCCCTGGCAGTCCTAGTGTGTTCACACACATCACTACCTAAATATATCAACAAATCCCCCCTGGGAGTGATGCAGTGAACAAGGAGCTGGCACTCATGTATAAGGAAGTGTCAAGCTATGTGGAAATCACTCCACAAAAGGAAGTAAGCCCAAAGCTTTGTGGAAAGCTTCAAACTTCTCCCTAGGCAAAGCCTTTATGAAAAGGTCTGCAATGTTCTCCTACGTGGGCACATATGCCAAGCTGATCTCCCCAACAGAGAACCTCTCCCTGACATAGTGATAATGCACCTCAATGTGCTTAGTGTGAGCATGGAACATAGGGTTCCTCGCAACTACCAATGCGCTCTGACTGTCAGTGAAGATGGTGGTGGAAGAAGACTCACCAACACCCAAATCAGCCATAAGGCGTCTGAGCCACACACACTCAACAGTCGTTGTGAAAGTTGCCCTATACTCAGCCTCACAACTAGAAGTGGCCATAGTAGGTTGCTTCTTGCTCAACCAAGATATACATGAGCTACCAAGCATTAAGCAAAAGCCACTAGTGGACACATGAGTGTCATAGCAACCAACCCAATCAGAGTTAGAAAAAGCATGCAAATCTGGCGGTAGTGATCCCCCCTTGGGATAAAAAAACCCAAGTAGCCGAGTACCACTCAAGTAGCAAAAGATGCGCTAATCCGCCTCCCAATGCTTGACTCCTGGGCAATGCATAAACCTGTTCATCAGTGAGACAACAAACTGAATATCTGGCTGAGTAATGCATAAGTAAATCAAGCATCCAACAGCCTGCTGATAGAGAACAGCATCAAATGCATCTCTAGCATCATGAAGACTGAGTCGTAAACATGTTTCCATAGGAGTGGCAATAGGTTTACAGTCTTCAAGGCCAAAATGCTGCAATAATGTGTCAATGTATTTCGTTTGACACAAAGCCATTCCACCATCAACATGCATAAACTGAATGCCCAAATAGTGATGCAAATGCCCCAAATCAGACATCTCAAATGAGGCATGTAAATCAGCCTTAAAATTAGCAATATGCCTCTCATGAGGACCAGTGAGCAGCATGTCATCAACATAAACCACAATGATCAAAAGTACATCATTAGCATGCTTAACATATAAGGTGCTTTCAATTGGACTGTTCTTAAAACCATGTGCAATCAGATAGGCGTGTATCTTCTCATACCAAGCACGTGGTGCTTGCTTTAAACCATATAATGCCCTCTTTAACTTGCACACCTGGTTTTCATGCCCTTTCTGCACAAAGCCATGGGGTTGAAAAACATACACTTCTTCATGCAAGTCACCATTCAGAAATGCAGTTTTAATGTCCAACTGATGTACATTCCAACCATGATGAGCTGCAAGTGCACAGATGCTCCGAACAATCATCATACGGCATGTAGGTGCAAAGGTCTCATCAAAATCAATGCCTCTTTCCTGTGCATAACCCTTTGCAACAAGCCTAGCCTTATACCTATCAACTGTACCATTCGGCTTACACTTCAGCTTGTATACCCACTTAGTGCTAATGGCCTTCTTGCTAGGAGGCAAGTCACATAAAGACCAAGTACAATTCTTCATTATAGCATCATATTCAGATTGCATAGCAGCCATCCAATTTTTTGAATTTTATGCTTCATCAAACAAAACAGGCTCATTCTCATCATAGAGACTAGATGCAGCCATAGCATAGTAATCTGATGCAAAATAGGCACTACGAGAGCCTGAACGAGTACGATATGATAGAGGTGCATCTAATTTGCTCTCACGCAAAGTCTGCACCATCCATTTAGCATAGTTTTTGCCTGCTCAATATCAGCTCTCTCATCAACTAGTGCATCATGTAAATCTACATCACAAATGGAATGATCTGCACATGAAACCTGCAAAGGATGAGAAGTTGCCTCATGGGGACCAGCACTAGACTGTCCACCTGTAAAAAGAGGCAGCAAAGTATCATACATGTCTTTGGAGCTAACAGATGTCTCCTTAGTACATGAAAGCAATGGCTGAATAGCATCTTCCACAAAAACAACATCACAGCTAACCAAAATGTGTTTAGTCTATGGATGATATAGACAATAGCCTTTACTTTCAGAACTGTACCCAACAAAAATACATTTTACTACTTTATCATCCAATTTTTCGCAATGTTGTTCACGCACTAATGCATATGCCAAACAACCAAAAACACGCAGATGACCAACAGATCGCTTGTGATCATGCCAAGCCTCGTATGGAGTGATAGACTGTAGCACTTTAGTGGGACACCTGTTAAGTACATATGCTGCACACATGACAGCCTCAAGCTAGAAACTATGTGGTAAAGCCTGACTCTTGACCATACACCTCGTCATCTCCATGAGTGAACTGTTCTTTCGTTCAGTAACTCCATTTTGTTGAGGTGTATATGGCATTGTACACTGGTTTTTTATCCCACATTCATCCAAAAATGCATTAAAATCAGAACACATATATTCCCCCCCTTGATTTGAACGGAGGGTGCCCATTTTACATGCTGACAGATTTTCAGCCAAAACCAAAAACTGTTTGAAGCACATGAGCACTTCGGACTTTGCCTTTAATGGATATACCCATGCATGCCTGGAAAAATCATCAATGAAAGTCACGAAGTAAAGATAATTTCCAAAAGAAGGTGTCTGCATAGGAGCACAGACATCACTATGTACAAGCTGCAATTTTTTAGTATCCCGAACTGAACCATCTTTTGGAAATGAGGAACGTTGCATTTTGCCCAAAATACAGCCTTCACAAAGATGTTTTCTAGGTGCCTCAAGTTTGGGCAAAGATGACACCATTTTAGATTTCTCCACGCATAGCAAACTAGCAAAATTCAAATGACCAAAGCGTGCATGCCAAAGCTTTGCATCTGACATAGCCTGAGAATCATGTATTGCTCATGCCGAATCATTCACAGATCTTTCATAGTCTATGAGCTTACACAACCCATGACATAAAATGCCAGAAGCAATAATTACATCGCCATTTGACAGATCATGAACTGTACACCTATCATCAACAAATTTCACAACCAAGCCAATCTTGGCTAATGCAAAAACTGATAACAAGTTCTTCTTGATCCCTGGCACAAATAAAGCATCTGACAAAGTGAAAGAACTACCATCAGCAGTAGTCAAAATGATCTTACCAACTCCCATAACAGGATAAGAGGAGTTGTCGGCACATGTAACAGTATTCGCTGTAGGGGTAGGCTCGAGTGAAGAGAAGAAAATGCACTGTGAGGTAATATGTTTGGTCACCCCACTGTCAAAATACCAAACATCTGAGTCTACTCCAGACATGCACTGCTCATGAGAAGATGGGTCAAAACTACAGAAATTAGTAAAGCCCATTCTTCTTCCTGCACAAGATTAGCAAACTCTGTTTTTGGTGTAGAGGCCTCTGCAACAACCATTCTAGCCTCTTTCTTCTTTGCCTCTTTAGTAGCCAATTTTGGATAGTTCTTTATGATATGATGATTCCCTTTACAGTACTTGCAAAACAATTTCTGCTTTTCTGATTTCATATCATCTTTATCTTCCTTCTTCGTATGTGCAACATGTTTCTGCTTATTAGTTGAAGAACTCCATTTTCCTTTGCCCTTCTGACTAGCTAGGAAAGCTTGATCTGCAACACGCATAATGGACTAGTTCTGCCTGGACTCATCTTCTTGCAACAGAACAGAGACTAACTCCTCAAACGACAAGGCATTTGGATTGCCTTTCATCATCAACCGAAGAGTAGAGGCAAAACTTTGATATGAATCAAGAAGACCATTCAAAACGGTCTGCACAAGTCTAGTATAAAATCATCAACAGAAATCAATTGTTCCTTCAAGTCTTTGATCTTTGTTAGAAAATTGTCCATAGAATCACCTTCATTCATGTGCTCACTCTCCAACTGTTTTTGGAGGTAAGCAACAGGAGCCTCATTCCTAGCTTGGTACAATGTGGTAAGTGTATCCCAAGCATCCTTAGTTGTTCTGCAAGAGCGAATGTGAGGAATAATGGCATGTTTGATAGACAAAGCTATCAGAGCATGTGTTTGGGCATCTCTGCCATCCCAACAAATTTTCTCTGCAGTAGGTGCAGCAGACCGCAGCACAAACATGAATATGTAGAATATCATCATCTTCGACACCTTCTGCCTCAGCTTCTGTACCTGTAGTTGTAAGAGTTGCAAGTGTGATAGGACATTTTTCAACACCTTGCACAATGTTCAGCAGTCCTTTTGCAACCAATACATGTCGCATCATATAAGCCCAGAATGGGTAGTTGGTAACATCCAACTTATCCTCAGCAGCCAACATACGAAGTACATCACTGCTTTCAGCCATGGCCGATGACTAAAATACATTGATGCAGAAAATTGATTGTATCTCAAAAAGTTGAATAGAACTGCCCAGATGAATTCTGCTAGACCTGTAGCAGACTTTGGGATGTTTATACTGGCGAATAGAAACTGGTATATACCTTTGGCACAAAAAGACAAAATAGCCTGCACAAGCACTGCAATAGTGCATTCGGAGGTCGAGACGAGCTCAGATTGCGATTTTGGTACCACACAGTGAAGCTATTTTGATCTCGAAAAAACGTTGAGTATGCTCAATCGTGCGATTCTAAGACTATAATCAGAGGAGTGTCGACAGCGCCCTAGATGAAGCGACGACCTGCTCTGATACTAATTGTTGGAGATAGATGTCTACGGAAGCATGCAAACATCACAAAGAAGGAGAAGAAGCTTGGAGCATAACACAGAATATTGAATGTATTACTAAAGAATGTACAAAGATAAGTAGCCCATTAGGGCAATAGGCATATATACAAGCCAGGGGAAAAAATCCTCCTAAAGAGGGAAAAAAGTGCCTCGACGGTCCTAGTGTGTTCACACATGTTACTACCTAAATATATCAATAAAAGCTTCTTGGATGCCATCATGCTTTGCATCATCTCAACAAGTACTCTATTCTTTCTTTCTGCAACACCGTTCTGCTGAGGAGTATAAGCAATAGTAGGTGTCGAGTAATACCTTTCTCATCAAGAAATGTCTGGAATTCTTTTAACAAGTATTCTCCACCTCTATCACTTCTGAGAATCTGGATAGTTTCCTGACTTTCATTTTCAACCATAGCTACAAACTTCTTGAACATAGGAAAAACTTCTCACTTCAACTTAAGACCATAGATCCATGAGTATCTCGTAAAATCATCAATGAATAGAACAAAATACCTAAAACCCTGAATAGAGTCTGCTCTCATAGGTCCATTCACATCTGAATGAATAATCTTCAATTTCCTGGTAGCTGTAATATGACCATGTTTCCTGAAAGGTAGTTTATGCACCTTACCTTCAAGACAACCTTCACATATATCTGAATCATCTGGTAGCTTGAATGAGGGTAAACTCTCAACCATACCTCTATCTTTGATACTTTTGAGAGCTCCAAAACTAATATGTCCAGATCTTTCATGCCATAGCTTCATATCTTCCACCGGTGATGAATATTTGACTGCATATGCCTGAATGATTTTTGACAAAACAAAGATCCCTCCTCTATGCTCACCTTGTAAAATACATGATTTTTGACAAAACAAAGATCCCTCCTCTATGCTCACCTTGTAAAATACACTTGTCGTCTTTGTGTGATAAGATCTTACAAAGATCTCTCTCAAATAAAACTTTAAAACCATCACCTAAAAATGTAGATATAGATAGCATATTCTTCTTCATTTCAGGTACATATAGAACATCTGAAATATGAAAATTACCACCTTCTCTTGACTTTAGGGTTATTATACCTATTCCACAACATCCAAATCATTGCCATCTGCAATAGTAACTCTTCTACCTAAAGAATAGGAAAGAGAAGAAAACATATCTCTGCGACCTGTCATATGCTTTGTAGCACCTGAGTTAAATATCCAAGGACTTGCTGAAAGAACTTGTAAAGCTGCCTGATCAAAAGCTACTTCCTCAACAGTGATACAAGCATAAGAATCACCTTGAGGTTTCCCTTTTTTATCATCTTCTACAACATTACCTGATGCCTTTTTCTTTTTTGTTGCAATCCTTTTATAACATGCTGACTTAAAATGTCTAGGTTTCTTGCAGTAATAACAAATTACTTCCTTCTTCTTAGAAGACTTCTCTTTAGATGCAGTAGATACAGAATTTGAAGTAGAAGGTGAGAGGGACCTACTTTCCTTCTTGGATTGCTTTTCCTTCTTATCCTTCTTCTTCTTTTTACCCTTGGATGAAGATGAAAGTGCTTCTTCATTCCCTTCAATTGATCTTCATCTTGAAGCAACAAGAACTCTAACTCTTCAAATGTAACCACTCTATCTCTTGTGGTAAGGGTAAGAGTAGTTATAAAAGATCGATATGAAATAGGAAGTGAATTAATCAGTGTATTTACCATTTCTTCATCTGATATCTCAACTCCTACATTTAGAAGTTGATCTCTCAATCAACAAGTATCATATGTGGGTTTGAACTGACTCACCAACCTTCATCCTTGTATTTGCTAGTTGTCTCCTCAAGTGAGCTTTCCTAGCAGGATTTCTGCTCCAAAAAAGATTCTCAAGCTTCAACCAAGCTTGTCTAGAACTTCTACAAGATCTGGTCTGTGGTAGAATATGCTTTTTGACACTCATTGCTATGAATGAGAGTGCTAAAGCATCTCTAGCATCCCATCTTGCCTGATCTTCAATAGGAGGAACTTTAGGTAAAGACCTAGCAGTGACTCTGGATGTCGAAGTGGTTACCTCTTCTTCAGTTGGTTCTATAATAGTAATTCCAGTACCTCTCAAAGCTGCTATAGTCCGTTCTTCACCTTCTCGTCTGGATCTTGTTAAGGATCCATTGACGATACTCCATAAATCCTTTATCACTAAAATATTCATCATCATGAAACTCCACATGGGATAATTAGAAGATCCATCCAAGTTGTCTTCAATCTCAATTCTAATCGAACAAGGGCAAACTACTAGAGTTCCTAGCTTGGGGGACAGCCAAGGCTGAAGGTAGAGAACTCCATATTCAAGTATCTATTCATGATTAACATATGAATAAGGGGACTTTGGAGGGTTATAGATGGTGACTAGGAAAGGGATATAAATTGGTTAGGAGGTGAGTCATGGGATGTCATTCTTCTACACTCTCACAATTGGTAGCAAATCTTACTTAGCTCTCTTCACTTCCCACCTTACATGTGTTTGAGGACCTGTCATTCCTTTTGAACATCGATGTGTGTGCATACCCATTGGGACACATCAATCACATGATTATCTTTTGCATGCATGCAAGGATGAATCATGAGGAAGAAGGTGCTAGCAAGGATTCCATCCCTCCTCATGTGCCCATATTGCCAAAAACCTCATGGGCTTTGATACCTAGTGTGAGAATATAGAATAATGTGTTTGGGATTCAAATCCCAACCAATTTATAGACATTACCTAATCACCATCTAGAACCCTCTAAGATCCCTTTACTTGTCTGACCATCACAAATAGGCTCTTGAATGTGGAGTTTCTTTGGCTTTTGGTCTTTTCTATATGAAGTAAGGCCTAAGCCCAAGAAAACAATGCTTATGTACGACTAAATCTACTTGATTTCTCGTATCTTAGAAAACTTTTCTTACTCTAAGCTTGCAAGTGTGTAAAATTATGCTCACTTTTTTTTTATCCCCAGTGGAGAAAATCTTTTGGGTTGCACTCTTAAGTCCAAATTAAACCCAAAATTCAACAAAGGTATGATGTAGTTTTTTAGTCCAACTTTAGTCTAAACTTTTTGCCCATACTTTGAAGCTAGTAGCCAACTTTTCGAAATGTTCCAAACTCCAAACTTCAGCTCACTTCACCTTTTCCACTCTTTCCTCTCCTTTGCTTTTGTTTTCACTCCTTTGCTATACGTTTGTCACAACTTACTCTCTTAAAGTCATGAAGTCTCTCTGTCTCTCTCTCTCTCTCTGTTTCTATCTCTCTCTCTCTCGCTCTCTATCTATGGGACATCAAATTACCTATGTACACTTGTACACAAATAAAGTACGAGTGGAATTACCATGTGCAACATGCAACGAGAAGGGGAAAATTACGGT
Source organism: Ceratopteris richardii (assembly GCA_020310875.1). Taxonomy (NCBI): domain Eukaryota; kingdom Viridiplantae; phylum Streptophyta; class Polypodiopsida; order Polypodiales; family Pteridaceae; genus Ceratopteris; species Ceratopteris richardii. The sequence continues at coordinate 76,601,269 of CM035429.1, forward strand.
TTTTTTCTCTCTTTCTTCAAAAGTTGGCAGGAAAAATTTTATACATTCACCTAAGTGGAATGGAGTGACACAACATACATGCATTAGAGCATATACTCAGACAACGACATTGAATGTTACATAGCCATGGATCAAGAGTCATCTAAACCCACATTGAATGTTACACAGCCATGGATCAAGAGTCATCTAAACCCACAATGCAAGTACTCTTACTACAAGAAATAGTGTTGTTCATTTCACTAAGAGGAAATACTAAGTGTGACTTTGAAATAGTGCACAATGATACATGTTGCCATGCGGTTTCACAGATGTTGAACCATATTCCGTTTGAGGATGAAATGTAACGGTGGTGGTTCACGAAACCATACGAATAGAGAATGGATTTTATAGCATAGAAAAGATTACCTCATTCACTATAAAACTAAGCCTCACCTGAGGACACAATCCATTTAATGTTTTGGGATTTTTCTAAAGCAATAGTAGTAGGGTACCAAATTCTTCATTCTTGATTTTAAAAAAATATATCTAAGACTTCCTTGAGTTATGCTACTATCACTATCAACATCTTAGATGTTTCCTTAGCATGAGATTTTTGTACTTTGCATCAATGATAAAACAAGGTATTGCAAATTCCATGAAAAGGAAAGAATGTCCTTTCAGCTTAGATAGAAGTGAGGTTCTTTCTTGTATTGTCCTTCGAATTGAACTTGCCAGAGATGGTGGTGGACCAAGCAAGGAAGAAGTATCTGGCTCAATGGCGGTGCAAATGTGATGTTGCCTAGTACAACACTTGATGTTCTCTTCCTGCCTCAATAATTTTTATCAAACAACAACAAACCTCCTCCTTATTGGTGCTAGAAGTTGGAAGCTCTAATCTAATTGTCTCCCTTATTCCCTCCTTTAGCCTTCATCATCAAGCGGATTCTCTCTAAAGCACATAACAACACCTTCTCATACGTCCTTTGATCTCCCTTGATGACTTCCCTATTCCACTCCAATCCTCCTTCCAAAAATGACAATGAGCATCACATAGTTCCAAAACTTTCTCATCGAAATTCTCTAGTTTACCATATCTGCAGCCAATTTCCTCATCTTCTGGAAGATCCCTCATGCCCCCTTGAATCTCAAGCCGCTACAATTGAAGCATTTCCAATGTTTCCCTCTCACTGAACCTTCTCCTTTTACATTGAGAAAAGGCCTTCAACATGGTCGAGCCTTCCTCTTTTTCCAGAAGGGTGCCCACTACCTCCTTTCGTCTCTCCCATAAGTTGCTTCCCTATTCTTCACCAAATCCCCAAGTATGAGCTGTATTCCCTCCTTGGTAGCTTCCCTCCTTGTCTTTCTCTTCACAATCCTCCTCCTTTCAACTATTGCTTTGTATATAAGAAACAAGAAAAAAAGAAAACAAAACACTCCTATCAAATCTGCAACTTTAATCCCTTCTACATTTAGCATCTGTGCACTCGAACACCAACAAGATCAATGAAGCAAGATAGTTGACCTTACTTCAAAGCTACATCATCATTTTCTCCATGACACCAATTTCACTTCAGTTTTCCATAAAGCTTTGCTTTCTCCTGAGATGTCTCTAGAAGTGACCATGTTCGAATTTGGAAGAAGTATCTATAAACTTCAACTTGATATCCACTAAAGCATTCCTAGAATTCTACTTGTAAAGAGACTACCTCAATGTAATGACTCTCTTTCCACGACCCAGCCTTTAATCATGAGATTTTCTTTCAAAGTTGTCCTTCTCCATTTTGTCCCAAAAAATCTAATGAAGGAAGTCCTATCCCCTATATGCACTTTCCTTTACACTAGACCTCCTTCCACTTTGAATGGTTCCATTACATATGTATCCATCAGAACAAAATGATGGCTCCAAAATGCCCAAAGGCTTTACATTGCCACTTGCATATTTAGCATCAGGGAAAAATTGTTGGTTTGAAGCTCAAAAGTACTCCATCAATTAATGAAAGAAGTTCAACAACTTCAAAGCTATAACCCATACATTCAAAAGTGGCAACACGAATAGGTGACTATTCCTCTTGATGAAAAATGTAAATGCCATGAATGTAACAACTTCAGGTGCAACTCCACAGAGCGCATTCTTGAAGAGGTAGTGGTTCATCCAATTAGTTTTTTTCGCCCATCCTCAATAGCATTAAGGATCTACCTCCAAGTTCCATTTTTAATTATCAAGAAACTTCTCTCATGTTCTTCCATGATGTTCAAGTCATCCTAATAGGATGACATTATCTTTCCCCCATAATGAAGCTCCCTTTTTTTTACCCTCTCCCAACTACCGAACCTATGTAGTTCTCTACCACACAAGCATTCTCTTCTTTCTTGTTTTCCAACTCTTCCTTAGTGCCCCCTATCCTCAGCAAGAATCGAGGATGAAGATGTCCCCCCCCACCGTGCATGCATATTCCCCACTTTATAGCCTCCAAATACCCTCCTTTTGACCACATAGCAAACCAAAAAACCTAATTCTAATGATGGTGGTTGGAACAACCAATTTACCAAAAAAATAGGCCAAACAACCTCTACTTTCTTCTCAAGCACACTTTTCTTCAATGTTTCCAGGAACAACAAGCTCGCTTACCACAATATTATATTCATCTTCATACCTAGCTACTGTTGGCATTGCTTAGCTTGATTAATCCTTTATTGATGTACATTCCTCTAGACTCCAATGGATCTTTGCCCCATAAACCAAATAAGACCATTTATCCTCCACCCTTTTATATTTCATTACACCTCTCCTTCTTTGATTGACTCGAATTGCTATGTTGAGCTCCACTTAATTCCCTTGAATTCGAACCCAAAGTGGCACACCTTCATGATTCTAGATAGGAGTTCTAAACTTGTCATCCCCTTGTGCGTTTGATCTAATTGAATGCCTCTTGTGCAATCTCTCAGTTGCCTCTTCTCAAATAGCTACATCTATGGTTGAAACATCCAACTTGCACTTCTTCTAGTTTGAGAATTTTTTAAAAGAGGCTTGCAATATACCCATCATCATGAATAATCTCCACATGTATACACAACAAATCTCAAGGATACTTCTAGAGTGGGAAAGGATTGCTAGTTGCTCCAAAATTTTTTTCTAACCCCCTACTTCCAAAGACCAATTGAGCTATGGTCTTCCTATTGCATTGAGTTTCCATGCCACAAGATCCTTAATTCATAGCTCTTCATATCAACCTCTTCAACAATGCAAGTGGGTTTGACAGAATGAAATACTTTCTCCAACTATTTGTTGCCCCTCTCTGGTACAATAAACAACTAAGGGATATCGTTACTCTCCTCCAAGCCACCACATTTGATTGTAGTTTATCACCATTGAAAAAAATCTTTCCTTTGCAAAACATGTACAATCAAACATTTACTCTATAAAATGGAAACATGTTAGTGAACAAAAAATAGCAATTTGTTTGACCATCACTATCACATGAGCTAGGAACTCGAGTAGCTTCCACTTGTTTTGTTAGACATATACATTTCCCAAATATGACACTCTCTCCCCCTTATAATGATTCATTTTCCTAAATGGTATAAAAAGATATTCTGAAGAGACCATATCTACAAGTATCTTTCCTTCCTATCTAGAATTCACACAAACTCATAGTAGTCCTGATATTGATCATATTCTTGGAACCTTGTTGAGGCCCATGAACCCTTACGTGCACATCACATGCTCAGAATATCCTTAGGGTCCTTATACCTAGGCCTTGACCACTAATTATTGATATACTTTGGTAGTGGTGTGTGAAAACACAATTTGGATTGTCAATGCAATTTTTCCCTTCTTTAAGATTTTTTTCCCCAAGCTTTTATATATGCTTATAAACCTAACACATCACTTATCTTTGTACATTCACTTGGCAATACATTCCATATTGTGTTGTTCTCCGAGCTTCTTCTTCTTCCTTGTGTTGTTTGTGTGCTTCCATAGAACTTGAACTCCAACAATTGGTATTAAAGTAGGTTGCCACTTTCTATAGGGCATCATGGAAACCCCTCCAGTTGTAGTCTTAGAATCACACAAAAATTGGTGAGCATACTTGGGGTGATAAAGCGTTCAAAATAGCTTTGCTATGTGGCATCAGAATTTCAATTTCATCTTTTTTTTCCTTCAAACACACTATCACAATGACCATGAGACTCCCAAGTACCATTGTGCATGATGCTCTTGTGGAGAATGAGTTCTCCTATGCGCAACGAAAATGTGTAGTGAACCCTTGTATGTCCAACACTTGGACAAACAGCTGCACCTTAAATAGCTTGTTGCTCTTAATACAAAAGTCAAATGGACTTATGCCTTTATCCAATCAAAGAAGATAAAGAGAGCTTTCTAACAAGCTATAAATAACTTAATTTGGACAAGTTTTGATTAGGGAATGCAACTAACAAAGATGAACTACCTGTCCACACAAGTATGCTGAAGAATTGAACTTCACTCTCGGACTGATAACTCCCTGAATATATACTCTTTAAGGAAGATATTTGGTACACAAAAGTTACACACAAATAGCTTTCCAAGAAGCTAAAAATCGAGTAATTTTGATGCATTTTGCTCAAGAAACTCAACTGACCAAAATAGGCCACCTGCACACATAAGTATACTGAAAAACTAGGCTTCACTCTCTGATAGATATCTCACAAAATATAATATGTTTTGGTCAAGAAAATTAACCAACCAAAATAAACTACCTGTTTACACAGGTATGATGAAAAACTAGACTTCACTCTTTCAATGATATCTCAAAGAATAAATAAGCTTTGAAGGAGATAGTTGAGATGCACAAAATAAACAAGATAAAGCTTTCCAATGAGTGTTTAAACACAAGAAATGGTTACATATACACTGAAATATGAGCTTCACAATAGAGCTATGTACAAAATGACATGCGACTGGAAGGAGTCTATGGAAAGACAAAATGACAAAATGACTAGATCTGACTATTGGGAGCTCTTGCCTCTTTTTCTCCTTGTTTGGGACGTGCTCCCACTCCACTTTTATAACCAATGATCATGTGAAGAAGTTTGTGCCTGCTTCTTAACTCACCACTTTGATGCCACTGACTACAAGGCAGATATTGTATCTTTTACTCATCATGAATTTTGACTAGAATTTTTTCTTTTCTCTTCGTTTTCTTTATCTTTATATTTGGTAAATTTATCCAAGCATCACTCATATGAAAATGAGCTTGTACATTTATCTTCAACACTCCCCCTCGAGCTCATTTGGGAGTTATCTTCAACCATGTCTTGCAAATTTATCACATCCTTGAAACCTTTGAGTTTAGAAGCATCCAACAACTTTGTAAACATATCTGCCACTTGCTCTTTGGTTATGATGAACTTTATCTCCACATCTTTGCTCAATACTGTGAAGAGATGGATAGGTATGTGTTGAAGATGAAGAGGTGTTGCAAAATCTTTGCTCTACACCAGCCAAATGAACTCCAGGAGTAGATGGTGGGCCCTTTTAGCTTGCCAATGGATGTATTAGACACCCTATGTACCTTGGAAGATCACTCTCAAAAAGATAGATCAAAACAAATAAGTTGGAGTTAGCTCAGAGGTGAAAACTTGCTATTCTTGGTTGATACACCTGTCCAATGTTTTACATAATTCTCTGAGCACAGCAGCAATTAGATTAATTCCTCTTGGGGAAGGCTAGGTAGCTTAAAGAGCTAACTTTAGAGAGTAATCTCATCAAAAATAACAAACCACACACTGAGAATGACTTTTAACAAGTGATGACATCATCCCGATTTTCACGGGCTGCTACAGAAATAGACCAGTGAGTAGAAAAATTAACATAACTCAAGATGTAAGAATCCAATGATCATGAAAATTTGTATGCTTATACTAGACAGTAAGCTGAATCCAACAAGCTTAAAATCACTGAATTTGGATGAGTAAACACTGAGAAATGACTCTGACAAGATGACTGAAAAAGTCGGGTACCTGACAGAGAAGAGAAAATGAACATACCCTGTTGACTTCAAATGAACATAACTGAAGATTCCAACATCCAAATGACATGAAAATTTGTGAGCATATATTAGACTTATAGAGCTAACTTTACCAAGTTAAATCACTGAAAATTATGAACCAAGTGCAGAGAAACAATCTCTGCAAGCTGACTGAGAAAAACTGAAGTAATGGTAGTGAGTAGTACACATCACAAGAACATGGAAAGATGAACTCAAATAATCATGAAAATGAAAGTATATTGCTTGTACAATACAATGACTTACTGATACATATGTGTGCCTTGTAATCACACCTTGATATGGCATAAAGCTCAGCTCTTGGAGGTCTTCACATAGGTCTCTCTAACCACGACTAAAACTGCCATCTATTTATAGTTGAGTTTGGGAGGCTAACTTCCCTCAATCACTCTCCAATCAATCAATGATTGATTTGATTCTCTACCTACCACAAATCACAAATTCGTGGCTCCTCTTTCCATTCTTGATCATGTGGGCTCAACCACTTAAGATTCTCTTACTTTTACATTAAGTAAACTCTTCAAAAGTTACAAGAGGTAGTTCACAAGTGAACTTTACATAGTCTTCATTTTGAAGCTTCTTTAATGACTTTGTGAGACTCAAGCCAATACTTAGGCTTGTCATAGACTTGCTCCAACAAATACCTTCTCCCTTACATAATGGTAGTGGACCTCTATGTGTTTGCTCCTTGCATGAAACATAGGATTGCTTGCCAATTAAATACTTGACATGTTATCACCGTATATAGGGATGGTTCCAACTTGCACTTCAAGATCGGCCAAAAGCTTTTTAACCCACATTGCTTCACATGTGGCAAATGCTAATCCTCTATATTCATCCTCCATGGATGAAAGTGCAATAGTAGGTTGTTTCTTTGAGCTCCATGTGATAGGTTTCCTTCCTATCATGAACACATAACCTGAGGTTGATCTCCTATCTCCCTTTGAACCTACCCAATTAGCATCGCTAAAGCCTTTGACCTGCAATTCTTCATCAATCTTGTAAAACAAAGCATGATTAATTGTATGCTTTATGTATCTCAACACTCTCTGGGTGAATTTAAATGTTCACTTGTCGAGGCTTGCATAAATTGAGAAAGTACACCAACAACATAAGATAAATCAGGTCTTGTAATGTTTGCATGGATTAATGATCCTACAATGCTTCTGTATGTCATTACATCTTCCAAAAACGCTCCATCATTTGAGCAAATATTTATATCTGTGTCCATGGGTTGAGTGAGTGGTTTGCATTCACTCATTCCAAATCTGAAAAGAACATCCAACAAGTACTTCCTTTGCATCAAGTAGATGCCACTTTTTCCATAAACAACTTCAATTCTTAAAAAATATTTCAGCTCTCCATAATCTGAAATTTTAAACTCCTTACCAAGCTTCCTTTTGATATCTTTAATCCCTGTAACATCATTTCCTGTTATGATGAGGTCATCGACGTATATGCAAATATATTCTCTATTTTCTTCCTTCTTCATGTACAATGAAGGATATGCACTACTTGGGTTGTATCAACACTTAGTTACATATTCTGCCAATCTCTGATTCCATGCTCTTGGTGCTTGCTTCAAGCCATAAAGTGCCTTTTTCAACTTGCAAAAAAAGTCTAGATGGTTTTCATCTTCAAATCCAACCAGTTGACTCATGTATACCTCTTCTTGGAGTTCTCCATTAAGAAAAGCATTTTTGATGTCGAGTTGATATAATGGTCATCTCCTTGAAGCACCAATTGCTATTAATGTTCTAATAGTTCCCATCTTTGCAACAACGCTAAAAACTTTCATCATAATCTACACCTTGTGTTTGTTTAAATCCTTTGGCAACTAATCTACCTTTATATCTAGGTAGTGAGCAATGAGCATTCCTCTTTACTTTAAACACCCATTTTTTTGGAACAATCTTCATACCTTCTTTCTTTGGCACTAGCTCCCATGTTTGATTATCTTTGAGAGCTTTGATCTCCTCTTTCATAGCTTGCTTCCATTCCTTTTGTGTGCAAGCTTCTTCATATGTCTCAGGCTCTTTGTCTTTGATAACCTGCATCATGTATGCAAAATGTGTCGCCATGAAACTATCATCACTTAACCTTTGAGTTGGATAGCTTGTCTGTGAAGATCTTCTTTCATTGCCTTTAGAAAGTTCTTTAACCTATTCAGCTTTACCATTGGAGTGATTACCTCTTCATATTCTTCTTCACTTGCATCTATCTCACTATTTGGAGTAGCACTTGCTTCTTCGACTCTACTATGAGCTGAATTTGGAGACGCAGAATGACTCCCCCTCCATGTTGAACATTCTTCATTTGATGTAGATGCCTCTGGACCTGAAACCTTTGTGCTTGATTGTTGAACTTCTCTTTGATTTGTTCCTACATAATCATCACAATCTTCTTCAAGAATCTTTTCCTTTCTTTTATCTTCATACCATGGTCTTAGTTCATCAAAGACCACATCTCGCAAGACTCTGAATTGCTTTGTTCTAGGGTTGTAACACTTGTATCCTTTTTGCTCTGTCGAGTAGTCGATGAAAATGCATTTTTCTGACCTTGGTTCCATCTTTGTTCTAACTTCTTGTGGAATGTGAACAAAGCAAACACATCCAAACACTTTGAGGTGTGTAAGATCAGGTTTCTTACCGGAATATACCTCCTCTGGAGTCAAGTGATGTATTCCCGATGTTGTGCACCTATTCATCAAGTAAATGGTGGTTGTGGTAGCTTCAACCCAATAGTACAATGGTACCTTCATCTCGTTGATCATGCACCTTGCAATTTCAACAATTTGCCTATTTTTCCTCTCAGCTACTCCATTTTGTTGTGGTGTATACCTACAAGTGAACTGCCTTTTGATCCCATTCTCTTGTAGAAAATCTGAAAATTCTTTTGAGAAGTATTCTCCTCCACCATCAGACCTTAAGGTTTTGATAGACCTTCCTGTTTCTTTTTCAACTTCAACTTTGAATCTTTTGAATATAGAAAATACCTCTGACTTTTGCTTCATACAAAACAACCATACCTCTCTTGAGTGATCATCAATGAAGGTGACAAAAAATCTATTACTAGCCATTGATGCCTCTTGGGTTGGTCCCCATACATCCGTATGTATCAAGTCCAAGACATTTGGGGCCACATAATTTCTCCTCTAGAATGGCTGCCTCGTTTGCTTTCCTAGATGACAAGCTTCACATAACTCATGTAGTCCAATGCTATTAAATTTTGGAAGATCTCTTACCACTTCATGTTTGCTCATGTCCTTCAGCTTTGGAATGTTGATGTGTCCTATTCTTTTGTGCCATAAGTCCAACTCTGAAATCTTCTTGTTCCCACATTGAATGTATATGACCTTTCCATGTGGATGTTGAACATTCAAAGTGAACATCCTTCCTTATCTTCTACCTCAAGCAATGACCTTGAAGCCTTCCTTTGGATTCTTTATGAAGCACTCATTCCCATTGAATATGACATGATAACCCTTCTCTACCATTTTTCCTACTGAAATCAAGTTCTTTGAAATTGTGGGAACATGAAGAACATTAGATAGTACCTTTGCTCTACTTGTATCTCCAAGCCGATATCTCCAATATGTTCAATCATGTGTTGAGTATCATCACCTGTTTCAACACATCCTTTTCCACTTGGTACCTGTATATTAGTGAACAAACTTCCTTCGCATGACATATGGTTATTACAACCTGAATCAATGTACCATTTTTTGTCATCTTCACAAGAGCTTCTATACTCATGTCTCATTGCAAGTAGTGTGTCCTTACTTCCTTCACTTGAGGTGCTTGCATGGTTGATTTGGTTCCTTTGATTGCCTCCATTTGGTCTTCCATTCTTTCGCCAACAATCACTAGCATAGTGTCCTACTTTACCACAATGATAGCATGTTATACCTTTATGAGAATTGTAGGAGCCTCGGCCTCTTCCTCTACTTCTACCTCGACCTCTTCCTTGTGTGTTGGCATTTGATGCATCCTTGTTGCCTTCTGAATTGTTTTGATTGTAGTTGGAATTGTTGTGACCTCATCCTTTTCCTCTTGAGACTCCTCTTGAGTTCCTTCCTTTACCTCGACCTGCATATAACATTTGGTTGTGGCTATCCTTTTCTTTGGGACCACCAAAGCTAAGCTCTTTTGTGACAAGATGAGGGATTCGTTGTTCAAAACCTGGATATGCATCTTTCAAGTTAATGGAAGTTATAAAAGGCTTCCATCTTTCATCTTCTCTCAAGCCATTGAGATTATAGTGCACAAGATCTTCGTCTTCAACCGTTGTGCCAATAGAAGCTAAAGCGTCACTTAGCTCCTTAATCTTCAAAGTATATTCAACTATGGATTGACTCAAACTTTTCTTGATTGTGTTCAACTCATTCTTGAGTTGAAGTTTTCTAGTTTTGGTATTTGTTAAATACATCCTTTCAAGAGCTTCCCAAGCATCCTTAGCTTTCTCTAGATGTTGAATATGCCCTACCGTAGCATTAGTAATGACTTGTGAAATCAGGAACATGACTCTCCTATTCCTCTCTTACCATTCTTTTTCTTGCCTCCTTTGGACTTCGGTGACCATAGCTTGATTGATTTGAGGTTGAGCATCATTGCTGCTCACAATACCCCATAAGCCTTTGCCCATTAGGTAGTTGGTCATTCTAAACTTCCACATGGGATAGTTATCTTTATCCAATTTCTCTACTTGTTGACCCAAGTCAGCCATTGAAGACTATCAAAGACTTTGAGAGTTACCTCAAATAGTTATATTGTCCTTTGCTCTTGCGTTTGTGAAGCTCCCCCTTGTTTTGTAGCTCCTCTTTTGCTTTGCTTTAACTCCAACTTTGTCGATGAAGCTTCAGCACCAAGTTTACCCTGATACCAACTGTGGAGAATAAGTTCTCCTATGCACAACAAAAATGTGTAGTGAGCCCTTGTATGTCCAACACTTGGACAAACAACTGCATCTTAAATAGCTTGCTGCTCTCAATACAAAAGTCAAATGGACTTGTGCCTTTAGCCCAAAAATCAAGTGATTTTGATATGTTTTGGTTGGGAAATTCAACCAACCAAAATAGACTACCTATTTACACAGGTATGCTGAAAAACTGGACTTTCACTGATATATCACATAATATATAAGCTTTGAAGGAGATATTTCAGATTCAGAAAGTACACAAGATAACATTTCCAATAAGTGTTCAAATGCAAGAAATGGTTACATATACATTGAGATATGAGCTTCACAATAGAACTGTGTACAAAATGACGTGCAGGTAGAAGGAGTCTATGGAAAGACAGAATGATAAAATGACTAGATCGGACTATTGGGTGCTCTTGCCTCTTTCTCTCCTTGTTTAGAACATGTTCCAACTCCACTTTTATAACCAATGAGCATGTGAAGAAGTTTGTTCCTCCTTCTTAACTCACCACTTTGCCCACTACATGCCACTAACCACAAGGTAGATATTGTATCTTTTACTCATCATGAATTTTGACTAAACTTTTTTCTTTTCTTTTTTTCTTTTCTATTCTTTTCCTTTATCTTTATATTTGGTAAATTTATCCAAGCATAGCTCATATGAAAATGAGCTTGTACATTTATCTTCAACAACTTTGGTATGTCTAGTTCTGGCATTCAACAACACCGTTATGTTGTAGAGTGTGTGGTGTGAGCTTGCATCTTATGCACTTCTCTTTCTAGAAGTTTTGAAATACCTTCAAGCCAAGATCATCTCTCCCATCTGTCTGAAGCTTCTTCACCTTCATCCATATTTTTCTTTTCCAACAATTTGTAGCCATCCTTTAAATTTATCGAAAGCTTAAGCCTTATCACATAGAAAAAACACTCACATCTTTATGCTAAATTTATCGATGATTAACAAAAGAATAGAAAGATCCCCTCAAGGCCTATGTAGGCATCTTACTGCACAAATTAGAATATACCAACTTCAAAGGGGAATTTGCTCGATTTTTTATAGCTTGTTGAAATTCCTTTCTCTACTGCTTGCCTATCATGCAAGCTTCATAAGGTTCTTCAATTTTGATGATTACCAATATATAAGCGAATATTCCAATCTTCTACATATGCTTGAGTATAAGGCACCTGATGTGATCAAATCTGTTATGTCATAAATGGCTTGTGCTAGCCTCCATGACAGCCTTCAACAGACTAAGCTCATAAAGATTGTTCCTTCAAACTCCTTTGCCAATGAGTTTGTGAGATCTATCATGGCTCCTTGCCTCATTCTTCAAGAAAATCACACTTTATCTCAAGCTTGGAATGGATGCTACCGATAACAAATCAAACTTAATTTGTTCCTCTCATAGGAAATTTCTGATTGTTTCCTATGGTCACATTGATGGAGTTCATGAGAGTTCATAACGATTTGTACATGTTCTTTTTCCATATCATGTTCCATGTAGCTCCACCATCTATGATCCATGATTGATAAATTGAAGAGGATCTAACTAGGGAATACACTTCCTTCAGCATTATCAAAGGACTGGATACTTCTTTTGAACTTATCAGGAACAAATCTAGTTCTTCTTCCAATAGTTGACTGCAATATGTCCTTCATTGAGACAGTTGTAATACTCACCCTTGAAACTTCTTCTTGCCCTCATTTTTGCCTTTTTTCTTTTTACTTTTGGATTTAGCACTCGCCATAAAAGCTAGATTGTTGTTTTTCCTCCTCATGAATCCAAAAGTAACTCCTTATCCAAAAGTAAAGCACAAAACTCTTCAAAATTTAAGGGAACCCTGATCTAAGAATTGAGGGTGGTAACCAATTCGTCGAATTATGGTGGACATATCCAGAGACAATGCCATGGCAATTCTTCAATTGTAATAAGGACACTAATTACTTCCATTTGGTTGTGTAGGTTCGTTATCCACATGAAAAAGGTTTTTGCCACCGCTCCATTTGCAAAGCTTGTTTTAGCAAGCTAGTTCCCCAACTTTTGAATCCTAGTTTGATTCATTTTATAAGTCCACTCTCTGAACTTGGAAAAGGTATTGGATTTTTGCTTGAGAAAATATACCCAAATAAATCTCATGTCCTCATCTACTATCAGAAAGGAGTAGAAAGACCCACTAACAAATGGTTTATTCATAGGGCCACAAAGATCCATATGGACTAAAATAAGAGAATTCTTTGATTTAGGCGATGCCTCTTTTAGAATGGGTACTCGATTGCTTTGTGTGCATGCTTGGCAAACAATATTCATGTGAATAATCTTGGAGTATTTCCATATCTTTTGTGAGTATCAATAACTTTCACTAAATTTTCATCAAATAGAACTTTCTTGTGATTATCAGTGATGGCTTGAATAATCTTGAATAGATGTGATGTATTTCCATATCTTTTGTGAATAATCTTGGAGTATTTCCATATCTTTTGTGAGTATCAATAACTTTCACTAAATTTTCATCAAATAGAACTTTCTTGTGATTATCAGTGATGGCTTGAATAATCTTGAATAGATGTGATGTATTCTTGTGAATAATCTTGAATAGATGTGATGTATTTCCATATCTTTTGTGAGTATCAATAACTTTCACTAAATTTTCATCAAATAGAACTTTCTTGTGATTATCAGTGATGGCTTTGATCTGAAAAAAATTCATGCATAAATTAGGCACAAATAGGGCATTGCTAAATGCCTTGGTCTCAGCCTTGTGGTTGTGTGATACCGACCTTTTCACTTCCTTTAATAGGAAAGATTTTCTTATTTCTTGGGTACACTTGTCTTGTATATTCCTCAATTCCTTAAAAGGTTTCTTGATTTGCACATATGAGAAGCAACAACATTGTCAAAAATTAGATCCTTGATAAACTGCATGTGACTAAAGCATTTTCTTTGGGTGAGATAAATAGATCTTTACTTGAGCAATGAGATCTATGTGTAGATGAGTTGTTTAGACTTCTTGGGCTGACTTTGCTTAAAACTTTAAGCCTTCACCTTGTAGCAAAATTTCTCCACATGTCCATGCTTTTCACAAAAGGTACAAGTGAAAGTCTTCTCATTCTTTCCCTTGGAGTGTCAATTTTTATTGTTACTTTAACTCTTAGACTTGTGAAAGACTAGTCTAAAAGTAGAAGTCTTCATACTTTCCCATATGAGTTCTCTATCTCTATTATAAAGATTCATTAAAAAGTTCTCATAAGACTTGGGAAGTTTGTGGTGAAGATGAACAACCATAACTTCGCTAAACATTTTCCATCTACATAAGATTAAGTTGATTTGATTGTCTTTAAAATTGACCATGGATTTGGTTACACAATCTTGTGGGTGGATTGATACCCTTGTGCAAAGGAACCAAACTTTACAAACGGTTGAGTCAAGTCATGAGAGAGGGTTTAGAGTATCCTTTTCACATGAAAGATGGAGTCTGAAAGATGAGACAAAAGTTCCTGATATTATTGGTGTTACAAAAGAGGCACTTAGGGCCTTGGATGGAGCAAAATGATGGAGTAGATAGGACACAAACTTGGTGAAAAGCTCCATGGAAACCTATGGAAGCCTCACAAAATTTGAAACTTGAAGAAGAAAGTGGAGACTTGTTGGTGGACTTCATTAGAAGTCTTTAGAGCAAAAAACTTGATTCCTAAGTCTTTTTGGAGAGTGAAAGTAGTCCATATAAAGATCCTTATAAAAGGGGATTCATTTTTTTTATTATTGCCTAAGGTTCAAGCCATGATCCTTCTGAGGAACTAATCTTGTAGCTTTGTCTAGTATATGGCAATCCCATTCTAAAGAAGCTAATGATGGGAGTGGCTCAACCTATGCACCCCAAGATGACTTATAAGGCCCGTTTCAAATAGGGGCTCTGGAGGAATAGGTGAAAGAATGTTACTCCAGCCTGAACAGTGGAAAGCTTGCTTGGTCCTTCGCATGAGTCTTCACACAGACTCAGACTTTAGAAGATGAGAGAGAAAATTGAATTGAAAAGCTTATGTGGCAAGTGGGAATGCTCGAGGTGGAGGGTCAGAACATTTCATAGAGAAATGTTTCGTGATGTGGCGAGCAAAAAGTCTCGGATTCCGCACTATCTGAATTGAGGTATCCACATGGCAATTGTTAATTTGCCAATCATGATGGTAAAGGGGCCCCCTATATCTACGGGCCTAAGTCTCTATACGTCTCTCTCTTTCAAGAACATGAAGCTCAAAGCATCTTTGAAAAAAGAAGAAAACGAATCCATCTCTTCAAGGAAAAATTATTATAAGATCCTCATCTAAAATTTTCTTTCATTAATAAAAGTATGCACTCGCGACTCTTGCCGGTGACAGTCGGAGAAGAATGAGCGAGGAACAATAAAAAATGCACTTCTCACCAATTGTAGATGTGGATATCGCAAATTCGCAATGATCCTTTCGAAAAGGGCGAACAAAGTTGTGCTCTTCATGTTTTTTTTCTCTCCAACACGCAGCAAACATCTGAGAATCTCGTCAACGCCCACGAATTTAATAATCCGTTCGCAGCTGTGAGTTTGGAGATCGTTCTGAGCTGTCGAAAGCTGAGTCCCCCAACTCTGAGAACTGTTTTAAGTACACTTTACACAAGATCAGCGATCTAGCTCTCCATGGATCAGGGAGTCTTCACCAAAGATCTGATACGCTAGGGCGGATCCGCTGCATTCTGTACCTTGATGCCCGGGAAGGGCTTAAATATACTTTCGGCAGCGAGCGTAATGCTGGTTGGCCTCAATTTTCCAGGCATTTCGTAAATCTTGTGCTTGTAAGAGAATGCGCAGCCATGGCTAGCGACAGTGGAAGCACTGCCACAGCCACTAGTTCAGCTGCATCTTCCTTATATCAACGTCAAACTGTACCAGTGCCTGCAGACATAAGTGCAGCTATAATCTCCGCAAGTGAACGGCCTGCGGCGCCCGAACCAGTATGTTCCGACATTGTGCCCCTGCCCTTTTTTTCTTCCCTTCATTTTGTAAGACGGTTTTTCCCTGCACTTTGAGGATAACTTATTCGTCAAAATGTTAGTGTTGGTAACTATCCTAACCCTTCAATGATTGTGTAGGAAGCCAAGCACGGGGGAGGGAGGGAGAGAGAGAGAGAGAGAGAGAGAGAGAGAGAGAGAGAGAGAGAGAGAGAGAGAGAGAGAGAGAGAGAGAGAGAGAGAGAGAGAGAGAGAGAGAGAGAGAGAGAGAGAGAGAGAGAGAGAGAGAGAGAGAGAGAGAGAGAGAGAGAGAGAGAGAGAGAGAGAGAGAGAGAGAGAGAGAGAGAGAGAGAGAGAGAGAGAGAGAGAGAGAGAGAGAGAGAGAGAGAGAGAGAGAGAGAGAGAGAGAGAGATTTTACTCTTTGCAGAAAACCAAAATTGACTTGTGAAATGAATGAACACAATTTATTAGATGTGCTTATAACCTTCATAAAGTGTAAGAAAGAATAAAGACTAAAAATGAAAGGTAAATATTAGCAATAGTGATGATTGTTATCTGAACGTCCTTGAAGGGATATGATAGTAATTGGTACAGGGGTGATCAATTGAATGCTCATGATGAAGTAAAACTACCATACTAGAAGTGAAGATGGGCTATCTCCATCCAACATAATCATATAGGCAATATGCATAGAAGGGGTCTCCATTGAGTGTGATGAAGTTTTTACATCTATGTCTTCAACTCACCCTTTGGATATGGTGCTTTGAAAACAAATACTAAACCATCATTGTAGTTTCCACATGTGTAAGAAACATAACATTGTTTTAGGATAGTAAAGTATTTTAGTTTGTCTTGGATATTCTTAAAAATTTTGAGAGTTGCTACCTTGCTGACTTTTATATCCTTAAGTTTCTCACGATGGACTAGTTGACATGCTTACACATCATGTTTGAGAATGCATGACTATTCTTAAAGCGTGGTTGGTCCCCCCAAATTGGCATGCATTCTCCCAAAAGTATCTCCTATAGCATGATGCTACATAGGATGCCTAAACATAGCTTGAAAATAAGGCTTTCTACGAAAATAAGCTCTATGGATAACATGTCGCATTGGCGCTCCATGCATATCTTGATTTTTTGACTAGGCTTGACGTGTGATCCAAATGCTTTATGCATATTTTTGTATCCAATCACTTCCTCTCGTCCATGTTTTTAGACATTTCCTTTGTTGATGTAGGCTATACTCACAATATTTTATGATTTTAATAGCATTTCTCATTTGTGTCTGAAGAATCTCATACTTTGATGGTTGTTTTCTAACTTACCTAATTGCGTCTTGTGGAGAATGAGAATCAAATAAGGTCTCTTGTATCCTTTAAGTGTGTTTCCTCTCGTACGGACATGTGTGTGTAGTTTTGTTATTAAAGGAATTGCCGTCCTCCTTCATGCTTGTGTGAGTCATGTTGTTATGTGAGCTACACTAAGACTTGTCCAAAATCTTCTTGTGGAAGAAGACAACTTTAATATGATATTCAAACTAGTGAAAGTGGGCCATGTAGTCACGAGTTGAAGAGGATGCACGAGTTGGAGTGATAGTTGATTTCTTTGTGTATTGCATTCCTTGATAGTTGATTTCTTTGTGTATTGCATTCCCATATCCTAGCTTTTGATTGAGTTCAAACCTTATATAAGATTTATTTTACAAGTCATAATATGGTTAGTTTCTTCTAAACTTTATGCAAGTTTACGTTGATTTATTGAGCGATTGTGATATTTGTGGGGGTGGAGAGAGAGAGAGAGAGAGAGAGAGAGAGAGAGAGAGAGAGAGAGAGAGAGAGAGAGAGAGAGAGAGAGAGAGAGAGAGAGAGAGAGAGAGAGAGAGAGAGAGAGAGAGAGAGGGAGGGAGGGAGGGAGGGAGGGAGGGAGGGAGGGAGGGAGGGAGGGAGGGAGGGAGGGAGGGAGGGAGGGAGGGGGAAGAGAGAGAGAGAGAGAGAGAGAGAGAGAGAGAGAGAGAGAGAGAGAGAGAGAGAGAGAGAGAGAGAGAGAGAGAGAGAGAGAGAGAGAGAGAGAGAGAGAGAGAGAGAGAGAGAGAGAGAGAGAGAGAGAGAGAGAGAGAGAGAGAGAGAGAGAGAGAGAGAGAGAGAGAGAGAGAGGGGTGGGTGTGCTAAATATGCATTGGTACACAAATTTTATGATCAATTAGCTTTAGTGAATAAAAACCCCGATTTTTATTTTGCATTTCATAAACCTCTATGATTTAAACGATTTAAATCTTGATCAAACTCTCGTGTTTAGGTCTTTTTTCCTTTAATGATAAGTTGAAGGTAATCTTTTTGCTTATGGCATTGCTCTGTTTTCCGCGGAAAAAGCCATTAAGAACAAGTTGACGCTTTTCCACGCTGGCTGGGGAGAGAAAGCACCATCCATTATTAGCTTTCCACCGAACCACTGGAAAAGGAATGGAACTAAACAAAACTTAGGCGAATGGCGACCGTTAAACCACCGAGTCAATGTATTGCTAAACAATGTAATCACAACATTGTA
This sequence comes from Ceratopteris richardii, assembly GCA_020310875.1. Taxonomy (NCBI): domain Eukaryota; kingdom Viridiplantae; phylum Streptophyta; class Polypodiopsida; order Polypodiales; family Pteridaceae; genus Ceratopteris; species Ceratopteris richardii. Next base: position 76,619,741 of record CM035429.1, read on the forward strand.
GGTGCTCGCGATGAGACGGAGGCAACTTACCTCAATAGGAAACATAGCCTGTTGCGAAAGAAAGGAGCGAGGCCATGCCACCTTCACGGATGAAGGCCGGCCCTCACTTTTCGACCGTGTTATTTCACGACGGCTAACAGCCATTCCAATACGCCCGATCCAGCCCCCCATTTCCGTTAGTTCATTAATTGCTTCTACGTACGCTCTGTCCTATTCGAGAACACTCGGCGGGCCGGCATGGATTTTAGGCCCACATGGCTTTTTGTAAGATTTTTAGTAGTGCCATGTGTCATACTATTAATCATAGGATCGTATTGATCATATTTAATACATCACATTGAATGTATGCACTTTATATGCATGCATGCACAATCATCAATGCACATTGCATATATGGACATTGAACAATGCACATTGCATGTGTGTAATACATTGCATGCGTGTAATACATTGCAAGTACAATGTATGTCCTATGCATGTGCATTGTGCCATGTATGCATGTGCCATGTATGAATAATGATACACATATATTGTATGCATGTATGCATTTATGTACTATGCATGTATGCATTTATGTACTATGCATGTATGCATGACATGTATGATATTGTGATTTATGTATGTATGCACATTGCATGTTCTATGCATGTATGGAATGTGGCATGTGCATGTGCATTGTGCCATGTATGCATGCATGAATAATAACAACCATATGCTACATGCATGCACATCCAAGCAGGCATTGTACATTCATTCATTCATTCATACATACTTTCTTTCTTTTGGGGAAATAAAATCAAGTCTATAAGACTAAGTTCAATAACCACATTTAAGGATGTTTAAACATGGTATCTCAAACTTTTCTATCTTGTGCACCTAGATAATGAAACCCATTGCTTCCAAATAGAGGAACATAAGAGCTCTTTCAATAGTCACGAGAAAAACCAATAAGATTTTCCCATACATCCTACTCTTTCTTGTAGCTCTAAGGGCATGTTTATTTACATCGCATGACTGTATAATCCAGGTCATATTATCCTTTCATGGTGTGAGTCCTCCCAAAGCCAAGCAGCATCAAGGATAATAGGACACTAGACATTCCAAAAGTAAGATCTATGACATTGAAATTTTAACCTCATTGCGTTTTAGTTACAGAATTATTTGTACTTCTGCCACTAGTTCAGAATTCTCCTACATGCTTCTCAAAAGAAAACTGTCCTGCAGGCCCATTTATAGAAAGAAGTGCCACTCATCAAGTTTCAAGAGTGATATAGTGTCACACACATATAACAGACATTAATAATCAATTATTATATGCATATATCATGTATGCATGCATGCATAGATGATAGTACGTAGTACATACATACGCGTTATATGCATAGTACATATTACATACTAGTCACTACATACTAAGTACATACATGTCACGAATGCATGCATGTATGTATGTATGACATGTATATAATCATTGATATGTATGTATGTATGTGTCTATGTCTGTGGATGATGGATTACATGAGTTTTAGATAGTTGGTATAAAATATTGCAAAATTGTTGAATTTTGTTTCAACTTCTACAAAAGGTACGTACTTATCACGTACCTTAAAAATCATTCAATACAAATGTACGTTCCGTACGTACCATATTTGTACCGTACCTTACGTACCTTTCCACCTTGCTAAGGATGGTTTCTTTGTCCATGACAATAAGGGCAAAGGTAAATCGAGCTCATCTACTAGTGAGGAGAGATCTGTTAATGATGAAGAGTCGAAGAAGAAAGACAAAGATGAGAAGAAAACAGAAAAGAAGAAATAATTTTGCAAATTTTGTAAGGGAAATGATCATGTAATAAAGAGTTGTCCAAAGCTTGCTTCAAAAGAGGCAAAGAAGAAAGAGGCTAGAATGGTTGTTGCAGAGACCTTTACACTTAAAACAGAGTTTGCTAATCATGTTCAAAATGAAGAATGGGCATTTATTATTGTATGCAGCTATGGTCCATCTTCTCATGAGGAATTTATGTATATCATCGACTATGGTTGGTACTTTGATAGAGGGGAAAGCATATTACCTCGCAGTGCAATTTCTTTAGTTCACTTGAACTTGCCCCTACAGGGAATACTATTATATGCGCTACAACTCCTCTTATCTTGTAATGGGAGTTGGTAAGATCATTCTAACTACTATTGATGGTAGCTCTTTCACATTGTCAGATGCTTTGTATGTAGTAGGGATCAAGAAAAATCTCTTGTCAGTTTCAACATTAGCCAAGTTGATGATATGTGTAGAGTTCATGATCTCTCAAATGGCGATGTTATTATTGCTTCAACATTTTATGTTGTGGGTTGTGTAAGCTCATAGACTATGCAAAATTTGTGAATGATTCAACATGTTAAGTTCAAGATTCTTAGGCTATCTGAGATGCAAAGCTTTGGCATGCACGCTTTGTCATCTGAATTTCGCTAGTTTGCTACTCGTGCAGAAATCTGAAATGATACACTCTCTGCCCAAACTTGAGGGACCTTGTAAACATGTCTGTGAAAGTTGTAATTTGGGCAAAATGCAACATTCTTCCTTCCCAAAAGATGGTTCAGTTTGAGCTACTCATAAATTGCAGCTTGTTCATATTGATGTCTGTGGTCTTATGTAGACACCTTCTTTTGGGAACTACCTTTACTTCGTTACTTTTATTGATGATTTTTCTAGGCATGCATGGGTGTATCTATTGAAAGCAAAGTTCGAAGTGTTTATGTGCTTCAAACAATTTTTGGTTATTGTTGAAAATCTGTCATCATGTAATTGGGAAACCTCTGTTTTGATCGGGGGGGGGGGGGGATACATGTCTTTTGAGTTTAATGCATTTTTGGCTGAGCATGGGATAAAACATTAGTATACACTGCCGTATACATCTTGAGTTGTTGAAAGATAGAACATGTCTCTCATGGAGATGGCGAGGTGTATGGTCAAAAGTCAAGCTTTGCCATGTAGCTTCTGGCTTGAGGCTGCTATGTGTGCAACATATGTACTTAACAGGTGTCCCACCAAAGCACTACAATCTATCACTCCATATGGCTTGGCATGGTCGCAAACCATCTCTTTCTGATCTGCGTGTCTTTGGTTGTCTAGCATATGCATTAGTGCCTGAACAACAACGAAGGAAATTGGATGATAAAGCAATGAAATGTATTTTTGTTGGGTATAGTTCTGAAAGCAAAGGGTATATTCTATATTATCCACAGATTGAACGCATTTTGGTTAGCTGTGATGTTGTTTTTGTGTAAGATGCAATTCAGCCATTACTTTCATGTACCAAGGAGACTTTCGTTAGCTCTAGAGATTTGTATGACACTTTGCTTCCTCTTTTTAGAGGTGGACAGTCAAGAGTTGGTCGAAATGAGGTAGTTTCTCAGAATTTACAGGTTCCACATGATGATGCAGACTTTTCGTTAGCTTTAGAGATGTACCAAGGAGACTTTCATTAGCTCTAGAGATGTGTATGACACTTTGCTTCCTCTTTTTAGAGGTGGACAATCAAGGGTTGGTTGAAATGAGGCAGGTTCTCAATCTTTACAAGTTCCACATGATGATGCAGATCATTCCATTTTTGATGTAGATTTAGACGATGCACTTGTTGATGAGAGGGCTGATATAGAGGAGGCAAAAACTATGCCTAAATGGCTAGTGTAAACTTTGAGAGAGAGAGAGACCAAATTAGATGCACCTCTGTCATATCGTACTTGTTCAAGCTCTCATAGTGTTTCCTGTGTATCAGATTGCTATGCAATGGCTTCCTCTGGTCTTTGTGATGAGAATTAGCCTGTTTCTTTTGATGAAGGACAAAATTCAGAAAATTTGATGGCTGCTATGTAGTCAGAATTTTCCATCTTTAGAAGGTTTTTTCCCCCTTTGGCTTGTATATACACCTATAACCCTAAACGGGTCACTTATCTTTGTACATTCACTTGGTAATACATTCAATATTTTGTTGTGCTCCAAGCTTCTTCTTCTTCTTGTGCTGTTTGTGTGCTTTCGCAGACCTCAGACTCCAAAACTAGTGTGGTAGGAAAGATCACAAGAAGGCTGATTGAAGATACTTTAAAGTTGAACAAGAGAGAGAAGAATGAAGGTGACAAAGAAGAAAGCTTGCAAAACTAATGCCGAGAATAACTCAAAGGACAAGGAGAAAGAGAAGGCCAATGTGGCCTCTAGTGTTGTTATCAAGGAGTTGTCTGTTATGGAAGATATTTTTGGTGCTACTATGTGAGCTGATGATGCTCATGGCTCATGCATACAAAAAGCGTCCATTATGTGTCATGCACTTAAAATGCAAATAATTCAAAGTGATCTAATTGATGCCCTGTGTACTATAAAATGATGCCTCTCACATACTTGGATTGTGGACTGTGACGCATTGTTTCATGTGACTCGTATAAAGGAGTGCTTTGTTACTGTTCATACAAGTCATCATGGAAATGTATACATTGGGAACAATCATGCATGTTTAATTGAGGGAAACGATATTGTGCATTTGTCTTTGGGTGATTCTAGTGAGCTGATATTGATGTATGCTATGTTCTAGACATAAAAAAAGAACTTATTGCTTGTTCGGCAAATGGATGTGCATGGCTATAGCACTATCTTTTGAAAAGGCTCATGGAAGGTAACGGAAGGGTTGTAAGTGATTGTAAAAGGCACCAAATAGGGCACACTATATTGAAAGGGTCATTAGTGATTGTAAAAGGCACTAAATAGGGCACACTGTATTGTTTGCATGTAAGAGCTTTGTTAGGAAAGTTTATTGCATTGGCTGAAGTAAATTCCCAGATGGAGTAATGGCATAAAAGGTTTGGTCATATGAGCCAAAAAGCACTTGGCATGTTTATGCTTAAGTTTCATGCTAAAGGTATGCAACTTGATTCTATAATGATTGTCAATATAGAAACAAGTGAGAAATTCCTATTACTTTGGTGCGACTTGAAAATCATATATTCTTGATCTTGTGCATTCTAATGTGTGTAGCGTGCTCACCAAATCTATGGGAAGTGCTTTGTACTTTGTCTCTTTTGTTGATGGCTTTTCTCGTAAACTTTGGATATATTTGTTAAAATCAAAAGATAGACTTTCCTTGATCTAAAAAGTTTCATGTATTTGTGACTGCCAGACTGTAAAACTTTCCCAGACTGTAAAACGTGAGATGTTTACGTACAAACAATAGGGATGAGTTCACAAGTGCTGAAATTATCGAATTTCTGTGAGTTAGATGATACTAAGAGAGGGCTTAACTGTCTCATACAGCCCCACTTCTTATGGTGTGGCTGAAAGGTATAATAGGACTTTATATAAGAGGGTGACATGTTTATGATGCAATCGATTCCCTCATATGTCTCTGAAAGGTGGCATCCTTGAAGAGGCTTGGTTTGACAAACTTACTTCATATGACTATCTATGAAACTTTCATTGTGATGCTTTTGTGCACATATGGACTGAGTTGAGGAACAAACTAGATGCAAAGTTTATGAAAGACATCTTTGTGGGATTGGCGATGATGGTGAAATGGGCTATAGGATTTGGCCACCTCAGCTTAGGAAGGTTGTATGCAGTCAGGATGTTGTATTTAATGAGGGAAGGTTGCTCAAAGGCAATTGTCCCTCTAAAGATGACCATAAGAAGGTCAAGTTTCAGCATGAACAACTGCACATTATGCCTGATTTTCACCCTCAGGATGTACCACATATGGCTGATTATGATAAGGAGTTAGTGATCTTTCAGCCAGAAGATAATGGAAAGTATAATAAGACCCTTTGAAGGGAATGTGCAGCCACCTATGAATGCTGAAAACAGGGCTGGAATGATATACAAGGGCCCCTAAATGATGATAAAGTCATCATACCTCCTGATGTAGATCCAATACGAGAAAATGTTGATCTTTGGTAAGGAGATCGAAATCAAAATAGTTGATGGCAAACCCAAGTACAAGGCAAGGCTGTTTGCAAAGGGATATGCCTAAAAGAGGGCATTGATCTCCAAGACATATTCTCTTCTGTGGTGAAAATGACCACCTGCATGTGTTATTTGCTCTCACAGCTGCCTTGGATTTGGAGTCTTTCCAAATGGATGAAAAAAGAACATGTATGCATGATGACCTTGATGAAGAGCTGTATATGAAACAGCCAGAAGGATATGCCATCCTTGGGAAAGAGCATCTTGTATGCAAATTGAAAAGAAGCTTGTACGGTTTTAAACAAGCACCTAGGCAATGGTATAAAAAGTTTCATGCATTCATGCTCAAATAATGGGTTTAAAACAGCGATGCTGATCACAGTTTGTACACCAAAAAGGATGTAGATGGCAGTCCAATCATCTCTTCTGCTGTATGCTGATGATATGCTGCTAGCTGAAAGCAAAAGAGTGCTTTCAATGCTTAAAACAGCATCTGAACTCTGCATTCTGAATGAAAGACCTTGGAGAAGCTGGACATATCCTTGGCATGAGGGGAAAAAGGTCTAAACAACAGCACACTTTGCACTTATCTCATGAAAGTACATTAAAAAAGCGCTGGACAGATTTAACATAGCTGATGCAAACCACCTTAGAGTGCCATTGAAGGCACATGTGAAGCTTTCCAAGGAAGGTTGTCCCAAAAATGATGAAGCAACTAGATATATGGAAAGTGTTCCATATGCATCAACGTGTGCTTCTCTTACATATTTGTTTGGTTGCTATTAGGCCATTCATTGCCCATGCAATTGGAGTTGTGAGCCATTTTATGGATAATCCTAGCAAAGCTCATTAGGGTACAATAAAATCTATTTTAAGGTACTTCAAATGGACCAAATGGAAAGAGTCCATTGGACTTTGAAGGATTTCGTGATTTTGAATGGGAGGTGATGTAAATCCACAAGTGGACATGTAAATACCATACACTTTTGCAGGAGGTTCTATTTCATGGGCTTCTAAACTTCAGAGGATAGTAGCACTATCTACCACAGAGGTTGAATATATTTCTGTCACAAAGGCTTCTAAAGAAGTGCTTTGGTTTGCACAACTATGCAATGGGTTTGGTTTGCCTGACAAGGCACTTGTTCTTGGTTGTGATAGTCAGAATGCTATCTGTTTGGCAAAGAATGCCATGTTTTTCATGTTGGAAATGCAGCCTTCCAGAAGAGGGATTGCACATATTTTCACTTTTGGTCAGATTTAGACAAAGTCAACCATGGTCAAACCAAGATCAAAGATGGTCAAATTTGGTCAAAATTTTACAAAAAATCTTCTATGTTTATATATAACATTTTGAGTTTGGACCAGATATGATGAGTCAAAAGTCAAACCTTAATTTTTGAAATTTGAGTGAAAAGCAATTTTTATGCGTAAAAACACAAATTTTAAAATGGAAAAGCAATATATCACATGATTTTGACTCGAAATATAGAAAAGAATATTAAAAAAAAAACCCAAAGTTAGGGTTTTCGTAACTCTTAGAATTTGGGATTTCAAAAATTGCAGGACCCTGCTTTTAAAGCTTTTTAAGCTTTTTTATCTTGCTTTCCATGTATGATGAAAAACTATGTAAGGGGGAGGTCCATGGCACACAAGTCACTCAATTTTTGAGCTCAAAGCACGAGCTAGACTTTGTGGAGGTCTTCTTCAACCTTGTGGAGGAGTGGAGCTAGGGTTTCATCTTCTTCAAAGGATGAAAAGCGGCTAGGATTTATGATTTTTCTTCTACAACAAGGAGGTCATGAGTTTGGAGCTTATCTATACTGAGAGGAGATCAACTACAGTTCATCGAGATTATGAAGTTATGAAGATATGCTTCAAATTGATGCATTTATATGCAAACTTTATGATACTTTGTAACATTCATGTACTTCATATTTTGGAATGTATTGAATGTATCTGGAGCTTTGCTCCATCTCTCTATTGTTTTGTCTATTCTCTTTCATGTCTCTATTTCATTTTTGTCTCTATATTGGTTGTGGACCTTAAAAACCAACAATTGGTATCAGAGCAAGTGGAAATAGTGCACATAAAGCATGTCAAGAATAGTGCAATATATAGAAAGATAAGAGTATTATGGAAGACACTAGTCAACCTTAGTTCGTTATTTAACCGGTGGAATCATGTCCTTAAAACAAGCAAGTGTCAGAAGCTTGTTAGATACATGAACCAAAGGAATTCAATTCCAAGAGGTCGAATTTGATTGCACAAGCAATCATCAATTTGGGGATTTCTAACAAGTCATATTCAGATATTATATCGACTTATTAAAGATTTGCAAGATTATCAGGACATATATTTATTTGAACGAGAGGAAACATATCTACATTCAGAACCTTATGGTGGATATTTTCTCATTTTTTTGTATACATTTTTTGTGGATAGGTGTAGACAAAAGCATATGATTGAAACTTGATAGGCCTAGCCAACCTTGAGAGTTAAGTATGTTTAAGTCTATACTTTATCCTTTGCTTTCTCTATCTCTATCCTTCCATGCAAATATTTGGATGAGAGGAGTATATGGGAAAATTTTATGAGTTCTCCTTTTCTATATTACGGAGTGCTCTTCACGTCAAAAGTCTTAGGTATTTTTATGGACATTGGCATGATGTTTACAGGTGCCTACACCAACATCATCACCTTTTCAACTGGAACATCACTTTACAATTTTTTTGGATCCAACAAAATATATATCTTTCTTTGCATGTTCCCCTTGTGTTAGGTTAGGACAAAGTCAACCATGGTCAAACCAAAGGTCAAAGATGATCACATCTGGTCAAGATTTTACAGAAAATTATATTACAGATTTGGAATGTGCTACTCAAGAGCTATCTGTTGATGTACAATACTTTGAATTTGGACCACATTTCAATGTTAAAAAGTTAAACCCTACTTTTTGAATTTTGCGTGAAAAGCAGTTTTTATGTGGAAAAAGAAGCTTTTGAAAGGAAAAACAATATATCACATGGTTTTGATCCAAAATATAGAAAAAAAACCCAAAATTAGGGTTTTTGTAATTTTCGGAATTAGGGTTTTCAAAAATTATGGAACCCTTCTTTTCAAGTTCTTTTTAAGATTTTCTATGTTGTTTTCCATGTCTTATAATAAACTATATAAGGACGAGGTCCGTAGCACATAAAACACTCACTTTTAAGAGAGGCACATGAGCTAGACTCTGTGGAAGTCTTCTTCAACCTTGTGGAAGAGTGAAGCTAGAGTTTCATCTTCTTCAAAGGATGAGTAGTGGCTAGGGTTTATGATTTTTCTTCTACAACATGGAGGTCATTAGCTTGGAGCTTACCTATACCTAGAGGAGATCATATAAAGTTCATGGAGATTCTGAAGTTATGAAGATATGTTGCAGATTGATGCATTTATATGCAATCTTTACGATACTTTGTAACATTTATGTATTTCTTATTTTGGAATGTATTGAATATATGTTGAGCTTTGTTGCATATCTCTATTGTCTTGTCTATTCTCTCTCATGTCTCTATTTCATTTTTGTCTCCATATTGGTTGTGGGCCTTAAAAACCAAGGATTGGTATCAGAACAATTGGAAACAGTGCACATAGAGCAAGTTAATAATAGTGCAATATATAGGAAGATAAGAGTAATATGGAAGAAACAAGTCAAGTTAAGTTCATTATTTAGTGGGTGGAATCATGTCCATAGAACAAGCAATTGTCAGAAGCTTGCTAGATACATGAACCAAAGGAATTCAGCTCAACGAGGAGTCATATCAATCGAATTTAATTGCACAAGCAATCATCAATTTGGGGATATTCTAAACAAATCATATTCAGATATTATATCTGACTTTTTTAAGATTTGCAAGATTATCAGGACATATATTTATTTAAATAAGGAGAGCAAACAAATCTACATTCAAAACTTTATGGTGGATAATTTTTCATTTTCTTGTATACATTTTTTGTGGATATTTCTCCAACAACCTCCCACTTAAAGGACCAAGGAGACTCCTTTAAGCTAAATAACTCCCACATCTGTATACATAGCTGATGTTGTGCCTTGGGTAGACACTTCATGAGAGCATCTGCAAGATTATGTGAAGTATTGACCTTGATCATAGTGATCGGGCCATCCTCTAACATCTCTTTGATGAAGTGGTATCTCACATCAATATGCTTTGTGCGAGTATGAAACATGGAATTCTTTGCCAAACATATGGTACTTTGGCTATTGCATCCAAGAATAGGTGCCTTTTCAGGCATCCAAAAATCATTGCATAAGCGGGCTAACCAAATGGCTTCTTTGGAAGCCTCTGTGGCTGAAATATATTCAGCCTCTATAGTAGATAGTGCAACTATCCTATGAAGTCTAGAGCACCATGAAATAGCTCCACTTGCAAGGGTGTATACATAGCCACTTGTGGACTTGCGTGTGTGCACATCGCCGGCCATTTCTGAATCACAAAATCCTTTTAACTCCAATGGACACCTTCCATAACATAGGCATTTACCTTTGGTCCATTTCAAATATCTCAAGATAGATTTGACTGCCTCCCAATGAGCTCTACCAGGATTAGCCATGAGCCTGCTAACAACTCCCACTACATGAGCAATGTCTGGCCGAGTGGCAACCATAGCATACATAAGTGAACCACAAGCTGATGCATATGGAACACTCTTCATGTAATTGTTTGCATCATCATCGTTGGGACAGTCATCCTTGGAAAGCTTAACATGTGGCTGCAATGGCACTCAAGAGGCTTAACGTCAGCCACATTAAATCTGTCCAGCACTTTTTCGATGTACTTTTCTTGAGATAAATGCAAAGTATGCTGCTGCCTATCCCTTTTTATTTGCTTACCAAGAATATGCTCAGCTTTCCCAAGGTCTTTCATTGAGAATGCAGAGTTCAGCTGCTGTTTTAGAGCATTCAGAGTGCTCTTTTTCTTCCCAGCCAGCAGCATATCATCTACATACAGCACAAGAGTGATTGGGCTGCCATCTTCATCCTTTTTAGCGTGCAAACAATAGTCTGCATGGCTTCTTTTGAGATCATGTTTGAGCATGAATGCATCAAACTTCTTGTACCATTGTCTAGGGGCCTGTTTCAGCCCATATAAGCTCTTTTTCAGCTTGCATACCAGATGCTCTTTTCCTGGAATGCCATATCCTTATGGCTTTTCATGTACAGCTCTTCGTCTAAATCACCATGCAAAAAGGCTGTTTTAACATCCATTTGTGGCTGTGAGAGCAAACAGTACACATAATGTGTTCATTTTAACCTCTGGAGAGAACACCTCTTGGAAATCAATGCCCTCTTTTTGGGCATACCCCTTAGCAACCAGCCTTGCCTTATACTTGGGTTTGCCATCAACAGTTTTGATTTTGTACACCCACTTGTTGGGAATGGCCTTCCTACCTTTGGGCAACTCAACCAAATCCCAAGTATCATTTGCACGCAAGGCTTTTATCTCTTCCTGCATGGAGGGGTCATATCTATTCACTGGCCTCCTAAGACATGTAGATGTTCTTACCCAATGATCCACATTATCCGGCAATGGATCTACATGAGGAGGTACATTAACTTCTTCATTGTTAATGGGCTGGTGTACATCATTTCCAGCCCTGTTTTCAGCATGAGTAGGTGGTTGCATATGCCCATAAGGAGCGTCATTCTGCTGTCCAGCATCATTTGGCTCTATCTGGTGGTTGTTCTTTTATGGTCGTCTTTAGAGGCACAATTGTTTTTCAACAGCCTTGCCTCATTAAATACAACATCTCATCTGAGTATCACCTTCTTGAGTTGAGGTCCCCAAATCCTGTAGCCCATTTCACCTTCATCTCCATAAACCATGAAGATTCCTTCATGGACTTTGCATCTAACTTGCTTCTCAACTCAGGCCTTATATGCACAAAGGCATCACAACCAAAGATGTGTAGGTGGTCATATGAAGCTGGTTTGCTAGACCAAACCTCTTCTGGAATGCCACCTTTTAAGGACATATGAGGGGATCGATTGCAAACATGAACTGCAGTTTTCAAAGCCTCTCCCCAAAATCCATGAGGGAGATTAACTCTAGACAGCATGCATCTCACACTCTCACAAAGTCTTGTTATACCTTTCAGCCACACCGTTGGAAAAGGGGCTGTATGGGACTGTTAGCTGTAAGCATTTCAGCATTCTACCTATTTGGGTGGTCACAAATGCATGAAATTTCTTAAATGCAACAAATGCTTCATTGATTTTAACAAATATACCCAAAGCTTCCTAGAGTAGTCATCAACAAAAGAAACAAAGTAAAGAGCACCCCCCATAGATTTTGTGGGCATGCTACAAACATGAGAATGAACAAGATCAAGCACATTAGACTTCGAGATACGCAACGTAGTAGGAATTCTTTACTTGCTTACCATATTGGCATTCATTACAAAAATCAAGTTTTGAGCTTTTAGCATCAAACTTGTCCAAATTACATAGTTTATTAAGGCCTTTTTGGCTTATGGGGTCAAGCTTTTTATGCCATAATTCCATATGTGAATGGATTTCAGCCAAAGCAATAAACTTGCCCAGCAAAGGCTTTATCATGCAAGCAATAAAGAGTCCCTTTCTTTGTACCTTTAACAATCAGCCTAGAGCCTTTGATAAGCTTCCATGACCCCTTCTCAAAGAGGGTACGATATCCATGCATATCCATTTGCCTAACAGACAATAAGCTTTTCTTGATGCTTGGTACATACCTTACATCATGCAAAACCAGCTCATTAGTACCATCCACAGTGAGATGCATTGTGCCAATACCTTCAATAGAACGAGCATGGTTATTTCCAAGATATACATGTCCATGGCTGCCTTCATAAAAGGTAGTAAAACACTCCTTAATAAGAGTAACATGGAACGATGAACTTGAATCCACAATCCATGTTTGTGACAAAGCATCATTCACAGTAAGCAAGGCATCAATCAGATCCCTCTTTGTGATCTACGTATCTTGTGCATGAATATTAACAAAAGCATCAATAATTTTGGCATGCCGTGCTTCCATAGTAGCACAAAGTATATCTTCTGTATCTGATAGCTCCTCAATGATACCACTAGAGGCCACATTGGCCTTCTCTTTGTCCTTGTCCTTTGAGTTGTCATGTGCTTCATTCTTGGTGTCCCTTTTCTTCCTGTCACCTGTGTTCTTCTTTCTTTCTAGTTCAGCTTTGTAGTATCTACAGTTAGGCTTCTTGTGACCTTTCCTACCACATTCGTAACAAGTCACTTCAGCCTTGCCTTTGCTTTTGCTCCTTTTCCTCTGTACATTTCCACTTTTCTTTTTTGTTCTTCCTCTAGCCACATTGGTTGAACCACTTCCCTCTCCACTAGCTTTCCTCCTGATTTCCTCGTTCAAAACTGAATCCCTTACACCATCAAAGGTAAGATTGGGGCTATTTGAAAGTAAAACAACTAATTTTCCCATGAATCAGGTAAGGTAATCAACAAGAAGATGGCCTTAAGCTTATCATCAAATGCAGGTAATCCGGAGTCCTCCGATTGTGAAAGAGTACCTGTAAAAAGAAGATAAGTGCTCAATTGCACTTTTTGACTCATTAAGTTGCATACACACTAGCTTACGCATAAGATGCACTTGATTTTTAGGTGTGGTATTTTCATAAGTGGCTTTTAGCTTTTCCCATACCTCAAAAGTAGTTGTATGGCCTTTTAAATCCACTAAGATTTCATTTGACTGGGCCATCTTGATGTAAGTGATGGACTTAAGAGAGTTTCACATGGAGGGTCAAAAATTACAACAGGAGAGTCCTTGGGGCCTTTATCCCCAACATGTGACTATGTCCAAAGTCGATGGGATTGGCCTCATAAACAAATCCATGCAATTACTCATATTCTTCACCCACTGTGGAGAAATGAGGAGCAATGCATGAACAAGATTCTTGAGGATAGATGGATTGAGTACATCTCAGGATTTACAAGCGATGATGTAGCCCTGTTGTCTCAGTTGGAGGACGAGAGAGTGCGGTTCCCTAGCATGGAGAAATATTTTGGTCGTAAGTGATTTTTTAATAAATAATTAATCATTATTATCAAAGAATCAAGTCTAATTAATTTTTATGTGTGAATTGCAGAGAAAACTTGCATTGCGAATACGTTCGCAAGATTGTAGTCCAGGACCTGCATAGAGGAATTGGAGCATATGGGCTCTATTCTGCACAAAAAAGAGAAATGGATTAAGCCGAGCGAAACTCGAGAAGTTAGTGTATTGCCACTGCAAACTCAAGTTACTAGAGACTAAAGGATATAACATTGCTCTTTCATAGGTAAATAATTTCTCTGACATTTAGTTATTCATCTAAAATTCATATTTTTATTTTGTAAACTCTAATCTATAATTTTGAAAATTTTAAATTACAGGTTAATGTAGATTCTATTGATATCGGTCTTGTCAAAGATTTCTCTCAAATCCTTCAGGAGGAGAGAGAGGTCTTTGCTATGCTTGCGATGGAGTCAGAGAGATATTTTTATAAACCTTTACAATTTAAATGATTTAAATCCCAATTTAAATCCACGATTTAGAATTCTGCTTTGTACTATGCTTGGAGGAGATCATCTACACTTCATTGAGATTGTGAAATTATGAAGATCTGCAGCAGATTGATGCATTTATATGCAATATTTATGATACTTTGTAATATTCATGTACTTCATATTTTGGAATGTATTGAATATATGTGGAGCTTTGCTCTATCTCTCTATTGTCTTGTCTATTCTCTCTCATGTCTCCATTTCATTTTTTTCTCTATATTGATTGTGGGCCAAAACCAACATTTCATGCCCACACAAAGCATATAGATATGTTGCATCACTTCATCAAAGAAGTATTGGAGAGTGGCTCAATCACATTTGTCAAGGTCAATACGTCACAAAAACTTGCAGGTGCTCTCACCAAGTGGTTCTCTCAAAGTGTCTACCAAAGGCACAACATCAGCTATGTACACAGATGGTGGGAATTTCTTAGCTTAAAAGACTCTCCTTGGCCCTTTAAGTGGGAGCTTGTTGGGGATAAAGGGCCCAAGGAGATATTTTTCTAATATTTTTTGGACCTCAAATTAGGGAGATATAGGCATTTATATGGTTTTCAATGACTTATGGTCACTTAGCCTTGTTCACATTTGGCCAAGTGATCTATCATCTAAGTTCCTCCTTTTTTGTAATAAAACTAAGGTCCTAAGTTATAACTCCCATTTCAAGAGAAGGATTTTTATAAAAGTTGTATTGTACTTTTTCTTCTACATCTTCTTCATTTTTTGTACAAGCCTAAGCTTCCATAGTGTTGGAAATCAATGTCACATCAGTCCAAAATCCTATTAGGGCAGAAACCCTAATTTTGATACGTAGTCATTTTTGGCACACAATTTGGGTAAAATTTTTATGAGCCTATCTTGTAGAGCTTGAAGAGAGCTTTTTAATGGTATATGACATGCATTCATCAGAAATCAGATTTGCTGAATATTAGTTTCCAACTGATCTTTCCTCTTTCTATCACTCGTATTCACTCTTTTACAACCTATCAGGTCATACATCTCATACATATTCAGATTTATGTCCCTACATCTGAATATTCTTGTAAATTCTGTACATACACTCTTGTATCTATTTTTGTTCACATAGAGTGGTTGAGGTTTTGACTCCCACATTGTAAATTGACATTTGTATATATGATGGTGTGAGTAAGCAGTGGCTTACGTAACACTTTGAACATGTTGTCTAATCTCTCTCTATCTTTGTCTCATCATTTGTATGATTAAGTGTTGTATGTTCATGTTTGTCAATTTTGGAAGATGCTGGAATCTGTGTTGTAGATCCTGGACCTGTGGGACCTGTGGAATTAGTTATGGGCCTACCTAATTTCCAACACATAGCCAATCCTCTTCTTTTCTTGTTAGCTTCTCTTGCCTTTAGCCAACTTGAATATTTTTTCTCTCATCATCCTCTTTGATTGACACCTTGGTTCACATGTGTTGGTCAAATTTTGTGATTGCATGAGAGCATAATAATATGATGTTGTGTATGCAGTGAACCATATCAATTGATGGAATCTTCAATGATCCATATGAGCTTACATAGATATGTGCTACTGCAAAAACAGCCCTAAAGAAGGTATGAATATGTTCTTATGGATGGAATCAGGAGAAAGTCCACTTTGGGCTATTATCTTTAACAATGTTGGCAGTTATGTCTTCCGTTAGCTTGACCACATAAAAGGAGGCTTATATTGGTGAGCGAATATGTTGTTGATCAGGGTAGAGCATAGACACATCTAACAAGAGGTTCCACCAAAAGGTTGTGAATCTTGGTTTTGTTGCTTTAATTTTGGTAGAGAATGCAGTAAGAGAGTTTATGGGGCAGGAATGAGTTCAGGGAGGGTTATGCAAGTGTCATTTTGTGGGGGTGGTTGTGTGTGCTCTGGACTGTTGTGTGTGGTCAAGTGCAAGTATTTGCTTTATGAACTTCAAAGAATCATGCTTGAGAGTTAGCAGAGTTTTCAACATGTTTAGCTTTCCTTTCTTTTTTTTCAATTTCTTTTCTTATGGCCTCAGAGTAGATGGAAGGGATATTGGACTAAATATTGGTGTTTCAAGTCACAAAAGAAACGAATAGTACCAGCCACAAGACCACATGGTGCAAATGATTCATCACGAGGACAATGGCTTCCTGCTCAAGCTGTTCTTGCCCTAGTACCTCCTTCCTCACCCGCTTCTTTTATGAATTCATCAGTACATTCTCCAGCAGCATCTACTGTCGTGTGCTCTCCAGGACCCCCGAACATGTACACAGTGGGACCATATGCACATGAGACACAGCTTGTTTCACCTCCTGTATTTTCCACATTTACTACTGAACCTTCTACTGCAGCTGTTACACCACCCCCAGAGCTAGCACATCTGACAACACCCTCTTCTCCTGATGTCCCCTTCGCTCAATATATAGCGTCTTCTTTAGAGGCAAAAGCTAAAGCAAGGGATGCCATTTCCCCGCTTTCTACATCTGGCCTTGCATCACCATGTGATACACCTGCAAGTTACTCTGGGATGTCAGCTCATCTCTATATAACAAGCAGAATGAGAGAAACAATCTCTCCGCGTTCCAACTCCTCCCTTGCTTCTCCTTGTGATACCCCTGCATGCTACACACCAACATCAGGCCATAGGCATCCAGTAATTTTAACACAAGAAACTATTTTGTCACATTCTATTGCAATGCTTTCATCGTCTTATGAAATTCCTGGCAGTTATTCCTCGAATCCTAGTCCTCATTATTTGGGCAGTCCTGTTGGGTGTTTAGTTTCCTCATCCATGGGCAAAGAGAAGACTTTCTCTTCTGGTCTATCTACAACCACAAAACACAGTAGTTCTTTTCCTTCATTTGATCCTTTCTTTTCACCAGATTTAAGTCATACTCCATTTGCATCTTTGATTGTACCATGTGATTCAAGTGCAGAAGATACATCAACATCCCTCATTGGAGAGCCTTCCAAATTCGAAGAGACACCAAAGCTGGTGCATCCAAAAGATGCATCAGTTACTGTGCTTTCATATGTTCAGCATTCTGAACCAAATGGAGATCATTGTGAGTTATCAGAAGAGTTGCACCAGAGATGCTTACAAGCAATGGGAACAGTGAATGTTTCTTCAGAAGCCTCTAACGGTGTTCATAATTTTATGCATGATCAGATTGATGTAGAACTATCTGCATTGAATATAAAACAGAAAGAAGGGTTTACAGAAAGAGTGGAGATGAACTCATGCAGTCCATCACGATATTGTAGCAGGATACCTGATGGTTTGCACAGTCAGATTGAATTGGGGTTGTCTACATCAAGTAGAAAGGAAAATGGAACTGCTGGAGGTGAAGGAGAAATGCTAGAGAAGTCTTCTGATGATTTGGACGAGAAGATTGGATATAGTCCATCTGCAAATAGGATCCACAGAGATCAAAATGCCCAATGTGATAATAATATCACTTTCAAAGTATGACTCTCCATGAATTCAGTATACAGCCAAAAGTTGGTTGGTGCAAGGCTTTAACTACCAGTGATCAGATGCTAACACAAAGCATGGATTATAAAGGTTAAGCATTGTTCCTTGCTGTGCACTTTGAAATGAGCATGTAAATCTGTTTAGATAATTTGTGAGCTTCAAGGATTGTATTTCTAACATTTTTAAATTGAGCTAGAGGTACAATCTTTATTCAACTAGCCTGCTACTAGATGGTCAGAAAGCTCTCTAAACTTGCCTGCATTGCACCTATGGATCAAGAAACCTACTCCTGAATTGGACTTAACTTTTAAGTCGTCAATCCATTCATCAACTTCATTTGCAATACAATAGCTTTAGCTCTATTACATACAAATCATTTGTACAGGAAGGTCTTTTATGATGAAGATGTCTGATTTTAAATCTTCCTGAACCCCCTTTTTTCTGGCTATATGTTATTTGAATTTTTAAACATTGTGCTGAAGCTCAAAGAAATCTGTTTTTATTTGAACTTAGGAGATCATGTTTAATTTGTATCCTTAGAATCTCTTGGAGTGACTGAGGAGAGATTAATGTGGGATATGGTTTGATACGGGCTGAACTATTCTAGACGAAAGAAATTTCAAGCCTTGAGTTGTACATTATTTGTCACCAATTTTTGCTCTCAATGGGGATAGATTCTGAAAAAATAAACTAAATGTATGGTGCTTATTAACGTGTCCATTCCGAATCTTCTACACTTGCTGGAATCGTCAAAATTCTTGGGGAAGTTATTGATCAACCTTTTTTCCTCTGATAGTAAAATCTGTTTGACATATGAGTCTTTTTTTGGGCTGGTGCTCATTGTGTACACTGTTTATGTTGTTAGATTCAATTTAAAATGCTTTGTATTGGAATTTTGTTGGAGGTAAATATGTCATTGGGAGGCATGAAGCGATTTGTTATTCTATCCAGAAGTTGAAAGGGCATGAAAAAGTGTAGCTTGACTGTATACCATTATGCAAGTCAAGTATCTCTGGATGTTTTCAATGTAGATGGCCTATTATGTTTCGATGCGATCCACATCACAGAATCATGCTGTAAGCGAGTCATTCATGACAGCCAGAATTAGGCCTTAAGAGTGTTCGTCATTTTATATCGATAGAAGTATCTCATATTTGGGTGTATCTACTAGCAATCCACCTAGAAGAAAGCTCACTGAATCTCTTCTTTGCAAACAAAGGGAAATGTTTGCTCACATATATTTTCGTGGTTTGGTTTGTTTCATTGTGCATTCTTTCTCATCCAGAAACTGTGGACTCAGAGAAATATCCCTTGATCCTTGCAGTTGTCTAAGTAAATAAGTTGATTGGATAGCCTGCCTTTCAATTTTTATGCAATTTGGACTTCTCACATAGTCTTGTTATAATGTAAGCAGTCTCAGTGTGGTCTTTCGTGGAAATGGTGGATTGTGCATGTTTGGGTGTTTATTTCGTAGTGCTTGTTGGAGTTTGACGTTTGCGGAAGGATGCAAACATCACAAGGAAGAAGAAGAAGAAGCTTGAAACACGACACAAAATACTAAATGTATTATCAAATGAATGTACAAAGATAATTAACCCGTTAGGGTTGTAGGCATATATACAAGCCGAGGGAAAAAACCTCCTAAAGAGGGAAAAAAGTGCCCCGGCAGTCCTAGTCTGTTCACACACATCACTATCGAAATATATCAACAAATCCCTCCTAGGAGTCGTGCCGTGAACAAAGAGGTGGCACTCATGTATAAGGAAAGTGCCAAGCTATGTGGAATCAATCCACAAAAGGAAGTAAGCCCTAAGCTTTGTGGAAAGCTTCAAACTTCTCCCTAGGCAAAACCTTTGTGAAAAGGTCTGCAATGTTCTATGTGTGGGCTCATGTGCTAAACCGATCTGTCCAGTAGAGAACCTCTCCTTGACATAATGATAGTGCACCTCAGTGTGCTTAGTGCAAGCATGGAACACAGGGTTTCTTGCAATTGCCAGCGTTTGATTAACAGTGAAGGTCATGGTGTAAGAAGACTGACCAACACCCAATTCAGCCATAAGGAGTCGGAGTCACACACACGACAGTCACTATGAAAGCTTCCCTATACTGAGCCTCATAACTAGAAGTGGTCACAGCTGGTTGCTTCTTGCTCAATCAAGATATGCATGAGCTACCAAGCATGAAGCAAAAACCACTGGTGGACACACGATTGTCATAGCAACCAATAGAATCACAGTGTAAATGTGGCGGTAGTGATCTCTCCTTGGGATAAAACAATCCAAGTAGTTGGGTACCACTCAAGTAGCGAAAGATGCGCTTAACCGCTTACCAATGCTTGATACCTAGGCAATGCATAAACTTGCTCATCTCTGAGACAACAAACTGAATATCAAGCCGAGTTATGCATAAGTGAATCAAGCACTCGATTGCCTGCTGATACAGAACAACATCAAATGCATCTCCAACATCATGAACCCTCAATCATAAACCTGTTTCCATAGGAGTGGAAATAGGTTTGCAGTCTTCAAGGCCAAAATGTTGCAATACAATGTCAATATATTTTGTTTGACACAAAGCTATTCTATCATCAATTTACATAAATTGAATGCTCAAATAATGATGCAAACACCCTAAATTTGACATCTGAAACGAGGCATGCAAATCAGCCTTAAAATCAGCAATATGCTTCTCATTAGGACCAGTGAGCAGCATGTCATGAACATAGACAACAATGATTAGAACCACATCATTTGCAAACTTAACATAGAGAGCTCTCAGTTGGATTGTTCTCAAAACCATGTGCAATCAAGTAGGCATGTATCTTTTCATACCAAACACATGGTGTTTGCTTCGAACCATATAATGCCTTTTTTAACCTGCACATGTTGTTTTAATGCCCTTTCTACATAAAATCACGGGGCTGAAGAACATACACTTCTTCATGTAAGTCACCAATCAAAAATGTAGTTTTAATGTCCAACTGATGTACATTACAACCATGATGAGATGTACATTCCAACCGTGATGAGCTGCAAGTGCACAAATGCTACAAATAGTAATCATTCAACATGTGGGAGCAAAGATCTCATCGAAATCAATGCCTCTTTCTTGAGCATAACCTTTTGCAACAAGCCTAACCTTATACCTGTCAACTGTTCCATTAGGCTTGCGCTTAAGCTTGTATACCCACTTAGTGCCAATGGCCTTCTTGCCAAGAGGCAAATCACATAAAGAATAGGTACCATTTTTCATAATAGCATCATATTTTGATTGCATAGAAACCATCCAATTTTTTGATATTTGTGCTTCATCAAACAAAGCAGGTTCATTCAGAATATGCTAATCTTATGTACATAGCTCCAAGGGCCCCAATTCAAAACAAACCTGCAACAAGACCCCTTGCACTGAGAGGACCATGTTATAGATGTGGAGGAGACCATTTCATTAGGGAGTGTACAATGCCATATCATCCAACACCCCCACGTTTATGGGAAGGATACTACAATGATTGTGGCAAGGAACATTTGTTTAGAGATTTCCTTAAGAAATCTAACAAAGTCTCATCCACTACACAAATCAATGTAATCAAGGTGATAGAATCCTCCAAAAGCGACAAGCAATACACTGTTCCTCTAAAAGCCATTACTAGGGCAAAAACAAAGGAGATCTTGGAAAGAGGTGTAACAAATAGTCCCAAGGTAGAAGAAGAACTAGGGTCTTCACTTCAAAATGTAGAAGGCTTTGAGGAGCTCGGAGACACGTCAAAACTTAAAAAAACTCAAAGATGGAAGGTGAGGAGAAAAAAATCAAAAGCAAGTGGATTAAAAGAAGAGCTAAAGAGAAAGAAAAGACACTAAAAGAGACTAAACTTATAGAAAGTAATTAAGCAAATAAGAAAGCGAATGTAGTGACTAGGAAACAAACCGAGGAGCAGGCAGGATTGATTCTAGCGGATCCTATGCCTGAAGACTTGAACATGTGGTTGAAAGCCTATCGGTCTAAGATAGAGATAGGACCTAGTCTAGAGCAACATGGAAAAGTCTATCCACGAGGAGGCATTGAAAAAGAAAGACTTGAAATATGCAAGAAATTAATTGACATTGCTCACGCCACGCTAGAAAAGTCTATACCAGCACTCCCAGAGACTAGAATATGTGAAGAAAAATTCCATGGATGTGTGGAAACCTTCAATCCACGAATTAAAAAAAATGATCAAGCCAAGGAGTGTAAAGAAGAGTTAAATTATGAAAATAATGGAAGAAATTAGCTTTGGGTTAGAGTCTAGGAAGACAGATGGAAGAAGAATGAATATGAAATTCCTTCTTTTGAAGAGTTTTTCCTTCGATGCCTCTAAGAATCAACCAACAATGGAACCAGAAGTGAACTATGAGGAATTGTAAAACCTAGATCACATTAGAGAGGAAGTGAGGAGCCTAACGACACTTCCAAACTACATAGGAGAATATGAACAAAGATTTGATTTTTTCCATGCACCCATAATAAGGGGAAAAGAAAAGAAATCCTAGGACAAAACCTCCAACACTTTGTGTGAATTGAAAAGATCCAAAGTTCAATGTTCTTTAACTCTAGAAGAGTTTCTACAAATTAAACCTCAACTGTGGAAAAAATTAGCTAAACACTTAAATTTGGAGGAGACAAACCAATCAATAAGTATAAATTGGAGACAATACCTATAATTCAAATTCCCATGGATAAAGTGGAAGAATTCACTAAGGAGATGAAGGAAATACATGCCTCCCAATCACATTCAGAGGATACATGACCAAAGCCATTCTAGACACAAGAGCTAGAGTAGGAATAGTGACCTATGAGATATGGGAAAAGTGGGGATGACCAGCTCGACAATCCACTCGAATGAAATTACAATCGGCAGATGTTCACGTCGAAAGACCATTAGGAATCCTCAAAAAGTCAATCGTGACTACTTGTGGAGTAGAATTTGAACACACATTAGCTATCTGTCAGTTTGGAAAAGCAAGCAATTATGAAATGATCTTAGGACAACCACTCATGAGAAAACTGAAGGTAGTACAAGATTAAGGACGAGATGCATTGTATCTCCAACATCAAGGTACCACTACAAAAATAAATCTGCACACTTTTGCATATAGAGATGTTCCACCTTTACAATGGGACCTTGCGCATAAAGAAGAAGATGACGTGTCAATCCATAGTGCGGGTCAAGTGATCAATCTTGGATGAATGAGGATGCTCAAGTATGGATGTGTAATGAAGAAAAACGAGAGGAAGAGAGACTACAAGCTTGGCCAGTAGGACATGAAAGTTATAGACTGATAGAAGACCTTGCTTACATGCCACAAATATTTCCAGACGAGGCATTCCAACCACATGGATGGATGGAAATATTTGCCACCCTAGATGTTTGTGTAAATGAAGAGGTACTGACTATGAAAGAATGTGTAGATGAAGGGTATGATTTAAGTCTGTGCATGGTAGTCCTCGAAAAGGCTGAAGAAGGGGAATTTGTAGAAAAAGAATGGAGAGAGAGAGAGGACTATGAAAGTATAGAAATGGAGCCTAAATTTGACTTAGAAGAACAATACTTGAGAGAGGTCAAAATAGAAGAGACCCAAGTAACATGAAAGGAATACCATAGAAGAATATCAAGGAAACCCTAAAGTGGAGAAAAATGAGATTTACAAAGCTTTACATAAGGAATCATTCAAAGTTCCCAAACATTTCAAAAGGTATGAAGTAGAAAAAAAGAAAATAGCTATTCAAATGCATAAGAGAGGCACACGATGGAATAGCTTATGACAACAAGGAACAACCCAAAAAGGTGTTAGTGACCATGGAAGGCAAAGAAGAGAGATGCACGTATATAGGTAAGGATGTATCTATAGAAGAAGAGCAGGAACTAATAGAGCTTATCTGAGAATATATAGATATATTTGTTTGGACTTACAAAGCTCTTAAAGGAGTGGATCCCTCGTATTTATTCTCATAAGATTCCAATGATTCCAGATGCAAAACCCTCAAAACAAAGTCCGTATACATATAGTGATGTATATTCAGCCAAGATCAATGAGGAAACAGATAAGTTATTTAGTGGCTAGATTTATATATGAAATTGAACATACTAAATGGGTTTCACCTCTGGTAGTAGTACAAAGAAAAATGAAAAACTTAGGGTTTGTATTAATCTAAAAAAGGTCAATGCAGCCACCATTCGTGATAGTTATCCCTTACCCATTACTGATCATTTTTTGGAAAGGATAGCAGGCAAGGAAGTATATAGCTTCCTTGCTGGATTCTCAGGATACAATCAAGTAGCTATTGCTATAGAAAATCAACATAAAACTGCTTTTGCTACCGGATGGGGAGTATATGCCTTTAGGGTTATGCCATTTGGCTTAACAAATGCCCTAGATACTTCCCAATTAAGGACTGCATCATAGGATCAAATTGAACCATAGTAAGGAGTTCTGGCAAATAAGAAACCTCCATAGTGTGGTAGACAGTTTGTACTTCAAGGACTCCACTAGAATACTTCTAAGGTGTGGAAGATGAGATGGTTTACTCAAACAAGCTCACAAAAACAAGTGGAGAACACACAAGGGTGTTATCGGAACAACACAAGAGTTGAAAAGATTAGGAGTGTATTGATCAGATATGCAAAAGGATGTACATGAACACATAACCAATGTGTGTCAGGAGAATACCCTTGATGAACATTCATATTTATGTTATTCAACGATATCCCTTGAATGGAGTAAATCACTAGTCGACTTTTTGAAATCACATACTTACCCCGAGGGAGCAAGCTTAGCTAGGAAGCGAGCATTAGAAGAACAAAGCAAGGATTATGTGATTGTGGGAAAGCAATTGTTTAAACACGGGAAGGATGATGAATTACGCTTATGTGTGCACGAGGGAGAATGTTGATATATTTAGGTAGTGATGTGTGTGAACATACTAGGACCGTTGGGGCACTTTTTTCCCTCTCTAAGAGGTTTTTGTCCCTTGGCTTGTATATATGCCTATTGTCCTAATGAGTCACTTATCTTTGTACATTCTAGTGGTAATACATTTAGTATTGTGTGTTGTGCTCCAAGCTTCTCCTTCTTCCTTGTGCTGTTCATGTGCTTCTGCAAATGTCTAACTCAAACAATTGATATCAAAGCAGGTTGCCGCTTCATTTAGGGCATCTTCCACACCCCTCTGATCACAATCTGAGAATCGCACAAAATTTGGTCGCAATCTCCGGACATACTATCGTAGCGCTTATGCAAGCTATTTCATCTTTTTGTGCCAAAGATATGTACAAGTTTCCATTCACCAATATAAGCATCTCGAAGTCTGTTAGAGGTTTAACAAAACTCGTGTGTGTAGTTCTATTCAACTTTTTCAGATACAATTATTTTTCTGCATTAGGGTATTTTAGTCAGTGGCCATGGCTGAAAGTAGTGATGAATTCCATATGTTGACTATTGAGGATAAGCTGGATGGTACGATTACCCATTGTGGGCTTATGTGATGCATCATGTATTGGTTGCAAAAGGGCTGTGGAATATTGTGCAGAGTGTTGAAAAATGTCCTACTACACCTGTATATACAGGTACTGAAGCTGATGAAGATGGCATCAAAGATGGTGATATTCTGTAGATTCTTGTTCGTGTTGCAATTTCTATTGCACGTACTGTAGAGAAAATTTGTTGAGATGGCAAAGATGCTCAGACACATGCATTGATAGCCTTGTCTATCAAACATGCCATTATTCTTCACATTTGCTCTTGCAAAATAGCTAAGGATGCTTGGGATACACTTACCACATTGTACCAGGCTAGGAATGAGGCTCATGTTGCTTACCTATGTAAACAATTGGAGAGTGAGCATATGAATGAAGGTGATTCTATGGACAATTTTCTAAAAAAGATCAAAGATTTGAAGGAACAGTTAATCTCTGTTGATGAAGTCTTGCCTGACAGTTCACTTGTGTAGCCTGTTCTGAATGGTCTTCTTGATTCATACTAGAGTTTTGCTTCTACTCTTCATTTGATGATGAAAGGCAATCCAAATGCCTTAACATTCGAGGAGTTAGTCTCTGTCCTGTTGCAAGAAGATCAGTCTAGGTAGAACATGTCCATTATCCGTGTTACAGATCAAACTTTCTTGGCTAGTCAGAAGGGTAAAGGTAAATGGAGCTCTTCTACTAGTAAGAAAAAATATGCTAATTTTGCACAATCAAATAAGGATGATAGAGATGACAAGAAAATAGAAAAGCAGAAATTGTTTTGCAAGTACTGTAATGCAAATGATCATATCATAAAGAATTGTCCAAAATTAGTTGCAAAAGAGGCAAAGAAAAAAGAGGCTAGAATGGTTGTTGCAGAGGCCTCTACACCGAAAACAGAGTCTGCTAATCTAGTGTAGAATGAAAAATGGGTGTTTACTACTGTTTGCAGTTTTGACCCATCTTCTCCTGAACAGTGTATGTCTACAGTAGACTCATATGTTTGGTACTTTGATAGTGGGGCAACCAAACATATTACCTCATAGAGGAGTTTCTTCACTTTACTTGAGCCTGCCCCTACATGGAATATTGTCACATGTGCCAACAACTCCTCTTATCCTATAATGGGAGTTGGTAAGATCATTCTAACTACTGCTGATGGTAGTTCTTTTACATTGTCCGATGCTTTATTTGCGCCAGAGATCAAGAAGAATTTGTTACTAGTTTTTTGGCTTGGTTGTGAAATTTATTGATGATAGATGTACAATTTATGATCTGTCAAATGGTGACGTGATTATTGGTTATGGCATTTTATGTCGTGGGTTGTATAAGCTCATAGACTATGGAAAATCTGTGAATGATTCAACATGTGCAGTACATGCTTCTCACGCTATGTCAGATGCAAAGCTTTGGCATGCAAACTTTGTTCACCTGAATTTTGCTAGTTTGCTACACCTGCAAAATCTGAAATGGTGTTCTCTTTGCCCAAACTTGAGGCACCCGGCAAACATGTTTGTGAAGGCTATATTTTGGGCAAAATGCAATGTTCCTCCTTTCCAAAGATGGTTCATTTCGAGCTACTTAGAACTTGCAGCTTGTTCATAGTGATGTTTGTCGTCTTATCCAGACATCCTCTTTTGGAAATTATCTGTACTTCGTGACTTTCATTGATAATTTTTCTAGGCATGCATGGGTATATCCATTGAACGCAAAGTTCGAAGAGTTTATGTACTTCAAACAGTTTTTGGTTGTGGCTGAAAATCTGTTAGCATGTTCTGATTTTAATGCATTTTTGGCTGAACATGGGATAAAACATCAGTGTACAGTGCCGTATACACATCAACAGAATGGAGTTGCTGAACAGAAGAATAGGTCACTCATGGAGATGGTGAGGTGTATGGTCAAGAGTTAGGCTTTGCCACATAGTTTCTGGCTTGAGGTTATCATGTGTGTAGCATATCTACTTAACACGTGTCCCACTAAAGCATTGCAGTCTATCACTCCATATGAGGCTTGGCTTGTTCCCATGCCATCTGTTGCTCACCTGCATGTTTTTGGTTGTTTGGAATATGCATTAGTGCTTGAACAACAATGCAAGAAATTGAATGATAAAGCGGTAAAATGTATTTTTGTTGGGTATTACTCTGAAAGAAAAGGCTATCGTCTGTATCATCCACAGACTAAGCACATTCTAGTTAGCTGTGATGATGTTTTTATGGAAGATGCTATTCAGCCATTACTTTCATGTACTAAGGAGACATCTCTTAGCTCCAAATACATGTATGATACTTTGCTTCCTCTTTTTATAGGTAGACAGTCTAGTGCTGGTCCTAATGAGGCAACTTCTCTGCCTTTACAAGTTTCATGTGATGATGTAGACCATTCCATTTCTGATGCAGATTTACATGATGCACTTTTTGCTGAGAGATTTGATATTGAGGAGGCAAAAACTATCCCAAAATGTCTGGTGCAAACTTTGCGTGACAACAAGTTAGATGCACCTCTATCATATCGTACTTGTTCAGGCTCTCATAGTGCCTCTTTTGCATCAGATTGCTATGCTATGGCTGCCTCTAGTCTCTGTGATGAGAATGAGCCTGTTTCGTTTGATGAGGCACAAAATTTTGAAAATTGGATGGCTACTATGCAAACTGAATATAATGGCATTGATTTTGATGAGGCCTTTGCACCTACATGCCGAATGACTACTGTTCGTAGCATCTGTGCACTAGCAGCTAATTATGGTTGGAATGTACATCAGTTGGACATTAAAACTACATTTCTGAATGGTGACTTCCATGAAAAAGTGTATGTTTTTAAGCCCCATGGCTTTGTGCAGAAAGGGCATGAAACCTAGGTGTGCAGGTTAAAGAAGGCATTATATGGTTTGAAGCAACTACCATGTGCTTGGTATGAAAAAATACATGCCTATCTGATTGCACATGGTTTTGAGAACAATCCAACTGAAAACACCTTATATGTTAAGCATGCTAATGATGTGCTTCTGATCATTGTTGTGTATGTTGATGACATGTTGTTCATTGGTCCCTATGAGAAGCATAGTGCTGATTTTAAGGCTCATTTGCATGCCTCATTTGAGATGTCTGATTTGGGGTATTTGGATCATTATTTGGGCATTCAATTTATGCAAGATTATGGTGGAATGGCTTTGTGTCAAATGAAATATATTGACACATTATTGTATATGATTGAGTCTTCATGATGTTGGAGATGCATTTGATGCTATTCTCTATCAGCAGGTTGTTGGATGCTTAATTTACTTATGCATTACTCGACCAAATATTCAGTTTGCTATCTCACAAATGAGCAGGTTTATGCATTTCCTACGCATCAAGCATTGGAAGGCGGTTAAGTGCATCTTTTGCTACTTGAGTGGTACTCGGCTACTTGGATTGTTTTATCCCAAGGGGGATCACTACCACCATATTTACATGCTTTTTTTGGCTCTGACGGGGCTGGTTGCTATGACACTTATGTGTCCACCAATGGCTTTTGCTTCATGCTTGGTATCTCATGCATATCTTGTTTGAGCAAGAAGAAGCCTACATTGGCCACTTCTAGTTGTGAGGCTGAGTATAGGGCAACTTTCACAGCGACCATTGAGTGTGTGTGACTCAGACACCTTATGGCTAATTTGGGTGTTGGTTAGTCTTTTGCCACCACCATCTTCACTGACAGTTAAAGTGCATTGGTAGTTGCAAGGAACCCTGTTCCATGCTTGCACTAAGCACATTTAGGTGAATTATCATTATGTCAGGAAGAGGTTCTTTGCAGGAGAGATCATCTTGACATATGTGCCCATGCAGGAGAACATTGCAGACCTTTTCACGAAGGCTCTCCCTAAGGAGAAGTTTGAAGCTTTCCCCAAAGCTTTGGGCTTACTTCCTTTTGTGGATTGACTCCACATAGCTTGGCACTTCTTTATACATGAGTGCTAGCTCCTTGTCCACCGCATCACTCCCAAGGGGATTTGTTGATATATTTAGGTAGTGATGTGTGTGAACACAATAGGACCCTCAAGGCACTTTTTTCCCTCTTTAGGAGGTTTTTTCCCCCAAGCTTGTATATATGCCTATTGACCTAATGGGTCACTTAACTTTGTATGTTCTAGTGGCAATACATTCAGTATTGTGCATTGTTGTTAGCTCACAAAATGGTTGGTTTTTATGCACTAATGTGGTTCTATTTGGCAGGAAAATATGTTTGATTTCAGGTATTTGAAGAGTGGAATCGACGATTGATGAGAAGTATTTGGAGTGTGTAGGGCCTCTCCTACAGTGCGTTTGAAGAGAGTTACTGATGCCGATGACGCGTCTTTAATACAAGCTATTGTGCACAAAGGAAAGCGGCTCATTGGTGATTGTGGGGATTATTAGAGACATCTGGGGGGTTGTGCTGCTCTAGCGATAATGTGGTTATGGATTTCTAGTTTGATACCAACGCCACAACGTCAATTGCAAAGTTGGATTCGCATGACCGGAGGATTTTATTGGAAGCATGTGAAATTTTGAAGGTGGTGCATACAGTAAATTGCAAGAGATCGGTGCACTTAGTCTCACTTGGCAGAAAGATGTATCCTCATAAGTGAGCGCTTCTAGATGAATACTTATCCATTAATGGAAAGTGATGGCAGTACTTCTATACGTGCTTTAGAGCAACAAGAAAATGATGTGGATGATAAAGTCGTGCATCTGAAGGTTTCACCTTTCTACGATTATGGTCTTTTTAGGTGAAAGTAATTATCAAAGATGAATGGACAATGGAATAGGGAAATGTTTTTCCTATAACTTTGAAAAGCTACAGTGCCACCCTTTTCCAAAAAGGATCCGCTCCAGAAAACGAGAATAGATGGTAGCACATCAAGTTGCCACTATGAATACATCTGTTAGCTTGGCACAATGGGAAGGGGGGATATTCGTGCGGATTGAGAGAGTCTATATTGGGAAGGGGGGGCATCTCTTCTTATCTTATCCACTGAGATATAGGGTGCTGAATTTTTTTCCGAAGTGGGGGGCTCTCCGTGTGTCTCTCCCGTTTTGGTTCTTCTCGTTTTTCTGCAGGTGTGGGGGCTGCTGCTGGTCGGAAGGTGTCGGGCTCTTGCCGTCGAAGGGGGAAGACCCTCTGGAAGCTTCGCTGCGGGTTGTGGGAGAGAACAATAGGCGGGTGTCTCTTGTTTTTTTCTGGTGGGTTCTGTACAGGCATACAATATAGGGGAGAGTTGGAGCTTTGAAGAAGATCATTCATTCCTATTCGGACGACGAAGAAATACAAGGGGGAACCTCATGCAAATAGATTCTTCTCATATGTGAAAGTTGAAATGTTTCAAAATGATTAGCTTCGCCTTGCTCAAGAATTATTAGGGGGATGGTTGTTCTTCATATAACTTGGTGACTTCTATACTTTTCTCAAGAGAAAAGATGGTTAGCGCAAGGGCCAACTACAGGAAACGAGGGAGGATTGATCTATGTTGAGGATTTAACAGACGAATCTTGTGCGGAGGCTGATGTGGAATCGGCTGATGTCTTCGGTTTAGTGCGGCTGTCAAATATAAAAATGAAGACTTCAACGTTGAGGTGGTGATGGAATAGTTATCCGATTGATATTTGTTGAAGATGGCATCATGGATTGACTCCAGAATTTAGTGATGGCTCTTTCTGCACATATCACGAGCTCAGTTCGTTTCAACTAGAATTGTTACAGAGAGTATCAAGGTGTTGCAAATTCTAAGAAAATGGAACAGAGAACTACATGCGTTTGCTCTCAAGTTAATCAAGCTATGATGGTCTTCTTGATGGTCTCTCTCAAAGGATACAGAATAGCTAAAACTCTGGTATACATATTTAAATTTCTGTAAGTGTCCATTGAAATGTTTGTGGGTTTCCATGTATGATTGACGCACTCTTGTGTATGTCGTTTGAAGAAGAAAAAGTAGAAGTAATATTTGAGCACATTCATAACTAGTGTGAGAACATTATTAGTTTAACGAGATATCGCTTACTTGCATTGTTGCATTGTTGTGAATGACCTTGGGTTGCTTTGCATATTTAGAAGGCCATCTACCAATGGTTTAAGGACAGGCTATTGCTCGGTTTGAATGATTGAATTGAAATGGATTATCTCGCATATATCAGTGTGACTGTCAATCTTGTAAATTTGTATCTTTAATCATTGTGCAGAACTGTAGTCTCCATTTTCTTGCGAGTAAAATGCCGTGATAGTTTATGTGGGTTTACGGATTTAATTTTGACTTCTCAAGTGAGCCTAACAGGCTCTAAAACTATGAGAAATATCACTTCAAGCAGAAATAGAATTATATATGAAAAAATTGTACCCAGGAACACATAGGTTAAGAGAGAGAATGGTAAAAAAAAAAGAGGAAGAAGAAGAAAGTGTATATGAGAGTTTGAGGTTGTAATCGAGTGAGATAAATGTTTGAGCCTTGAGAACATGAGAGTTGCAAGTGTGCTTGAAAATAAGTGTGCGTGAGCGAGTGAGTGTACAGGAGGTAAAGGGTAGAATGTGAGTGAGAAAGAGTATATGAGGGGAAGGGAAAGGTAGTGCTAATTCATGTTAGTGTGTAAGCTTGAGTGTAGGAGGACAAGAGTGTGTAGAGGGTAAGTGTGTGGGAAAAAGAAATGAAGCAAAGGTAAGTGGGGGAGAGCGAGTGAAAGAGAGAACTAGGAACTAAGTGGACTTGGTAGGTCTGAGCAAGGAAAGAGGGAGGTTCCGAGAGGTAACCACTAGAGTTGGTTTCCCCTTTGTGCATGTATTTTCTCGTATCCCCCATCAATACTTTGGAGTGAAATTGTGGACTTAGGGAGACCAAAATTGACCTAGTATGAGAAGGGTTGGGCAAAATATCACTTTGTGTAAAGGCACTCTCCCTTGGGTTAGGAGAGGAAACATTTTGGTGCGTTTGCCGGGAAGCATATGAACTAGTACATATACAAAGGAAGGATTCCTTGAGGGATAATTATGGGCTCCAGGTGATCCAATTGGACCAATTGCGAGGGGTTTGAACAAAATAAAGTCTCGTATAATCACTTTTTCCTGCGGCGTTAGAACTAAACATTTTGGTGCGTTTGCCGGGAATTGGCTTAGCACATCTCATAGAGAGTGCTACGAGTTTGCTTGGTGCCCCAATCGTGTGGCACAGCCAATTCGATCCCAAATTTGCTCTGATCTTCATTAGAGAAATGGCCCAACAAAGACAAGCCTCTAGTTTTGAGAAAGCGAATATAAGGCAAGGGAATTTTGGACAAAATAGATGGATATATTCTCGTCCGACCATGAGACATCATGTGAACCGAGGGTGGCGATTTGGCCCGATATCAAATTATGTGAGATGCTGGTGTTGCGAGCAGATTGGGCATATAGCCAAATATTGCCCTCGTGTATGCTCCCTGTTGGATTTTGTCCCCACATGTGCGGACTGCGGGAAAAAGAGACTATGCAAGCACGTGTGTGGCTCAAAAGAGGTGACTGGCGTAAAGGTCACAACAAATCAATCTGATAGGTGTTTATCCTCCTTGTATGTGGAAGTTGACAAGGGTGGAGTTACTTCGTCAACGGACACTGTGAGAGCAAGTGAAAGCAAGGACACTGGATCTCATGATCGAGACTTGGTAGAACTTGTGAAGAGCTTGGAATGTCAAGTCAATTGGTTGCATGTGGAGGGAGATAATGAGAGGATCAAAATAGAGAAATTAGAGGAAAATCAAGTGAAAATGGCCGAGGTCTTAGGAACTTGGGAAAAGCAAGTACGCGTGTTGAAAAACAAAAACAAGGAAAGGAAAAGACTAAACAAAAGCTGGAGGCAAGATCTTGTGAAGCCCGAGAGTGAAAACGTGGTCTGGGACTTGAGATCCGGCTTGATGGTAGCCGACTGCTTTGGAGTTGCGATCAAAGAAGAGCTCTCAAGAGACGAGGATGACCTGGTGAGGAGAGTCAAACGAATGGAGCATGAAATTGAGAAGGTACAAAGCATAATCCGTCGATACAGTGACCAAGCGGGTAAGGCATGTGAGGAGTTCCACCTGGAGTTAGAAAGAATGAAAAGTGCCCAAGCAGAGAGCGATGAGAAAATGAGACGTGTAGAGAAAGAGAATGCAAGGCTGAGTAGCAAGCTCGGTAGGTGGATGAATCGGAAAGATGACGAGACGCGAGGACAGGTGGAGGATCCGAGAGCGAGGAAAACGGAGGAAGAGCTGAAAGCAGTGTTGGATAGATTGGATGCGTTCGGAGCAGAGTTAGAAAGGATGAAGAATGAATTATCAAAGAAGGTAGATGATCTGGATGTAGAAAATATGAATAGGATTTGGGAGGAAAGATCGATTAGAGAGGAAGTTGAGAAGTTGACTCTTCGAGTTGAGAAGAGGGAGGATATTCCCCTCAGATCTGAAAAAGGGATGAGAGAGGATAAAGAGATGGAGCAAATATGGAATCGGTTCCGAGGCATCGATTGTGACTTGTTCCAATATCAGAGTGATATTGAGCACAACAAACAAGGATTAAGGGACTTAGCGGCGAGGCTTGAGGCACTAAGAGGTATAACGGCTAATGGTAGTTTTCAAGGTCATCTATCAGGTCAGGTGGAATCTCTGCGAGGCAGAGGTTGGAGATGAAAAAATAGACGAGGCAATGGATGTTGGTGAGGATGGCTTGAGTCTTATTAGGGTTTGCTTTGCGGATTGCGAGTCAGAGATGTGAGGACGGATGGACCAAGTCTGTTGTACGCTTAAGAACTAAAGTGACATTTTTTGAGGTTTCAGGTCGACAAGGTGATTAGTATGTGCGGGTCTTGAGAGGAAGGGTTGACCATGGCATTAGTGGCTTGATTTTGGCTTGAGTGGCAGCAGAGAGGAGATATGTCTCATTGGGATGTCCACGAGGGGATATATGTGTGTGTGTCGTGATCGGGATGGTTGGGAAAAGATCCTTTCTTTTGTCTCCTAATTCTCGAGATGCGGGAATGAAAAACGATGAGAAAAATATATGTTTATGTATATGTGCATGTGGCTACGCGCCTATGTGGGCTGATAGGTGGGTGGATCCACTTTGGCTGGGTGGTCAAAGCCACGAACCGACGTCGGTTTCGCATAGGGCTAGTTATCTGTGTATCGCGCGCTGCGTTGGGTTGGTAGATGGGTGGAACAAACTCGATCGGGTGGTCGAGTCCACGAGTCGCATCCAGCTTCGGCGTAGGCCGGCAAGTGTGAGTAAATATGTGAAAAAAAAATGATGAAAAAAGAGAGAAAAAAAATGTGGAAAAAATGAATGAGAAGAATTCCTCGCTCGAGGGGGGACATAAGAGAGGTGAGAGAGCATGATGCTCGGATGGGAATATATGTGTTTGTGTTGTGGGGATTTGGGTTATGTGTGGGCTCCCGATGAAACATGTCAAATTGAAGCTTAAGCTCGGCTAGGGTTTTGGTTGGGATGTGTCTATGGAAAGCTTCGACTTGAGGAATCCAATCGTGCTAGTTGCATTGTTTGTCTGCAAACCTTCCGGAAGTGTTCAGTTTGGCTCTTAGGTGGTGCAATGACTTGTGAAGTTTGGAATCGCGTCGACGATGAGTGATCTTGTTAGAGTGAGCTCGTGTTAGGCTTGAGTGGTCTTTGCCGCATGTCCATCGATTCAAGAGGTGGTGGTGACCTAGCATAGGATCTAGTCGATGAGCAAACAAAAAACGAGAGATAGATAGGAAGGCAATTGGGAATAGGAAACCCTAGGTCAAAGAGGCATGAAAAATAGACGAGAGGACTTGATGAGAAACGGAAGAAGAATTGGGGAGGTGGCAGTATAAGCGGGTAGGGCATCAAAGAAAAAAAAAAAAAGAAAAAAAAAAAGAATTTAAGGATGGTACTTGCTTACATATATAAGCTGTGTGTGGAAAGTGTGTTGAGCATGCATGTGGAATAAAGATGTGTGACGTGTTGAATGAGTAGTCGAGAAGAGTGACGAGAGCGAATGTGGACATGTCTTCTGTTTGCATGTATGTATGTTGTGTGTGACGAGAATGCATGTGTGATGCGGGATCGTGATGTGTGTGTTGAGTATATATGTGTGATATGGATGATTGATATGGATGTTTCTCATTTTGGTAGTAGATGTGGTGTTTGATGAAAAATGATCTAATATGTTTGATGAGTTTGTAGACAGGTGGACATGTCGATGAAGATGCGAGAAGATGGACAAAGATGGTAAGTGAAATGATTGGATTTTGGTACTGACCAACGATTGTATGAGGGTGATTTCAGGTGCTACATTGAGGAAGAAGAGAATAGGCATGCAAGGTAAAGATTTGTATTTGATTGAGTGATGAGCACATGTTGGATGATTTGAGCGCAGGAACAATTTGGCTCGTCGAGGACTACCTCGCAAATAAGAAGAGGGGAGTATGTTAGCTCACAAAATGGTTGGTTTTTATGCACTAATGTGGTTCTATTTGGCAGGAAAATACGTTTGATTTCAGGTATTTGAAGAGTGGAATCGACGATTGATGAGAAGTATTTGGAGTGTGTAGGGCCTCTCTTACAGTGCGTTTGAAGAGAGTTACTGATGCCGATGACGCGTCTTTAATACAAGCTATTGTGCACAAAGGAAAGCGGCTCATTGGTGATTGTGGGGATTATTAGAGACATCTGGGGGGTTGTGCTGCTCTAGAGATAATGTGGTTATGGATTTCTAGTTTGATACCAACGCCACAGCGTCAATTGCAAAGTTGGATTCGCATGACCGGAGGATTTTATTGGAAGCATGTGAAATTTTGAAGGTGGTGCATACAGTAAATTGCAAGAGATCGGTGCACTTAGTCTCACTTGGCAGAAAGATGTATCCTCATAAGTGAGCGCTTCTAGATGAATACTTATCCGTTAATGGAAAGTGATGGAAGTACTTCTATACGTGCTTTAGAGCAACAAGAAAATGATGTGGATGATAAAGTCGTGCATCTGAAGGTTTCACCTTTCTACGATTATGGTCTTTTTAGGTGAAAGTAATTATCAAAGATGAATGGACAATGGAATAGGGAAATGTTTTTCCTATAACTTTGAAAAGCTACAGTGCCACCCTTTTCCAAAAAGGATCCGCTCCAGAAAACGAGAATAGATGGTAGCACATCAAGTTGCCACTATGAATACATCTGTTAGCTTGGCACAATGGGAAGGGGGGATATTTGTGCGGACTGAGAGAGTCTATATTGGGAAGGGGGGGCATCTCTTCTTATCTTATCCACTGAGATATAGGGTGCTGAATTTTTTTCCGAAGTGGGGGGCTCTCCGTGTGTCTCTCCCGTTTTGGTTCTTCTCGTTTTTCTGCAGGTGTGTGGGCTGCTGCTGGTCGGAAGGTGTCGGGATCTTGCTGTCGAAGGGGGAAGACCCTCTGGAAGCTTCGCTGCGGGTTGTGGGAGAGAACAACAGGCGGGTGTCTCTTGTTTTTTTCTGGTGGGTTCTGTACAAGCATACAATATAGGGGAGAGTTGGAGCTTTGAAGAAGATCATTCATTCCTATTCGGACGACGAAGAAATACAAGGGGGAACCTCATGCAAATAGATTCTTCTCATATGTGAAAGTTGAAATGTTTCAGAATGATTAGCTTTGCCTTGCTTTGATTAGCTTCGCCTTGCTCAAGAATTATTAGGGGGATGGTTGTTCTTCATATAACTTGGTGACTCCTATACTTTTCTCAAGAGAAAAGATGGTTAGCGCAAGGGCCAACTACAGGAAACGAGGGAGGATCGATCTATGTTGAGGATTTAACAGACGAATCCTGTGCGGAGGCTGATGTGGAATCGGCTGATGTCTTTGGTTTAGTGCGGCTGTCAAATATAAAAATGAAGACTTCAACGTTGAGGTGGTGATGGAATAGTTATCCGATTGATATTTGTTGAAGATGGCATCATGGATTGACTCCAGAATTTAGTGATGGCTCTTTCTGCACATATCACGAGCTCAGTTCGTTTCAACTAGAATTGTTACAGAGAGTATCAAGGTGTTGCAAATTCTAAGAAAATGGAACAGAGAACTACATGCGTTTGCTCTCAAGTTAATCAAGCTATGATGGTCTTCTTGATGGTCTCTCTCAAAGGATACAGAATAGCTAAAACTCTGGTATACATATTTAAATTTCTGTAAGTGTCCATTGAAATGTTTGTGGGTTTCCATGTATGATTGACGCACTCTTGTGTATGTCGTTTGAAGAAGAAAAAGTAGAAGTAATATTTGAGCACATTCATAACTAGTGTGAGAACATTATTAGTTTAACGAGATATCGCTTACTTGCATTGTTGCATTGTTGTGAATGACCTTGGGTTGCTTTGCATATTTAGAAGGCCATCTACCAATGGTTTAAGGACAGACTATTGCTCGGTTTGAATGATTGAATTGAAATGGATTATCTCGCATATATCAGTGTGACTGTCAATCTTGTAAATTTGTATCTTTAATCATTGCGCAGAACTGTAGTCTCCATTTTCTTGCGAGTAAAATGCCGTGATAGTTTATGTGGGTTTACGGATTTAGTTTTGACTTCTCAAGTGAGCCTAACAGGCTCTAAAACTATGAGAAATATCACTTCAAGCAGAAATAGAATTATATATGAAAAAATTGTACCCAGGAACGCATAGGTTAAGAGAGAGAATGGTAAAAAAAAAAGAGGAAGAAGAAGAAAGTGTATATGAGAGTTTGAGGTTGTAATCGAGTGAGATAAATGTTTGAGCCTTGAGAACATGAGAGTTGCAAGTGTGCTTGAAAATAAGTGTGCGTGAGCGAGTGAGTGTACAGGAGGTAAAGGGTAGAATGTGAGTGAGAAAGAGTATATGAGGGGAAGGGAAAGGTAGTGCTAATTCATGTTAGTGTGTAAGCTTGAGTGTAGGAGGACAAGAGTGTGTAGAGGGTAAGTGTGTGGGCAAAAGAAATGAAGCAAAGGTAAGTGGGGGAGAGCTAGTGAAAGAGAGAACTAGGAACTAAGTGGACTTGGAAGGTGTGAGCAAGGAAAGAGGGAGGTTCCGAGAGGTAACCACTAGAGTTGGTTTCCCCTTTGTGCATGTATTTTCTCGTATCCCCCATCAATACTTTGGAGTGAAATTGTGGACTTAGGGAGACCAAATTTGACCTAGTATGAGAAGGGTTGGGCAAAATATCACTTTGTGTAAAGGCACTCTCCCTTGGGTTAGGAGAGGAAACAATTGTGCTCCAAGCTTCTCCTTCTTCCTTGTGCTGTTCGCATGCTTTTGGAGACATCTAACTCCAACAAAAAATACCTTCCTATACTCAAACTGGCACATGTAGGAGTACCAAGAGGTCATTTTTCAAAAGTCAAGATTGTAAAAATGATTCTCCTTGCAAGCTTATGGTGGCATACCCTACACATGGACGTAGAAACATATGTACGAAGCTGTGATGCATGCCAACAAACCCAATGCCCAATACGATGAGATGACATGCCCTTAAGACCTATGGTTAGGACAAGAGCTTTGTCAAGATGGGGAATTGACTTTATTGGACCAATTAGTCCTGCAGCAAAAGATCCCATGCCAAATATATTATAGTGGCTACATACTATTTAACGAAATGGGTAGAAGGAAAATCCACTAGGAAAAATGATGCTCACACTACCACTAAATTCTTATTCGAAAACATATTCACTAGATTTGGACTACCTATTGAGATTGTAAGTGATAGAGGTACACATTTCATTAATGAATTCATTGCGTCACTCATGAATGAATTTCTAGTGATTCATAAGAATCAGCACCCTATCACCCATAGGCTAATGGACAAGTAGAAAGTTCAAATAAAGTGTTATGTATTGTTCTAACCAAGATAGTCAACAATGGAAGGTCAGATTGGGACAAACAATTGCATCATGCAATATGGGATTTTCGAGTAGCATTTAAAGTGGCTATTGGAAAAAGACCTTTTAATCTAGTCTATGGACAGAATGCAATACTGCAAGTTGACTTCTTGATTCCTACTCTACGAGGAGCTGAGAAGTATGAGTGGACAAGACACAAGCTATCAAAACAATTGGAGCAAATAGAGAAATTGCACGGGACTAGATTACAAGCTGTAGCTGGCATCTATGCTACACAACAAAGGCAAAAAGCTTAATATAATGCTCACATTAAGGACAAAGACCTAGAGTGGGAGATTTAGTGTTGGTCTATACACTAAAACAACATGCAAAAAACAACTACAACAACAAGGATATGGACCATTGCTTATAAATAAAATCTCAACAAGTGGAGCCATTAACCTAGCCACTCTAGATGAAGACATCTTACCCAACTACATAAGTAGTTGTAGAGTCAAAAAATATATGGAGCCCTTGACAAAAAAATGTTAGTGAGACTCTTAGGAGTCACAAAATAGAAAGAAAGAAGAAGAAAGAACACGAGAAGAAGCCAAATTAGAAGCCTTAAAGCATATCAGGAAAAGAAAAGAATGGATACGAGAATGTGATGAAAGGTACTTGGGAGGAGAAGAGCCTAAACCCATGGCAAACTACCACTCCAACAAAGTAAAATCCTTATGAATTTTAATATGACAACTATACTTTAACCTAGGGATTGGAAAGGAAGAGTACCAATTAGTGGATTCATAAGTTGGATATAACTCCAGCAGCCATACATGCAACTAATTATGAGAGATTTTTAAAGCTATTCATTTTGGAATGTACCCGAAATGGGTAGGGCATGAAGCTCATACCTTCTTTTTTTTTTCCAATTGAACTTCAACTAGCTGAATTAGAGCTAGTGAAAAGCTTTTGAAGGGCATGTAACAACGTTGTGGTGGTGATTCCACCTATAGTATCAAAAGTCTTTGGAGAGAAGTGGATAGGCATTTCAAGTTCTTCATGTGCTAACAAAGAATATATGTTGACATAGAGGAGTGGAGTCATGCATTCGTTCTTCTATGACTTGATGAGAAGATGTGCGTGGTGGCATTTGAGGACTTACACACAAAAAGGGCAACCCAACCCATAATGCAACGACTCGAGAAATAGCTATCTAAAGAGAGAATTTATTAATAAGCATACTGAAGTGAGGATTTTGTGTCATGCATGATCGAAGAGCATTAGT
This sequence comes from Ceratopteris richardii, assembly GCA_020310875.1. Taxonomy (NCBI): domain Eukaryota; kingdom Viridiplantae; phylum Streptophyta; class Polypodiopsida; order Polypodiales; family Pteridaceae; genus Ceratopteris; species Ceratopteris richardii. Next base: position 76,660,350 of record CM035429.1, read on the forward strand.
TATTGCCGCACTTCTTGGTTTACATGTAGCATTCTTTGCATGGAAATAATGAGCGAATTTGGAAAGTGCTATTTTTTGACATGATTTGACAAAGACGAAGGGAATCGACCTCCTAGTTTTGGGGGGGGATCTGTGGAAGGAAGGCCACTCTTGGACATTGCAAAAAAGCAACATTAAGGAACGGGGGGCAGCATAAAAAGAGGGGGCTCAAGAAGAAAGAGGGATTCGACATCAGAGGCTGGAGAGACCTCAATCAGTAAAGGCTTCCTAGCACTGTGTAGCAGGGAGAGAAAAAGCCACTTAGAGCGACATGGTTGGAGGTTTGTCTCATCTTCTGGTACAGGAGAGGGACGAAGCAGAAAAAGAAAGGCAACGCTGCACATTAAGGAGGAGAGAGAGGAAATTTGCCACAACAAAAGAGGATTCTCCAAGGAGTGGGGCTGATGCTCATGGGCATCGATTTCAGCATAGGTTTTTGGCCATGCGCGACTCCCATCTATGGACATACTTCCAAGTCATTGAGCAAGTTGTTGTTTGAGGAATCATGTATGGCGTCCGACATGCAGTGTTGAGGTATAATGTTTCTATAGTTAGATTTCACTTCCAACATCTTACTGGTGTTTTTAAGTTTATTGTAGTGATGAGAAAGTGAGACGGGTAGAGAAGAGAATGCAAGGCTGAGTAGCAAGCTAGGTAGGTGGATGAATCGGAAAGACGACGAGATGCGAGAACGAGTAGAGGATCCGAAAGTAGGTAGAATAGAGGAAGAGCTAAAAGTGATGTTGGACCAGTTAGAGGCGATAGGCATGGAGTTAGAAAAGGCGAAGGAGTTGTCGAAAAAAGTGGATGATCTGGAAGTAGAAAATATGAGTAGAATCTGGGAGGAGAGGTCGATTCAAGAAGAGGTTGAAAAGTTGTCTGGCCAAGTCGGGAGGAGCGAGGAGGTTCCTTTGGAATTAGAAAGGAAGATGAGCCATTTAGAAGAGGAGAAGAAGAAAATGTGGGTTCGGTTCCATCAAGTGGATGATGAGATTTTTTGACTCCAAGGCAGTGATGAGCGAAAAGAAGAAGGGACAAGGGATTTAGCTTTGAAGCTCGAGGCATTAAGAGATGTAGTAATGAATGGTGGCCTTCCAGACCGTATCGGCTGGCTAGAGGACAATATCAGCAAGCTGTCGAATCATGTGGAATCTCTGCGAGGCAGAGGATGGAGATGAAAAAGAAAAAGATGATATGATGGATGCCGGTGAGGACGGCTTGAGTTTGATTAGGGTTTGCTTTGCGGATTGCGAGTCAAAGATGTGAGGACGGGTGGACTAAGTGTGTTGTACACTTAGGAACTGAAGTGACACTTTTTGAGGTTTTCAGGTCGACAAAGTGGTTAGTATGTGCGGGTTTTGCGAGGACGGGTTGACCATGGCATTAGTGGCTGGATTTTGGCTTGAGTGGCAGCAGAGAGGAGATGTGTCTCATTGGGATGTCCACGAGGGGATATATATGTGTGTGTTGTGATCGGGATGGTTGGGAAAAAGTCCTTTCTTTTGTCTCCTAATTCTCGAGATGCGGGAATGAAAAGAAAATGAGAAAAATATATGTTTGTGTATGTGTGAGTGTGGCTACGCGCCTATGTGGGCCGATAGGTGGGTGGACCCACTTTGGCCGGGTGGTCAAAGCCACGAACCGACGTCGGTTTCGCATAGGGCTAGTTGTCTGTGTGTCGTGCACTGCGTTGGGTTGGTAGATGGGTGGAACAAACTTGATCGGGTGGTCGAGTCCACGAGTTGCATCCAGCTTCAGCGTAGGCCGGCAAGTGTGAGTAAATATGAAAAAAAATGATGAAAAAAGAGAGAAAAAATGTGGAAAAAAATGAATGAGAAGAATTCCTCGCTCGAGGGGGGACATAAGAGAGGTGAGAGAGCATGATGCTCGGATGGGAATATATGTGTTTGTGTTGTGGGCATTTGGGTTATGTGTGGGCTCCCGATGAAACATGTCAAATTGAAGCTTAAGCTCGGCTAGGGTTTTTGTTGCGATGTGTCTATGGAAAGCTTGGACTTGAGGAATCCAATCGTGCTAGTTGCATTGTTTGTCTGCAAACCTTCCGGAAGTGTTCAGTTTGGCTCTTAGGTGGTGCAATGACTTGTGAAGTTCGGAATCGCATCGACGATGAGTGATCTTGTTAGAGTGAGCTTGTGTTAGGCTTGAGTGGTCTTTGCCGTGTGTCCATAAATTTAGGAGAGGTGGTGGTGACCCAGCATAGGATTCAATCGATGAGCAAGAAAAAAATGAAAGATAAATAGGAAGAAAAGCGGGTAGTGCAAACCCTAGGTAGAAAGGGAATGAAAAATCGGCGAGAGAACTCAGCTAGAAACGAGAAAAAGAAATCACGAAAGCGATCGTATGGCCAAGAAGAGTATCAAAAATAAAAGTGGGGAATGGTTTTGATTATATATGGTGTGTGTGGAAAGTGTGTTGAGAATGCATGTGAAACAAAGATTTGTGACGTGTTGAATGAGTAGTCGAGAAGAGTGACGAGAGCGAATGTGGACATGTCTTCTGTTTGCATGTATGTATGTTGTGTGTGACGAGAATGCATGTGTGACACGGATCATGATGTGTGTGCTGAGTATATATGTGTGATGTGGATGAAGGAAATGATTGTCTTTTCATTTTGGTTGTACATATTGTGATTTGATGAAGAAAGGTTCTAATGTTTTAATGAAGTTTGCAGACAGGTGGACATGGCGATGAAGATACATCAAGATGGACGAAGATGGTAAGTGAAATGATTGGATTTTGGTACTAACAAATGATTGTATGAGGGTGATTGCAGGTGCTACATTGAGGAAGAAGAGAATAGGCATACAAGGTAAATATTTGTATTTGATTAAGTGATGAGCACAGGTTGGATGATTTGAGCGCAAGAACAATTTGGCTCGTCGGGGACGACTTCGCAATTAAGAAGAGGGGAGTATGTTAGCCCACAAAATGGTTGGTTTTGATGCACTAATGTGGTTCTATTTGGCAGGAAAATACGTTTGGTTTCAGATATTTGAAGAGTGATTCGATGATTGACGAGAATTATATGGGGACTATACGCTCTTCACATCCTCCTTGAAAAATCTCTTCTTTTCTCTTGTATGCTCCGTTTGCTCTTCCTTTGTCGCATGCCATGCACCTTAACTCCCCTAGTATCTTTCTCTCCTCCCACCTTTCCATAAACAACGTTACCCTCTCATGTGCACTTCCCCATAGACTTTCCACAACCCCTTGTATCTCTCTCCTCCTTCGCTCTGCACGACTGAGACCTCTCCGAGTTTTCTAATAAAATTTCTATAGTCAAGGAATCTTAGAGAGACACTTTTTTACCATTAGTGTAGAGGATGTGGATTCTGTCTTTCTCACACTCGGGAATGCCCAAGAAGATGCATGCATGGAGCCTTTATTTTAGGAAGATTCACACAAAAACAGTTCACCAAGCAATAGAACAAGCATATATGTTATGAATATGGGAAGTCTAGCTGATCATGATATAAATTGGATGCAATCCATCTCATGCGGTCCTCTGGAGTGCAAATGAAAGATTGGCTGAAAAAGCTATCCAAACGTTGGAGGCTAATCCTGCAAAAGGCCAAATCATTTCAGTACAACGTAGGACATTGTACTCATTAATTGTCTAAGGTTGTTGTGATAAAGAGGTTGTACATCAAAAGAAAGGGCCGACCCTTTGTCAGAAGTAACAAAAAATTATAACAGCTTTTGGCTGTTTATTTTGGAGGGATATGCAGCAGACTCAGTCTGTTCAAGAATGCAGATCAGATAAGCACATGGGGGCGCCACTCTGAATGACAAGTAGTGATGCGGATAAAACGAAGGGGAATGCACATGGCTGAGGGAGGTCATATCCCCATTTGCTCATAGAGAGAGCAGATTTGACGTGTTCTAAAGGGGGCTGCTGGTCATTGGTAGAGATCGAGGGGGCGCAGATCGGAGGATAGAAGGTAGCAATGGGGGGAACTCTCCACTCTTGGGATGGTTGCCATGGACACCCCCTTCAGCAGCTCGAGGCGGCCTATTTTTGCTGGTTGATTTATTGAGTTGCAGGGTGGAGCGTAGTGACTATCGTGTGGTTTGGGAAGACTCGAATGTTGTGGATGCAGTGCTGGAGAACGCCTTCAGTAGCTGGTTCGTGGAGAATTAAGTGTCTGGTTCATTGCCATTTTAATGGGTACTTTGTTCTCCTATGCAGTTGGTCAGTCGGCCATTTATTTTCACCAAGTATTGTTGTTTTCATTTCTTTGTTGGAAATGTCTTATCCCCTCAAGCTTTGAATTCCGGTATCGAATACTCTGTGATGACTGATCGGTAATGAAATGCTATTCATTAGTTGGTTATGTTTAGGTAGTAGGTACTTTCTACTCTTGAAAGGCGTTGCTACTTGCAAGTTTTTCGCAGTAAGTTTTGTCCAGATCTGTATCGTGTGAGGCCGCTTCCATAAGTAGGACATTCCGTTTCAAACAGCACTTTGGGCCGTCTGCATTGCGCAGGTTGATTCTGTTAGCCTTTGCATAGCTTCTTTTTTTCACTCTGCAAGTGATAGCTTAGACATGGCCGAGGAGGGATACAAAGAGCGTGGATTTTTTTTTGGATCCGATAAGCCAGGTAAGGAAGAAGCCGACGAAGAGAAAGGAAGTGGGGGGGTTCTTTAGCAAGGTGAAACACTTCGTTTAATATACCGTTGGGTTTGGGAAGCCCACTGCTGCTGTCTCTGGTTTTCATATCCTTCACATATCCCTCGAGAAAGTAGACATCGTGGTCGATGTCCTGGTAACAAATCCCAATCCGATTCCTATACCCCTTGTTGACATCATTTATCTTATTGAAAGTGACGGTCACAAGCTCATATCTGGAACTATTCCTGATGCGGGAACTGTACGTGCTCATGGTTCTGAGACCATCAAGATCCCTATCTGTCTCATATATAAAGATGTTAAAGATACATATGGCGACATCCAACCTGGTGAAATAATACCCTATCGAGTATTTGTCGAGCTTCTCATTGATGTGCCAATTATTGGACGCGTCTCATTGCCTTTGGAGAAGAAAGTGGAGACACCTGCTCCATACAAACCAGATGTGGATCTCGATAAGATTGAATATGATCGTTTTTCCCTCGAGGAGACCACCGCCTCCCTCCATCTCAAGGTGGAGAACAAGAACAAGTTTGACTTGGGCGTGAACACCCTAGAGTATAACTTTACATTAGGTGACGATAACATAGCAAACGCAACACTGAGCGAGTCTACTAAAATTGGACAATGTGGTGAGGGTATCCTGGAAGTACCCATCACTTTTCGTCCTAAGGATCTTGGTTCTGCTGTGTGGGATATAATCAGAGGCCATGGAGCAGGCTATAGTATGAAGGGAAAGCTGGAGGTGGATACACCATTTGGACCCATGAACATTCCTTTTTCTAAAGAGGGTGGGAAAGAGCAAGTGAAAGAGAGATCGAGGAACTAAAGGGACTCGGAAGGTGTGAGTAAGGGGGGAGGAAGGTCGCGAGAGTTAACCATTAGAGTTGGTTTCCCCTTGTGCATGTATTTTCCCGTATCCTCCATCAATACTTTGGAGTGAAATTGGGGACTTAGGGTGATAAAAGATGACCTTGCATCAGAAAGTTTGGGGCAAAATGAAGGCTTTCACAATCATCTTTTCCTTGGGCTTAGAAGCTAATCATTTTGGTGCGTCTGTCGGGAACATATGCGCTAGTGCATAGATATAGGAAGAATCCATTGCAAGATAATTGTGTGTTCTAAGTAATCCAATTGGACCGATTCCGAGGGGTTAAGCAAAATAAAGGCTTTCACAATCATCTTTTCCTTGGGCTCAAGACCTCTTCACATGCATCATGCTACAAAGTAAAAGGACCAGGTCTCGAAGAGTGGAAACAAAGAATTACAACAACCAAGACCTTTCAAGGGGAGACTACACATAAAGGACTTCATATCAGATAAGATAACAAATTGTCTGAAGGTCTTAACTGTCCCCTCATCTACTAGGTGCATGCAGCAGAAAAAAGTAAATAGGCTCCAGAAAATACAACACGGTTAGATGTGTGAAGACAAAGACATATTAGAAGACCAAAAGTTAGAAAGAGGCAAAGGCTGAAAAGTTGAAGAGGGTGACTAGGAGTATCACATTCTTAGCCATTGATGGTGTGCATGGCAGCTCGACTTAACACATCAACCCAGATTTATGAATGCACGGAACACCAAGGGGATTACAGAGCAAAGGATTTAATTCGGATAAAGTAACAAATTGTCTAACAATCCTTATCACTTCTTCGACCACTAGCTGATGTGTGTTCATGAGCTATAGACAAGCTGTAGACAAAAAGCAAAGCCTGTCAAGGGACGACAAAGACAAAGAGGGGGAGAGTGCTGCAGAGAAAAGAAGCATAAAAGAGGAGCCCCCAAAATTTCCAAAATTGAGCATAAATCTTCTTCTTCAAAATCCTATGAAGCTCTCTTGAAAGCCATGTAAATGCATTAGAGGAGTCCTCTAGATGCATAAGCCCCAAATCCTTGTAACATAACTCTTGTAAAATAGTAGGAAATTAGAGATTAGTCAATAAAGTGCGGGTCTCTTGTGTGAAAGGACCATTTTTAGGGCACATGTATATAAGTCACTTTGTGACTCTTGTAAAAGACTTTTTGCCATTGTGAAGAATAGAAGAAGAATTTCGAATTTTCTTCTTTCCTGTTGATTTCCTCCTTCTCCATGATCTTTTGTGTGTGTGTAATGCTTGGAATGTGTGTGTAGAACTGTTATCTATCCCTTCCCATCACTTTTGAACTGCTATAGTGTGTGTGAGAGCCATTACAAGTTGTGGAGCGGGTGTTGGTGTTTCCTGCCTTTCACCATTTTGCTCATAACTTGAAGATCCTTTGTCAGATTCGAGTGAAAATACCACCAATATTTGCGTGTCTCATCGAAAGCTTCGAAATGAACCCACTATTGACCATACTTGGAGTTCAGAGCTAGGAGAAAAGTTCAAATTCGTGCTTACTACTGTAAATGGTATCGCGACATGCATTTTCAAAGGATTAGTGAGTTAAAGAGGTAGCTAAGTCTTTTCACATGCATTGTAGCTTAGACACTTCACTTTCCATCATGTGCACACACGTCCTCATACACTTGGTTCATGTGGTTCCTCGAATTGATAATTAAACATGTATCAATCCACCACTATATGCACTTGTGGGGCAATTAAGATTTAGTCTCATCGACACAAGTCCCTAAGGCTTCACGGCTTAGGTACACACCTGTCTTGAAAGACCTTGAGTGCCTTGACTACTACCAACATAGAACGATTGAGGAAAGATTTTCAATGTTATCTTGTCTGGGCACATATGCCAAATTGATCTCCTCAACACAAAACCTCTCCCTAACACAATGATAATGCACCTCAATGTGATTTGTCTGAGCATGGAGTAGAGTTCCTCTCAACTACCAATGCGCTTTGACTCTCAATGAATATGGTGGTGGTAGAAGATTAACCAAAACCCAAATCATCCAAAAGGCATCTGAGCCACACACACTCAATAGTCGCTATGAAGGCTACCCTATACGCAACCTCACAACTAGAAGTGGCCAGAGTAGGCTTCTTCTTGTGCAAACAAGATATGCATGAGTTACCGAGCATGAATCAAAAACCACTAATGGACACATGAGTGTCATATCAACCAGCCAAGTTAGAGTTTGAAAAATCCTATAAATCTAGCAGTAGTTATCTCCCCTTGGGATAAAACAACCCAAGTATTCATGTACCACTTAAGTAGCAAAGATGTGCTTAACCTCCAATGCTTAACAACTAGGCAATGCATAAACTTGCTCATCTGAGAAACAACAAACTGAATATTAAGCCACCTTACATTTAAGTAAATCAAGCATCCAATAGTTTGCTAATAGAGAACAAGATCAAATGCATCTCCAACATCATGAAGACTCAACAATGAACCTATTTCTGTAGGAGTGGCAATAGGTTTGCAATCTTCAAGGCCAAAACACTAGAGTAATATGTCAATATTTTTTTTTGATAGAGAGCTATGCCACCATCAACTTCCATATACTCAATGCCCAGTAATGATCCAAATGCCCCAAATCTGACATCTCAAAAGAGGCATGCAAATCAGCCTTAAAATCGCCAATATGATTCAACATAGACAACAATGATCTAAAGCACATCATTTGTATTCTTAACATATAAGGTTCTCTCAGTTGGATTGTTCTCAAAACCATGTGCAATCAAGTAGGCATGTATCTTTTCATACCAAGCACGTGGTGCTTGCTTCAAAACATATAATGCCTTTTTTAGGCTGCACCCTTTGTTTTCATCCCTTTCTGCACAAAACCATGGGGCTGAAATACATACACTTCATTATGTAAGTCACCATTCAAAAACATAATTTTAATGTCCAACTGATGTAAATTCCAACCATGATGAGGTGGAAGTGCACAAATGCTATGAATGGTGGTCATTCGGCATTGTGGAGCAAAGCTCTCATCAAAATCAATGCCTCTCTCTTAAGCATAACCTTTTGCAACGAGCCTAGCCTTATATGTGTCAATTGTTTCATCATTCGTATGCTTCAACTTGTACACCCATTTCATGTCAATGGCCTTTTTTCTTGGCCAAGTACCATTCTTCATAATAGCATCATATTCTGATTGCATAGCAACTATACAATTTTTTGCATTTTGTGTTTCATCAAAAGAAATAGGCTCATTCTCATCACAAAGACTAGAGGTAGCCATTGCATAAAAACCTTATGCAAAACAAGCACTATGAGAGCCGGAACAAGTACGATATAATAGAGGTGCATCGAATTTGCTATCTTGCAAAGTTTGCACCAGCCATTTGGGCATAGTTTTTGCCTCCTCTATGTCAGCCCAATCATCAACAAGTGCATCAAGTAAATCTCTATCAGAAATGGAATGGTCTACATCATGCAAAACTTGTAAAGGCTGAGAAATTGCCTCATCTAGACCATTGCTTGATTGCCCACTTGTAAAAAGAGGCAGAAAAATGTCATACACATCTTTGGAGCTAACTGATGTCTCCTTGGGGGTGCCCAATGTCACGAGGAAGGAGATAAGGAAGAGAGCTTACACACACTCTTGCAATAAAAGAGGAGCACAAACATTGATTGAGGCAAGGAAGAAGGATCTTCTTCTTCTTCTTCTTCTATTACATAAAAGGAATGTACAAGAATGACCTAAAAACAACAATACAACAAGTGAAATATATAAAGAATAGTACATGAGGAAAATCTTAATGTCCACGAATGAGTGAGCTGGCAAGAAACAAATGTGCCATCACTCTCGATAGATAAATCTAGTAAAGCTCAATGAAGTATCCCTGACATATACCGGCGTGACCATTGTACATGTTAGAGAACTGAAAAAATGATACGTGTCATCTTGATCATCACATGTTGAGCTTGATATCTCAACACTCCCCCCAAGCTCAATGTCATGTCCTCTAATCCAAGCATCTTCCAAAACTTCTTCAGCTTCTTTGCTCCAAGCACCTTACTAAAAATATCAACAACCTACCAATATCACCTGCTAATACCTTCTCTTTGATGAAGTGATAATGTACCTTGATATGCTTTGTTCTAGCATGAAAAACAAGATTTCATGCCATCTGAATGCTGCTAAGATTTTCACAATAGATAATGATTGGCTTTTGCACTTCCACACCTAAAGAAAAAAGTAGCATCTCTAACCATGATGCTTCACATGTTGCGATTGCAGCACCTCTATACTCAGCCTCTATACTTGAAAAAGCAATAGTGGGCTTCTTGCTGCTCCATGTAATAGCTACACTCCCAAGTGAGAATAGAAATCCACTAGTAGATCTTCTATATGGAATATTACCAGCCCAATTTGCATTGAGTATCCATGAACCTGCAAATCTACACCAGCTCATAAAACAATCAATAATCCAAAGTAGCACTCACATAACATAGAGTGCGGTTTAGAGCATCTAACTATGGCTTCTTGGGAACCTTCATAAATTGATTTTCAAGTCCAACAATGTAGCTTAGATTAGGCCTTGTGATTGTGAGATATATCAAACTTCCCACAATTTTCCTGTACATAGTAGCATTTTCCAATGCTTCACCTGATGTAGTATCCAACTTCAAATTCTAATCTAATGGCATAGAATTTGGCTTACAATCATCCATTCCATACATTTCATCATATTCAGGGCATATTCCCTTTGCAACATCCATATACCTATTTTTGTATCTATAAACTCAATGCCCAAAAAATAGCACAACACACTAGGACCTTTCATGTCAAACTCCTGCATAAGAAGCTGCTTTACCTCTTTAATGATTTCTTCATTATCACCACCTACAATCAAGTCATCAACATAGTTCACCACAATCATTATGCCATCATCACCCTTCCTTGCATATAGTGAATGATCTGCATCACACACAGAAAACCCAATGGTGGTTAAGTAGTCAATAATCCTTGCATGCCAAGCACGAGGGGCTTGTTTAAGCCCATACAAAGCCTTTTGCAACCTACTTCTTCTTCTAGTCCTTGTGGCTGGGTACTTTGAATCTTCATATCCTTGTGGCTAGTTCATGTATACTTCTTATTGTAACTCACTATGTAGGAAAGCGTTCTTTACATCCATCTAATGCAAATTCCATTTTTTTGCTATAGCTAATGCAACAAGTGCTTTGATAGTAAAAATTTTAGTGACAAGGTTGAATGTTTCCCCATAATCAATGCCATATGTATGTGCATATCCTTTTGCTACCAATCATCCTTTATACCTGCTTATGCTACCATCAACATTGTGCTTTACCTTGTAAACCCACTTGCAGCCTATGGGTTTCTTTCCTTGCGGCAACGGAACCAGCTTCCATGTTTTGTTTCCATAAAGTGCAACCATCTCTTCATTTATAGCTTTTTCCCAATCTGCATTTCCAATTGCGTCTTCAAAACAAGAAGGTTCAGCATCTTGTATTACCTTGGTCATGTAGGCACAATGATAAGCCATATAACTATCATACGTCAATCATTGCACTGAATTTTGCATCCTCCCAGATCTTCTTGGTCATGAGTCTCTTCTCCTTGTATCATCTACGCATGCCTTTCTAACTCCTAGAGTCATAGAGGGCAATCTAAGTTCCTCATCAAGGCTCTTTTCTAAACTGCTTGAATCTCAATCAATGTCTTCGAAACCTGTAGATGTTTTAGTACTAGAAGAAAGCTTTTCTTTAGCTTTCTTTGATGTAGTTGATGAATTTGATGGAATGAAATTTTCATGCAATCTTCCATTCCATGGATTTGAGTTGGAACTATTGCTTAATGACACATCTGGTCCACTCAAAACTTGAGATTGTGCACTTGAGTTTTCAACATTTTCTTTGTCATTTGGTTCAAGATTAAGTCCGTCTTTGGCATCTTCATAGAAGCTTGACATTTCATCAAACATCACGTATCTACTTACCTTCACCTGTTGTGTGAGTGATTTATAACATTTATATCGCTTTGCTCAAGGGAGAACCCAACGAAGATACATTTTTCTACTTTTGGATCAAGCTTCATCCTCAACTCATCTGGAACATGTACATATTCAATACAAACAAATACTTTCATATGTGATAAGTTTGACTTTTTACCTATAAACTTCTCTTTAGGTGTAACTTGATGTATCGCAGTAGTAAGAGTTCTGTTCATGATGTATACTAGAGTATGCACAACTTCTACCCAATAACAATGAGGCATATTCTTCTCAGCCATCAAAGATCTTATGTCTATTTTTACGTTCAACAATGCCATTCTATTTTGGTATGTACTTGAAAACTGACATCGAATTCCATGAATTTTAAGAAAGTTGCTGAACTCATTTGACACGTATTCACCTCCTCCATCAGACCTTAATATCTGAATATACTTTCATATCTACTTTTCCACCATAGCCTTAAAATTTTGGAAGTGAGTGAACACCTCACTCTTCTCTTTCATGAAATATACCCATACTTTCTGTGTATGGTCATGAATGAAAGTAACATAAAACCTACAACCACCCATAGATGTGGTCTTTGCAAGATCCCAAACATCTGTATGTACTATTTCTACAACATTCTCATTAACATGCTTGTCATGAAAAAAATGATGCTCTTGATTGTTTACCAAATTGACATGCTGCACATGCCTTTTGCATCTCTACAACCTTGAAATTTGGTAGTCCATTGACAATATCCTTTGATTGCATCAATTTCATTCTCTGCAAATTTGCATGTCCAGTTTGTTTGTGCCAAATCTCTATATTAACAATAACTCCTGCACCTTTTGCAAACATGGTTGCATTCATTTCAAGAATTTTCACATTTAAGGTGAACATCCTACCCACTTTGTTTCCTTTGGAAATCAATCTTCCATCCTATTTGTACTCTTCTACATATAGCCCATCATCAGTGAACCTAACTTGTAGTCCCTGGTTAACCATTTCTCCAAAAAAATCTAGATTCTTTGTTATCTTTGGAACATACAACACATCATCAAGATGTTTTACATTTATGTCCTCCATAGGTAGTGCTATGTTTCCTCTATGGTCAATAGGGTGTGATGTGTCATCACTTGTTTCAACATACCTAGGAACTGGTAATTTTGCAAACTACTAAACTATTTTGTATGACTGTTCATGTGATTTGAAGCACCTAAATCAACATACTAGACATTACCATTCGATTTTGAAACATCAATAGAAATCATAGTAATCATTTGAAATTGGACCATGAACAACTTCTCAGAATCATCTGCACTTGTGGATGCATAGTTGTTTTGTTGCCTTCTATTATTTTGATTCTTCAACCTGCAATCACGTTGAAAGTGTCCAGATTTACCACAATTCCAACATCCTTTACTGCCATTACCTGAATCATTTCTTTGGAAATTTTTGTAGACTCTTTGGCTCCCCCTACCTTGAAACTATCGTCTATCTCCTAGATGATTCTATTGTTAACCTTGTTCTTGGTTATTGTGTCCACTTCCACTTCTGAAGCTTCTATCTTTGCCTCTTCCTCTGCTAGAGTAGAATACCTGCTCAAAACTGGGTTTTCCTTGGGAGTTTGAGTCCTCTTCAAGATTCTTTTCTTCAATAATCAACATGGACACTAGATCAACAAAATTCAGAATATTTTCCCTGGCCTGAATAGATGTTTTGAACTTCTTATATGCAGCTCCTAAACCACAAAGGCACACTTCCACATTATCATCATCATCTAGATTCATAGATGCAAGTGAAACACATATGCTTTTAATTTTCAAGGTGTAGTCACTTACCGACATGTACTTCTTCTCTAGTGTATGTAGCTCATTCTTGAGTTGTAATTTTTGTGCCTTTGTATTGGTCTCATACACTGTGACCAAATTGTTCCAAGCCTCTTTTGGATCCCGTATGTGCCCAATCATGCTATCTTGTATGCTAAGAGATAGCCAATACATTACCTTTTGTGCTCCTTGATTCCATTCCTCATATGCTCTTACTGGGTTTGCAATTGGATTCCTCTCTGGTAACTATGGAGCATTTTTGTTCTGTCCTTTGATGTACTTCCAGTAGCCTTTTCCTAATAGGAAATTTTTCATTCTGAATCTCCAAGCATGGAAGGTCTTGTGCAGCTTATTGCTCATAATCTGACTCATTCCATTTGCATTTGCCATTTATGCAACAATTCACAACACTCTAAAAACACTACAAGAAATACTTCTGATTGAACATTGTCACACTTTGATGTGATAATTCGATCTCAAGAAAATATAGTTTTCATGTATCAACACTACACGGAATCACTTGAGATTCTGGATCTAGAATATATGAGTGTTGCCAAACAAGAGGCAAGTTAGAATTTTACAAACTGACTTGACTTTTCTATGGGCCCCACCTGGTAGGCTTGAAACAGAGGTCATTTTTGAATCACGCTTTCTCCACACCTTCTTGCATACTCTTCACCATCATCCTTCTCCAAAAGTTCTCTGCATCCACACTAGCTCTAATACCATGTCACAAGGAAGGAGATTTTATTTTCTTTCCAGCTGGATGCCTAACAAGAAACACTTCAAGCTGGTCATTGCCCTTGCTAGGAGGTTTTTATGGGGTGTTAGTCTTCAACATAATAAAGTGCCAAAGGTGGCCTAGAACATTTGTTGCCTTCCTAAAAAAGAAGGAGGTTTGGGTATTTTATGTCCTATAAAAATGGCCACTAATTTGACTGCTAAGAGGATAGTTAGATCTCTGGACTCGAATGAATTTTGGGCTAATCTTATCAAAAGGAACATGAAGCAATGTTCTTTAGTAGATTACAAGTCTTGGCAAAATCATTCTATTTGGGACATTATTGCTTCTCCTCACATTTTTTCTTCCATTGGTAGTCCCCTATGCTGTAGGATGTGGAAGGCTTGGATGGAGGTTAAAAGAATCTTGTTGTCCCAATGATAAATTCTTTACTCACTATGATATTTTTCTTTAGGAAAGTATTTGGACAAGATGACTTTCTCTCTGGAACAACTGTAGTTTAAGGATGAAGGAACAAAAATGATGCGAAAAAGGATTCTCTTGCTAGAAGGACCTCAATGTTAATGGTGAGGTCATGCTTGATACTATCATTATGGATTTTATTGATATATCTCCTGCTTGCTCACAGGTCTTACTGTCGTACAAAAGTTGCTGCAGGAGAGGCTACTCCAGTGCACTTCTTGTAGACCTATTTAGCTTGTGGATGTTTCCAAGGAAATTCTGTAGAATTTCAAGAAAAGAAAAGGCTCTATGATGAAGATTCTCCACAAACTCAACTCTAGATGGAGATTGAATTGGACTGCTGATTAGTGGCACCATAGATTCCTCTATATCTTGGTGTTTCCTATCAACATTAAGTAGTCCTTTTTGCTCTGGCTGATTATACAAAATGGTGTTTGGTGTGGAGTTTGTGTATTATGTGGCAGTGTGAAGGATTTGCCCCACCTATTCTATAACTGCAGGCGTGCTCAATTTTTTTGGAAATGTATGCATCCTATTTGTCTCAAGCTCAATATCTCCATGAGCTACCATGACTTTCTGCTTGGAGCTTGCAACAGGCTAGACATTTTCCTTTGGAACTTATGGAGGGCCCATATCTTATGAAACATATGGAAGAGCAGGAATGAAGCAATTGTGAATAAGTCTAAACAAGCTTTTCATTTTTTGTTACAGGCATAACAGGACGTCTTTCAACACCCTACACAATGTTCCACAATCCTTTTGCAACCAATACATGTCGCATCATATAAGACCATGATGGGTAGTTGGTACCATCCAACTTATCCTCAACAACCAACATACGGAATACATCACTGCTTTCAGCCATGGCCGGTGACTAAAATACCTTGATGCACAAAATTGACTGTATCTCAAAAAGTTGAACGGAACTGCCCAGACGAGTTCTGCTAAACCTGTAGCAGACTTCGAGACGCTTATACTGGCAAACAGAAACAAGTATATACCTTTTTCACAAGAAGACGAAATAGGCTGCACAAGCACTGTGATAGTGCATTCAGAGGCTGAAACAAGCTCAGATCGCGATTTTGGCACCACAGAGCGAAGCAGTTTTGATCTCTGAAACACCCTGAGTATGCTCACCAAATTTTGTGCGAATCTGAGACTGCAAACGGAGGAGTGTCGATGGCGCCCTAGATGAATCGACGACCTGCTCTGATACCAATTGTTGGAGTTAGACATCTACGGAAGCACGCAAACAGCACAAGGAAGAAGAAGAAGCTTGGAGCACAACACACAAGACTGAATGTATTACTAGAGAATGTACAAAGATAAGTAGCCCATTAGGGCAATAGGCGTATATACAAGCTGGGGGAAAAAACCTCCTAAAGAGGGAAAAAAGTGCCCCGGTGGTCCTAGTGTGTTCAAACACATCACTACCTAAATATATCAAGAGGAAATTTATAAACATCAAATGAAAAAGAACACTTCTCATCAAGGGAAGAAGGAGATTCAACACACAAAAAGGAAGAGGAAGACATCAGCCTGCTCACAACCAAGATTGAAAAGATCATGAAGATAATCAATCTCCCTAAGTAAGAGGACATCATCCCTCGAGAGGTAGAGGAAGAAGAAAAGATTGAGGTAGATACTATTTTATACAATATTACAATTGCTATAGATGTGGCCATCTTGCTAAATTATATTACAAGTAAAGGTGATATACCCATTTGTTTGGGGATGGAGGAGGAAAAGACACGTGATAATGTTCACTTAGTATCATCTCTTACTAAGAATCTACTTTCAGCTCAAGCTGTGAGTGGAGAAGGCATGAAAAGTAGAGTTTGAAGGCAAAAAATGCCTCATGAAGACGCAAAGAATTCCTAAAAAGTGATCGCAATGAGAAAGAAGCAAGGAAGGCTTTTCAAGTTAGAAAGAGAAGCCTCTACATTTGTAGCACTGAGTAGTGATACAACGACCCCAATTATGCCTCTAGAGTTATGGCTTAAGGTGTATGGACACATGAATATCAATATTATTTGCATGTTGAAGATAATAGGCACAATCATTGACATTCCAACCTTACCAAGGACCATAAAGCTATGTGAAACATGCTGTCTTGGAAAGCATGCTAGGAGTAAGTTCTCAAGAAGCAACTAGAGGGCCCATGATATAATCCAATTGGTTCATGTTGATGTATGTGAATCAGCCCACAGTCCCTCACTTTGGATGAATATGTATTTTATCACCTTCATGGATGCTTTTCTAGATATAATTGGGTTTCATTTATGAAGTACAAGGTTGAATTATTTCAGATTTTCAAATAGTTTCTTGTTATGGTTGAGAAGATGACAAGATGAAGACTAAAGAATCTATGTTCTAAAAATGGAAAGAATTCTTATCAAAGGACTTCAGCCATTATCTACTTGAGAATGACATTCAAAGGAAACTTACTTACAACTAAGGTCCAGAAAGAAATGGAGTGGTTGGGAGGAGGAACATGAAATTATTTGAAGCACCAAGGTGCATGCTCAAAGACAAAGGTTTGAGAAACATATGTTGGGATAAAATAGTCACCATTTCATGCTACTTGATGAATGTGTCTCCTCATGAGTCTTGAATGGCATTACCCCTTATGAAGCTCTTCAAAACATGGAGCCTATGATATATCATTTAAAAGTTTTTGGATGTCTCACATTTTCTCATATTCTAGATGAAAAAATGAAGAAAATTGATGACAAGGCAAGAAAATGCATCTTTGTTAGATATAAAGATTTGAGAGAAGCTTACAAAATTTATTATCCATGTAAGAATGATACATCCCTATCAAGGGATGTGATTTTTTATGAGAATGCAAGCTTTAGTTTAGCCTCAAATTTTCGATAATAGCTTTTGAACAACAATTAAGATAAACTTGCATCTTCTATTGTTGGTGCAAATGTACAAGCATTTGACTTAGCATGGAAGACAATGTGTGGAAGCATTTGATGATTCATGTGAACCATAGCTTGTAACTACTCAATCATTTACTGTTTTAAAAGGTTCATTCCTTGGAGAATCTTGTAAAAACTTATATCTCGTGGAGTTAGGAGGAATATGAGCGACGAATCCTAATCAAGAGAATAACTCCTAAATCAATGGAGTCACTTTTTGCTGGAGCGAAGTTTGAACTTAAAATTCAAACATAGTAGAAATGATTATAAAAGATCTTGTAAAATCTCACGGCTATGTGTGCCTCATTGAGAGCTCATTCCTTGATCATTTGTAGGACTTGAGTAACTCACACCATATCTCACGCAGTTAATCATCATTGAGCATCATTAAAATGCCAGTGGTCTTGTATAATCATGTTTTATAGTACATATGATTCATTGAACATCTCTATCTACTTCTTTGCTATGACTACTCAGAACAATCAACTTCTTCTAGTCATATCTCAATGAACGCTCAACCATTTTGCATAATCTTTGGCTTGTTGGAACCAGCTTGAATTCTACTTTATGGTTTCAAAATTTCAAGGCATTTGGTTCAGGCATCTGGGATAAATTGTCTTCGAAGTGCTCACTGCTCATCTATTGGTTAGTCCCTAAAAAGTCGGGGGTAAGATCTAACTTGCTAAAGTTGTTTCTCACAGCATAGTTGATCATTTTAAATGATTCCACTTGCAATAATTAGCCATCTAAGTTAATTGAATTCCCTCAAAAGGAATTTTGTCAATTCTTGCTATAGTGTGAGCTCTGAGCAAAAAGGTCAGCTAGTGTATGGACTAAAATAGCAAGTTTTTCAACACTAGCTATTCTTGAACTAGTCTGTTATGGATTAATTATTTCAAGCATCAACTCCAAAGTACATAGGTACTTTCTTGGTGTCATTTGCAAGCTAAAAGGTCCTACTTTATAACTCTGAAGTGTATCAGGGCTGGTACAAAGCAGGTTTTAGCAGTACCACCTCACTTCCTTGAGGTATCCATCCATCTCTCCAACATCTATACATGAGGAAACTATTTAAAAATTAGAGGAAGATGACGATCGTCGATAAAATATAAGGTCTTCAAGGAAAAGGATACAACCTCCAAAGCTTGCTTATGAGTGATGTAATTACTCAAGTTTTTAGAAAAATAATGTTGCTTCGCTTAGCTCTATTTTTCAATATAAAGAACCCTCAACATATAAGGTTGCTAGTACTATAAAAGAAATGCAAGTAGCTATGGACAAGGGGATATCTCCTTTTCATCCAAATGGACATGGAAGTTATGTCCATTACTAGCCAATATAAGAAGCCAATTGGATGTAAATAGATCTATAAGTTGAAATTCAATAAGGAAGGGAAGGTTGATAGAAATAAACCAAGGTTATAAGAAATATGGATTGGATTATGAGGAAACATATGCCTTGGTAGCAAAGATGAATTAATTTAGGTTATTACTTTCCCTTGCGTCCATATTCAAGTGGAAGGTGAAGAAAATGGATGTAGGCAATGCCTTCCTCAATGGCCAACTTAAGGAAGAAGTCTACATGCAACATTTAGAAGGATACATTGTCAAAGGTAAAGAACACATGGTATGGAAACTTCACAAAAGTTTGTATGGTTTGAAGGAGGTTCCATGAGCTTGGTATGCAAAGATTGATGAGCAACTTTCCTCTCAAGGCTTTCAAAGAAGCAATGTTGATCATAGCTTGTATTATAAAGTTAAGCAAAAGGATATTGGTCTCGTTCTTCTTTATGTGAATGATCTCATATTGACAGGAAGCAATGAAGCTATGATTAAAGATGTTCAAAGAAGACTCTCTAAACAGTCTGGGATGAAGGACCTTGGTGACTTAGACTATATTCTTGGCATCAAAGTCTCTCCACTAGATCCGGGAGACATAAGTATCTCTCAAAAAAAGTAACTCTTTCCATCCTTGATGGGTTTGAGATATCCCACTCTAAGGTGGTATCTACACCCATGGAATCAACTCTCAAGGTCACCAAAGACAAGAATGGTGTTCCATATGATGAAACCCTACATAGACAATTCATCTTCTATGTTTGACTATCACAAGATTCAATATCTGTTTTGTAGTAAACTCTCTTTCTCAATATCTACAAGCCCCCAAAGTATCTCATTAGAATGCAAGAAAAGATACTAAGATATTTGAAAGCCATTTTGGTTTATAGAAAGAGCATAAGTGGAATGCCTTCTTCCCATGCAATGGACAAATTCAGCTTGTGAAGCTATTTGGCTGAAAAGATACTTGGAAGAATTTGGTTTCTATGAAAACCAACCTACAATTATCCTTTTGTGATAATGTCACAATTGAATCTTATTGAAGTTAGACGTTTGCACAAGCACGCGAACAACATAAGGAAGAAGAAGAAGCTTGGAGCACAATACACAATACTAAATGTATTACCACTAGAATGTACAAAGTTAAGTAGCCCGTTAGGGCAAGATGCATATATACAAGCCAGGGGGAAAAAACCTTCTAAAGAGGGAAAAAAGTGCCCCGACAGTCCTAGTGTGTTCACACACATCACTACCTAAATATTTCAACAAATCTCACCTGGGAGTGATGTGGTGAACAAGGAGCTGGCACTCATGTATAAGGAAGTGCCAAGCTATTTGGAATTAACCACAAAAGGAAGTAAGCCCAAAGCTTTGCAGAAAGCTTCAAACTTCTTCCTAGGCAGAGCCTTCCTGAAAAGGTATGCAATGTTCTCTTGCATGGGCACATATGCCAAGCTGATATCTCCAGCAGAGAACCTCTCCTTGACATAATGATAATGCACCTCAATGTGCTTAGTGCGAGCATGGAACATGGGGTTCCTCACAACTGCCAATGCACTCTGACTATCAGTGAACATGGTGGTGGAAGAAGACTAACCAACACCCAAATCAGCCATAAGGCATCTAAGCCACACACACTCAACAATCATTGTGGAAACTACCCTATACTCAGCCTCACAAGTGGAAGTGACAACAGTAGGTTGCTTCTTGATCAGCGAAGATATGCATGAGCTACCAAGCAAGAAGCAAAAACCAATAGCGGACATACGAGTGTCATAACAACTAGCCCAATCAGAGTAAAAAAAAGCATAAAAATATGGGGGTAGTGATCCCCCCTTGGGATAAAACAACCCAACTAGTTGGGTACCACTCAAGTAGCGAAACATGTGCTTAACCACCTGCCAATGCTTGACACCTAGGCAATGCATAAACCAACTCATCTGTGAGACAGAAAACTGAATATCTGGCCGAGTGATGCATAAGTAAATCAAGCATCCAACAACCTGCTGATAGAGAATAACATCAAATGCATCTCCAACATCATGAAGACTCAATTGTAAACTTGTCTCCATAGGGGTGGCAATAGATTTACAGTCTTCAACGCCAAAATGCTGCAATAATGTGTCAATGTATTTCATTTGACACAAAGCCATTCCACCATCAACGTTCTTGGTATGAAAAGATACATGCCTATCTGATTGCACATGGTTTTGAGAACAATCCAATTGAAAGCACCTTATATGTTAAGCGTGCTAATGATGTGCTTCTGATCATTGTGGTGTATGTTGATGACATGTTGCTCACTGGTCCTCATGAGAAGCATATTGCTGATTTCAAGGATGATTTACATGCCTCATTTGAGATGTCTGTGCCTGAGCATCTCTGCCATCCCAATGAATTTGCTCTACAGTAGGTGCAACAAAAATCACAGCACGAACATGAATCTATAGAATATCACCATCTTCGATGCCTTCTGCATCAGCTTCAGTACCTGCAGTTGTAACAATTGCAGGTGTGATAGGACGTTTTTCAACACCCTGCACAATGTTCCATAGTACTTTTGTAACCAATACATGTCGCATCATATAAGCCCATAATGGGTAGTTGGTACCATCTAACTTATCCTCAACACAACATACGGAATACATCACTACTTTCGGCCATAGCTGGTGATTAAAATACCTTGATTTACAAAATTGATTGTATCTCAAAAAGTTGAACAGAACTGCCTAGACAAATTCTGCTAAACCTGTAGTAGACTTTGAGATGCTCATACTGGCAAACCGAAACTGGTATATACCTTTGGCACAAAAAGACAAAATAGCCTGCACAACCACTGCAATAGTGTGTTTGGAGGCCGAAACAAGTTCAGATTGTGATCTTGGCACCACAAAATGAAGCTATTTGGATCTCTAAAACACCCTGAGTATGCTCACCAAAATTCATGCGATTCTGAGACTGCAACCAAAGAGGTTTCAATGACGCCCTAGATGAAGCGGCGACCTACTCTAATACCGATTGTTGGAGTTAGATGTCTGCGGAAGCATGCAAACAACACAAGGAAGAAGAAGAAGCTTGGAGCACAACACACAATACTGAATGTATTACCACTAGAATGTACAAAGATAAGTAGCCCGTTAGGGCAATAGGCATATATACAAGATGGGGGAAAAAAAACCTCCTAAAGAGGGAAAAAAGAGCCCCGACAGTCCTAGTGTGTTCAGACACATCACTACCTAAATATATCAACGAATCTTTGGCAAATAATCTAGTTATGCAGCAGGGAACTAAAAAAATTGAAGTGAGGGAGCACTTCATAGAGTAAAGAAAAAACTTTTGATATCATGTCCATATCAATAATGTATGTCAATAAATCACATTTGAAAGCAATGCCAAGTTGGAAAATTGTAACTACAACTTAGGAGAAAAGTTAGGATAACAAAGCTCTTACTTGCAATTTCGCACAACCCATATCTCTCTACCCATTTGTAATTTTAATTTTTTCTTCTTTTAGAAAGATGCAACTCTCTACACCAAACTTTCAGAAAAGATTGCTTAAACTGAAAACTTTGCTTCTACAGAAATTTCTAGTCACTAAAATGATATACCTTCACTCTTTTGCTTATTTCTCTTAGCACAAATATTATTTCTCCAAGATCTTTTAAACATGACACTAGAAGAGTAGAGCTTTTCAACAAGCTATTATTTGCAAGAAACCGATCTCTAGAACTCAAGATATGGCCTTCACAAGATCACCCTGTATGAGTTGTCAAATCTGGAAATTTTGCCTCTTTTAGTAAAACTAAGTATCTAAAAATGAAAGTTCAATGCCTAGCATCAACTTGCAACCAAAAGTCCATGCCAGGCATCGACTTGGTGCTTTTTCAGCCACTTTTTCAACACCTAAAATGGCCGCTTGAACACAACATATGAACAAACCACTTTTATGTTAGAAGTCGATGCCAGACATCGATTTTATGCTGAAACACGATGCGAGGCATCGAGTTGCTCCAAAAACCTCATCTTTTCGAGAATATTTAGTAGTAGATAAAAGTGAGATATAAAGACAAGGACTTATCAGCTTAGATTCGATGCCAAGTATAAACTCCCCTCATAAAACTCAACCTTTCACCATACCCAATCATCGACTTGCTTGGAAAACTTCAACTTTTGAGATCATTACACAACACACAAAGCATGGAGATGGAGGAGAGAATCTCATACATAGAACTTTAACAAGTTCTTGTCATAGCTATGGAAAACTCAGAAGTTTACAAGTGCTTTCTCACTCCGTACTTGGAAAAATTGGGACGTGTAGATAAAGTTTATGAACTTTAGGTCAGGTAGACACCTAGGCTGAGATAGACAAAACATCAGATCATCTGAAGCTAGTGTCAACCATATAGCTAGGTCATGGGCACAACAACTTAGTGATTATCCATACATGCTAAGCTCAAAAAACAAGTGACTCAAAAATGTCTTTTAGCCATTAGGGGAAAATATGAGCCCCGTTTGGGCCTTGTAAGGAATGGGATTAAGCTTCTTAATTTTTGTGATTAGAGAGCCACGCAAAACTACTAGTAGTTTTAGTCATTAAAATATTATTTCTCAAAACTATGCTCAGTTTGATGTGACTCGTGGAAGTTCTTGTCCTTTGGATCTTTGTCATGGACGGTGAGGATTGTGATGGGAGTGTTTGGCACAAAAGGACAAAAATTGTCCTCTTTAATGCCTCATGTGTAGAGAAGTGACTGAGAGAAGACGACAACGGCATGGTGCAGTCTGCGAGTTTTTCTGGTAGAAAACAACAAAATAGGAGGTCGAGAGTCGCATCATTGATTTTGGAGGAAAAATCAGAGTCGTCCGCATCCTACTAGATCCAATGAATCACAACATACTTTCTTGACAACCATTAGATGAAGCCACAAAACAATGGCTGTGATCGATTGCGCACACGCCTGGCAAATAAGGACAAACCTTGTTGAAATTGTGGCGAGGAAGAACGGGTACTGTTCAATGCATCATCTAACCAACGACAGATCTTTGATGGAATAATTACCTTTTTTAAATTTAAAGAGAACCATTAGATTTTTGTTGCATCCAATGGTTTAGATTGTACGCAACTATTTAATTGTGATTTAACAATAGCCTTTAGATGTTCATGCCAATCCAATGGTTATGGTTAAAAATTGAAGCCTCAAAACCCACATTTCACGACAAACTAGTGGTTTCTATCCTTCAATACCATCTTTGACCACATAAAAACAAGGGAACCCTATATCTAGCCTAGGGGATTAGTGAACTAGACTGTGGCCACTGCTCACATCCTATTGGTGGATCCTTAATCACTTCTCAAGCTAAAAGGCCCAAGGAGGGTTCATTTTTTCCCCTAATGCATGGAGAGACCAGCAGGTAGCTTAGGCACTGCCTATTTACAGACACCAAAAGGTCCCTATAAGACACAATTGGAATGTTATAGGACCAAACGATTAGGTGCACACATCTATGATGATGGTCTAAGGCGCTCAGTTGTCCAACTCAAAAATCCAAACCAACCCTTTGGACTTGAATACCCAGTGGTTAAATTCGAAGAGGGTTCTTATATTGATAAGCAAGGAACCATGTATGTGGTTACTAACTTTCCAGATAGGACAAATGAGTTTGGAAATGTTATTCCCAAGTACGAGATAGGAGATCTAGAGCAAGGAGACCTAGGACAAGAACCCAAGACTCCTCGAGGCAAATCTATCTTGACTAGGGTAATTGTTGGTGCAAGTCACAAGCCTACACATTTGGCTTGTAATACATACACATATGGAGAAGCATAGGAACCAATGCTAGTGGTTAATTACCACTTTACTCTTTTGAAAAAGTCACATTGACTTAGAATCTTTGTAAACACCTACCAAAAAGAAGTTGTGGAAAAATTAGCTTTCATTGATGGAATATCTCCTAGGATGTAGGAGCATGATTATAGAGAGCCAAAAGTTTGAATTCAAATTCAAATTTTGGACTCAACTACTATAAAAGTGATCTTGGAAAAGTCGCGGGTAAGACTCATCAGTTCCGAGCTTCTCATTACCATTTCTGGGTGTGTGTGAGGCCTACACTCTAGCCCACACCAATCTACACCATTAGGCAATGATCTTCATGCCTATGGCATTGTACAACATTGTTAATTAATACATATATCTACATTATTCATTGCTGAGTTCTTTGTCATAGTACTTGAAAGTTTGTCAACTTGTGGAAAGCATAGCTCACTCATTTTGCGACCAAATTCAAAGATCTACAGCTTGTTGGAACCAGATCAAAGTCATCTACATGATATCAAAATTTGAAGGATTTATTTTCAGCCATTTCAGAGAAAAGCTCGTCGAGGTGATCACTGGTCAAGGTCTGTAATAATCCTAAGATATCGGGGGTAAAGGTTTACTTGCTAAATTGATTTCTCTGAGCATAGTTAATTTTTTTAAGTTATATAACTTGGAATAGTTAGATTGGTAAGCTAATTAGATACCCCTAAAAGGAATTTTTTCAATTCCTACTGTGCTGCTCATATTGAGCAAAAGATGCAACAGGTGTAGTGACAAAAATAGAAGGTTTTCTTGAAGACTTGAAGTTCAAAGTTGTTTGTTTTGATTCTATCTTTACATACATCATTTCCAAAGTACATAGGCCATTTTATGGTATCATTGGAAAGCTAAGGAGGTCCATTTGTCAACTCTTAAGAACCAAAGGGCTGGTACAAAGCAGGATTTGGCAGTACCTACTCTATCTCTTGGAGTGTCCATCCATCATTCCCAACAGTGGTATCAGAGCAAAGTCAAGGTAAAATGGGAGATGGTTTTCCTTCATTTATTGATAAATTAGATAGGAAAAACTATTAGGCATGGTCTTTAAGGATGAAGACATACCTACAAGGAAGGAGTCTTTATGGATACATCTCAGGAGATGAGGAATTGCCCTCATTCAAAACAAGAGGACTACCAACAAAGGAAGAACATGAAAAGCTCAACACATGGTGTGCCAAGGATGCATTAGCAAGGTCTTATTTACTCAACTCCATCTCTAATTTTCTTTTGCCACATATTAGGAACTCTAAGACATCCCAAGAAACTTGGGAAATCTTGTCATCCTATTTTCTTCCAACACAAGGGCGAGAAAAAACCAATTGTGGTTTGAATTCACCACACTAAGGAAGCAACCTAAGCAGGCTATTTCAGAGTTTGTGACCAAGATTAAAGATGTAGCAGATCAGTTAGCAAGCATAGGAGAAGAGATTGAAGAAGAGCAGATAGTAAGGCAAGTGATCAATGGGATCAAAGCTGATGACAAATGGGAAATCTTCACCGCTGCCATGGATCTATACATGGACATGCAAATTCTAGATCTTACAACTCTCATGGGGCAATTGTTCACTCATGAAGCCAAGCTCAACAAGAATGGAGAGACATCCAAAGGTAATAGCTCTTCTTCCCTATACACTAATAAAAGTAAGTCTAAAGATAAAGGCAAGAATAAGAAGATAGAGGATGAAGGTACTACCTCCCAAGCCAACTATGCAGGGAGAGGTAGATCATCAAGAGGAAGGGGTAGAGGAGGTAAGCCAGGTAGGGGGAGATCCTATAACTCCTCACCATGCAACATTTGTGGTTTATCAAATCATATTACAGATGAGTGTTTCAGGAACTACAAGAATCAGAGAGGAAGAGGATATCAAAGAGGTGGATACCCACAATCAAGAGGCAGATTCAACCATCATCAAGGATACAACAACAACTATAATAAATACTATAACAACAACTACAATGGCAACTACCAAGGAGGATTCAAAACCAAGAAGGCCTACAACAACTATACAGAAGAGCAAGATGATTCCCTTCTGATCATGAACATGACATCAAAACCAGGTACAAATGACGACCACCTATTCTACATTGACTCAGGATGCTCAAATCATGTGGCTGGCAATGTAGCTCTACTCTCTGACCTTGAAGAACCAAAAGGTAAGCATCAAGTACAAATAGGTGATGACACCAAACACTTAGTAGTTAAAGTACGAAATGTTAAGACTTGTGATGGAAATCAGAACTTGTTGAGTAGGGTACTCTATGTACCAACCATTACAAAAAACTTGATGAGTGTTGGACAGATTGTGGAAAAAGTCTTGCAGGTCAGATTCAACCAATTTGGAGCATTTGTGGAAGACCCCAAGCAGGGATTCAAGAGAATAGCTAAAGGAGAAAAATCAGGTAGACTTTTTACTTTTGAACTAGAAGATACAAAGAATATTGCACTATACAGTTACAAAGATCAAACACTTTTAGAGCTTGAGATTTGGCATAAAAGATTAGGGCATGTAGGAGAAAGAACCTTGAAGCAAATATGCAGGGACCAATGTGTGCTTGGGATACCTAATGTATCCAAGCAACATATGATTTATAAATGTGGTGCTTGTCAGTTTGGGAAGTCTCACAGGTTACCCTTCTCAAGGAAAGGCTACATGCATGAGGACTATCTAGAGCTTGTCCATACAGATGCATGGGGACCAAGCAAAGACCCCTCAATCTCAGGATCAAGGTACTATGTATCTTTTATTGATGATTATAGCAGGTGGACTGTATTGTACTTTATGAAGCACAAAGATGAAGTGTTCAATTATTTTAAAAAGTATCTTGCACTGTTGAGAATCAGATAGGGAAGAATCTAAAGAGGCTAAGATCAGATGGAGGAGGTGAGAACTTCTCCAATGAGTTTGAAGCATTCTTGCAAGACAGAGGAATCAAGAGAGAAATCACCACAAGGTATACTCCTGAGTAGAATGGGGTAGCTGAGAGAAGAAATAGGTTGATTGTTGAAAGAGCTAGGTCAATGCTAAATGAAAAGAAATTACCTAACTACCTATGGGCAAAGAGTGTTTCTACTGCCACTTATCTCATAAACAGGTTACCATCTAAGTCCCTTGATGGGATGACCCCTTATGAAGCATGGCATGGGAAGAGACCCTCAATTGATCATTGCACAATATTTGGATGTGTAGCATATGTACACATTCCTTCTCAGATAAGAGGTAAGCTAGACCCTAAGGCTGAGAAGTGCATCTTTATTGGATATGATCTAAATCAGAAGGGGTACAGGTTCTACAATCCTTCAAATTAAGGATTCATTGTTAGTAGAGATGTTGTCTTTGGTGAAAATGATTCTTGGTATGAGAATGAATGTAGGAAGTTCAAACTACCCTATGACTTGGAAGAGGAGTTTCCAAGTCTTGCTAAGGAGGAACCTACTCAGAGTGATGACACCACTTCAGATGATGAAGACATTATCAATCTTGAAGAGTTTAAGGCATGGAAGTCCAAAGGCAAACTAAAATGAAGAAGCTTGAAGACATACCTGAATCTTCAAATCAATCAATCAGAAGATCACAAAGGGAGAGCAAAAAACCTATCAGATATGGGTATGATACATCTCTTGTTACTAAACACTCTGTTTATCTTGCCAAAGACTTGTTAATTGAAGAACCAGGATCATATGAAGAAGAAAAGACCAAGACAAAATGGAAAGAAGCTATGGATGAGGAGATTGAAGCACTCAAAGAAAGTGACACATGGGAACTAGTACGAAAGAAAGAATCCATGAAGGTAATTGGATCCAGATGGATCTATAAACTCAAAAGAAATTCTGATCGGTCAATTAGCAGGTACAAAGCTAGATTGGTGGCCAAGGGTTTTGCACAAACCCAAGGAATTGACTATGAAGAAACATTCTCACCTGTGGCCAAGATGCCAACCATCAGGGTGTTGGTAAGTGTGGCTGCATCCAAGAATTGGAACATGTACCAATTGGATGTAAAAAATGCTTTCTTGAATGGATGGATTTCAGAGGAGGTGTATATGTCACAACCTCCTAGCTATGAGGATCCAAACAAGGTAACATATGTGTGCAAATTGAAGAAATCTCTTTATGGATTAAAGCAGGCACCTAGGGCATGGAATCACAGGTTGACCACATACCTTCAAGACCAAGGATTTGTCATGAGCAAGGCAGACACTTCTCTAGTCATCAAGAGAAGTAATTCAGAGGTAATATACCTATGTGTGTATGTTGATGATATAATACTTACAGGTAATGATGTCAATGGAATCCGACAAATCAAGAACCAGATGATGAAGGAAGTCAAGATCAATGATCTTGGTTTACTAAAGTACTTTCTTGGACTTGAGTTATTTTATACTAACTCAGGAATCTATATTACTAAGA
The DNA here is from genome assembly GCA_020310875.1 of Ceratopteris richardii. NCBI lineage: Eukaryota > Viridiplantae > Streptophyta > Polypodiopsida > Polypodiales > Pteridaceae > Ceratopteris > Ceratopteris richardii. The sequence goes on from CM035429.1 coordinate 76,689,446, forward strand.
AAAAATACATACATGATATGTTGAAGAAGTTTCAATTGCCAGATGCCAAAGTTGCAAGTACTCCAATGGAGGTAGACCTAAAAAACTAAGTGCCCATGAAGGTGATGAAATTGATGATATTACATGTTATCAAAGCATTGTGGGTAGCTTGAATTATGCTACCTTGACAAGGATAGATATTGCATATGGAGTTAGTGTGCTAAGTCAGTATATGCACAAGCCTAGGGCACCTCACATGGAGGCTGCCAAGAGAGTCTTGAAGTATCTCAAGGGTACACAAAATCATGGTTTGTATTTCCCCTACACTTCAGACTTGGATATCAAGATTTATTCAGATGCAGATTGGGCAGGATGCAAGGATGATGGGAGGAGCAATTCTAGATACATTTCATTTGCAGGTGATAAACCAATATCATGGTCTTCAAAGAAGCAACCTACTATTGCTTTATCTTCTACAGAGGCAGAATATAGAGAATTGGAAAATGCCAATCAAGAAGCCATATGGATTAAGCTATTGTATACAGAATTGGGTTTGTATACTACTTCACCATTGATCTTTAGACATAATACAAGCTCACTTCACCTTGGATCTAATCCTATCTATCATGCTAGGCCAAGCATATAGAGGTCCATTACCATTATGTGAGAGAGAAGTTATTAAGCAAGGACATTCAACTAACCTATGTATCAACCAACATGCAATGTGTAGATTTGTTAAGTAAAGCTTTGGATGGAACCAAACGTTGCAGGTTCAAATCAATGATTGGATTGTAGGATATACATGAAGACTGAAGGATGAAGACCAAGCCAAAATGTTTAGCTTGAGGGGGAGCTCTTGGTGCAAGTCACAAGCCTACACATTTGGCTTGTAATACATACACATATGGAGAAGCATAGGAACCAATGCTAGTGGTTAATTACCACTTTACTCTTTTGTAAAAGTCACCTACCAAAAAGAAGTCGTGGAAAAATTAGCTTTGATTGATGGAATATCTCCTAGGATGTAGGAGCATGATTATAGAGAGCCAAAAGTTTGAATTCAAATTCAAATTTTGGACTCAACTACTATAAAAGTGATCTTGGAAAAGTCGTAGGTAAGACTCATCAGTTCTGAGCTTCTCATTACCATTTCTGAGTGTGTGTGAGGCCTACACTCTAGCCCACACCTATCTACACCATTCGGCAATGATCTTCATGCCTATGGAATTGTATAATATTGTTGATTAATACATATATCTACATTGTTCATTTTTGAGTTCTCTGTCATAGTACTTGAAAGACTCTCAACTTGTGGAGAGCATAGCTCACTCATTTCTCAACTAAATTCAAAGATCTATAGCTTGTTGGAACCAACTCAAAGTCATCTACATGGTACCAAAATTGAAGGATTTCTATTCAGCCATTTCGGAGAAAAGCGCGTCAAGGTGATTACTGGTCAAAGTGTGCAACATTCCTAAAATATCAGGGGTAAAGGTTTACTTGCTAAATTGATTTCTCTGAGCATAGTTAATTTTTTTACGTGATATGACTTGGAATAGTTAGCTTGCTAAACTAATTAGATACCCCTAGAAGGAAGTTTTTCAATTCCTACTGTGCTGGTCATACTGAGCAAAAGATGTAGCAGGTGTAGTGACAAAAATAGAAGGTTTTCTTAAAGACTTGAAGTTCAAAGTTGTCTGTTTTGATTCTATCTTTACATACATCATTTCCAAAGTACATAGGCCATTTTATGGTATCATTGGAAAGCTAAGGAGGTCCATTTGTCAAATCTGAAGCACCAAAGGGCTGGTACAAAGCAGGATTTGGTAGTACCTACTCATTCTCTTGGAGCGTCCATCCATCATTCCCAACAGTAATTACTTTAGAGTGGGTTCCCCAACACAACAAAAGCATAGAACTATTCTTGAATAGAGAAATTGAGGAAGCTTTTTGGAGATACAAGCTAGATGAACTTAGAAAAAAGGTGGAGTGACCATCTATGAGTTGAGAGATCCTGAGATGCTAGACAATGTTGTCTATCTAGATAATACATCGGAGAGAATGTTCATGGTAACAAAACATAACAGGCATGCATACACTTGGTAAGGCCAATTGATTTTCCCTCCACCAAGATCTAATATTTCCTATGGCCTCCAAGGTGTAGGATCATCCAAGGCTCACGAAACCCAAACGGAAAGAGCCAAAGAGAGACCTAAGGTAAGCTTTGCACACACAATAGGCAAAGATCGATTAGAATTTGAAAGTGAAAGACTTGAAAGAGAGAGACATAGAGCACATAGGCATCAAAAAGATGAACATGATTTTCAATTGCTTAGACCCCAAGAGTACCCAAGAACCCTTAGATCCTCTCAAGTGGTCAAGACAATGAAAAACTACTTTGATGGATCAAGAGATCCTTATGATCATGTAGCCGAGTTCAAAAAAGTGTTAAGAGCTGAACAGGTCGAGGACTTGTTCGTCTAGTTCGAGGCATTTGGTTTGACCCTCAAGGGCATTGCCTTAGCTTGGTTTTAGCCTCTAAATGGTTGCAACTACCAAAATATGGCTCAACTGCTAGAAGCATTCATCATAGAATTTTCCAAGAGTGGCATCAAGCATAACACATCATCCTTGATCCACAGCTTCAAGTAGACATCCCAAGAAATAGTTTGGTTAGTTGGATGGAGATTTAAACAATGCATGGAAAGATGACCCACACTTGAATTAACTACATAAGCATAACAAGTTTCCTTGTTTTTAGATGGACTTCTAAGCAGGAAACTTAGATCATATGTATATCTCAAGGAGCCAATAACACTAGATCAGTGATTGAAAATGTGTATTGACATAAAAGACAACTTGGGTGAGGAGTTAGAATTATCGAAACTCTATAAGGATTCTCACAGTTTGACTAGTCATACTTCCAGACCCTCCACTGAGATAGATGAGATAACTGAACAAGTTGCCAAGAAGCTAGGAGTTCAAAATACACAAACACCTAGGGTCACCTCGTTGAAGCGATGGTATACTTGTGGAGGCGATCACATCACTAACGTATGCCCATTGTAAAACTAGAACATGAGAGAAATGAATGGTCCATATTGAACTACTGAGAGAAAATACATGAACCACACGCCTCAAGATTGACCATACAATAGGTAGGCTGTTAGACAAACTTATTAACAACCTTACCAATAGGGTAGGTATCAGAACCAATACCAACAACCATATCATAGACCCCAATAGTAATATCAACCTCAATACCAATGGCAACATCAAGTGCCATATAGGCAACAATCGGTCCTAGGAAACCAACCACCACCTCTTGCCAATGTAATCCCAGTTAAGTATGCAGTGACAGAGGAGAACCCTAATAGAGCATTGGTGCCAATGACCCCTTTGGTCTCAAAAAATGACCCTCATGCTCAGAGTTCTGACTACACCCATTAAAATGGTCCACAAGCTTATTATACAAAGTCACCTGAGCATAGTGAGATCAATATGAGGCACTACCTATGTAACCAAACTGGGAGCCAGAATAATCCAATGTCATGTATGCAAATCCAAACCCCATCCCCTAACTGAGACAAATGAGACCACAAGCCCCTAGAGGACCATGTTTTAGATGTCAAGGCGACCATTTTGTTTGTGAATGTTCCCACTCACTAACTTTGGGACAAGGACAAAACATCACAATACAAGGCTTTTGTTGTGAGTGCGCAAAAGAACATCTCTCGACAGATTGTCCAAGGAACGCCTCTAGTGCACACAAGGTTACACCCATTAACGTGGTAGGCTTAGTGTTGGATTCAAGTTCAAGTAGTGTTAACATGGCTCCTATACATGCAGTCACTAGGGCTCAAGCCTTAAAACAAGCAAAACCAGCTGAATAATCAGAGTCAAGTGAATCTGGAGAGCCTAGTAAGGGGAAAACAAGAACATGGAAGGATACCAGGGAGAAAGCCAATCGTAAATGGGCTAAAAGCCTATCTAAACTAGAAGAAATCCTGAGAGATGCAAAAAGCAAAATAGAAGACATTACATCTCAAAACCCCTCGCATGCCAAAAATCCATCCATTCCACTTCATCCCATCCCACCACTCACTGTAAATAGACCACAACCACGGTCTGTTCTCGCAGATCCAACCCCAGAAGGCTTGGACATGATGTTCAAGGCCTACCAAACTCCACTTCAAGAAGGGCCAACAACTGAATGAATGAACAAAAATATGCATGAAAATGGTAGAACTAGCTATTGATATATTTAGGTAGTGATATGTGTGAACACTCTAAGACCGCCAGGGCACTTTTTCCCTTCTTTAGGAGGTTTTTTCCTCAGGTTGTATATACGCCTATTGCCCTTACGGGCTACTTATCTTTGTACATTCTAGTGGTAATACATTCAGAATTGTGTGTTGTGCTCCAAGCTTCTTCTTCTTCCTTGTGTTGTTCGCGTGCTTCTGTAGACATCTAACTCCAACAATTGGTATTAGAGCAGGTTGCCGCTTCATCTAGGGCTTCATTGACACCTCTCTGGTTGCAGTCTCAGAATCGCACGAATTTTGGTGAGCACCCTCAGTGTGTTTTGAATATCAAAACATCTTTGCTCTGTGGTGCCAAAATCGCGATCTGAACTCGTTTCAACCTTTGAATGCACTATCACTGTGCTTGTGTAGGCTATTTCATCTTTTTGTGCCAAAGGTATATACCAATTTGGGTTCGCCAGTATAAGCATCTCAAAGTCTCTTATAGGTCTAACAGAATTCGTATGGGTAGTTCTATTCAACTTTTTGAGATAAAGTCAATTTTTTGTATCAAGGTATTTTAGTCACCGGCCATGGCTGAAAGCAGTGATGTATTCCGTATGTTTGCTGTTGAGGATAAGTTGGATGGTACCAACTAACCATTATGGGCTTATATGACGTGACATGTATTGGTTGCAAAAGGACTGTGGAACATTGTGCAGGATGTTGAAAAACGTCCTATCATACCTGCAACTGTTACAATTGCAGGTACTGAAGTTGATGTAGAAGGTGTCGAAGATGATGATATTTTGCATATTCCTATTCGTGCTGTGCTTTTTGGTGCACTTACTGTAGAACAAATTTGCTGGGATGACAGAGATGCCTAGACACATGCATTGGTAGCTTTGTCTGTCAAATGTGCCATTATTCCTCACATACACTCTTACAGAACAACGAAGGATGCTTGGGATACACTTACCACATTGTACCAAGCTAGGAATGAGGCTCGGGTTGCTTACCTCCAAAAACAATTGGAGCACACGAATGAAGATGATTCTATGGACAGTTTTCTAACAAAGATCAAAAGCTTGAAGGAACAATTGATTTATGCTGATGAGGTTATACCAAATAGCTCACTTGTGCAGACTGTTCTGAATGGTCTTCTTGATTCATATCAAAGTTTTGCTTCTACTCTTTGGTTGATGATGAAAGGCAATCCAAATGCCTTGTCATTTGAGGAGTTAGTCTCTGTTCTGTTGCAGGAAGATCAGTCCAGGCAGAATAGGTCCATTATGCATGTTGCAAATCAAGCTTTCCTGGATAGTCAGAAGGGCAAAGGAAAATGGAGCTCTTCAATTAGTAAGCAGAAATCTGCTAATTCTGCACAATGAAAGAGGGAAGACAAAGATGAAATGAAATCAGAAAAGCAAAATTTTTTTTGCAAGTACTGTAAAGGAAATGATCATATCATAAAGAATTGTCCAAAACTGGATGCTAAAGAGGCAAAGAAGAAAGAGGCTGGAATGGTTGTTGCAGAGGCCTCTACACCAAAAACAGAGTCTACTAATCTTGTGCAGGAAGAAGAATGGGTGTTTACTACTGTTTGCAGTTTTGACCCATCTTCTCAGGAGTAGTGCATGTCTACAGTAGACTCAGATGTGCGGTACCTTGACAGTGGGGCGACCAAACATATTAGCTCACAGCGCAGTTTCTTCTCTTCACTCGAGCCTGCCCCTACAAGGAATACTCTTACATGTGCCAACAACTCCTCTTATCCTGTTATGGGAGTTGGTAAGATCTTTTTGACTTACTGCTGATGGTAGTTCTTTCACTTTGTCAGATGCTTTATTTGTGCCAGGGGTCAAGAAGAATCTATTATCAATTTCTACATTAGCCAAAATTGGCTTGGTTGTGAAATTTGTTGATGACAGATGTATTCATGATCTGTCAAATGGTGACGTGATTATTGCTTCTGGCATTTTATGTCGTGGGCTATATAAGATCATAGAGTATGAAAGATCGGTGAATGATTTGGTATGTGCAGTACATGATTCTCAGGCTATTTGAGATGCAAAGCTTTGGCATGCACACTTTGGTCATCTGAAATTTGCTAGTTTGCTACGCCTGCAAAAATCTAGAATGGTGTCCTCTTTGCCCAAACTTGAGGCACCCGGTAAACATGTATGTGAAGGCTGTATTTTGGGAAAAATGCAACGTTCCTCATTTCCAAAAGATGGTTCAGTTCGGGCTGCTCAGAAATTGCAGCTTGTTCATAGTGATGTCTGTGGTCCTATGCAGACACCCTCTTTTGGAAATCATCTTTACTTCGTGACTTTCATTGATGATTATTCCAGGCATGCATGGGTATATTCATTGAAAGCAAAGTCCGACGTGTTCATGTGCTTCAAACAATTTTTGGTTTTGGCTGAAAACTTGTCAGCATGTAAAATGGGCACCCTCTATTCTGATTGAGGGGGGGGACTATATGTCTTCTGATTTTAATGCATTTGTGGCTGAATATGGGATAAAACACCAGTGTACAGTGCCATATACACCTCAATAGAATACAGTTGCTGAACGGAAGAATAGGTCACTCATGGAGATGGTGAGGTGTATGGTCAAGAGTCAGGCTTTACCACATAGTTTCTGGCTTGAGGCTATCATGTGTGAAGCATATGTACTTAACAGGTGTCCCACTAAAGCGCTATAGTCGATCAAGCCATCTGTTGCTCATCTACATGTTTTTGGTTGTTTGGCATATGCATTAGTGCCTGAACAACATCGTAGAAAACTGGATGGTAAAGTAGTAAAATGTATTTTTGTTGGATAGATTTATGAAAGTAAAGGCTATTGTCAGTATCATCCACATGCTAAATGCATTCTCGTTAGTCGTGATGTTGTTTTTGTGGAAGATGTTATTCAGCCATTGCTTTCATGTACTAAGGAGACATCTTTTAACTCCAAAGACATGTATGATACTTTACTGCCTCTTTTTATAGGTGGACACTCTAGTGCTTGTCCTAATGAGGCAACTTCTTAGCCTTTGTAGGTTTCATGTGATGATGCAGATCATCCCATTTCCAATGCAGATTTACATGATGCACTTGTTGATGAGAGAGCTGACATTGAGGAGGAAAAAACTATGCCACAATGGCTAGTTTGCATGACAACAAATTAGATGCACCTTTGTCATATCATACTTGTTCAAGCTCTCATTGTGTCTTTTTTGCATCAGATTGCTATGCTATGGCTACATCTAGTCTCTATGATGAGAATGAGCCTATTTCGTTTGATGAAGCACAAAATTCAAAAAATTGGATGGCTACTATGCAATCTGAATATGATGCTATAATGAAGAATGGTACTTGGTGTTTATGTGACTTGCCTCCAGACAAGAAGGCCATTGGCACTAAGTGGGTTTACAAGCTGAAGCGTAAGCTTGATGGAACAATTGACAGGTATAAGGCTAAGCTTGTTGCAAAGGGTTATGCGCAGGAAAGAGGCATTGATTTTGATGAAACATTTGCACCTACATGCCGAATGACTACTGTTCATAGCATCTGTGCACTTGCAGCTCATCATGGTTGGAATGTACATCCGTTGGACATAAAAAAAGCATTTCTGAATGGTGACTTGCATGAAGAAATGTATGTTTTTCACCCTCGTGGCTTTGTGTAGAAAGGGCATGAAAACCAGGTGTGCAGGTTAAAGAAGGCATTATGAGGTTTAAAGCAAGCACCACGTGCTTGGTATGAAAAGATACATGCCTATCTGATTGCACATGGTTTTGAGAACAGTCCAACTGAAAGCACCTTATATGTCAAGCGTGCTAACGATGTACTTTTGATCATTGTGGTGTATGTTGATGACATGCTGCTCACTGGTCCTTATGAGAAGCATATTGCTGATTTTAAGGATGATTTGCATGCCTCATTTGAGATATTTGATTTGGGGCATTTGCATCACTATTTAGGCATTCAGTTTATGGACATTGATGGTGGAATGGCTTTGTGTCAAACAAAATATATTGACACATTATTGCAGTGTTTTGGCCTTGAAGATTGTAAACCTATTGCCACTCCTATGGAGACAGGTTTACAATTGAGTCTTCATGATGCTGGAGATGCATTTGATGCTGTTCTCTATCAGCAAGCTATTAGATGCTTGATTTACTTATGCATTACTTGGCTACATATTCAGTTTGCTGTCTCATATATGAGCAGGTTTATGCACTGCCCAAGAGTCAAGCATTGGCAGGCAGTTAAGCGCATCTTTCCCTACTTGAGTGGTACTTGGCTACTTGGGTTGTTTTATCCCAAGGGGGTATCACTACCGCCAGATTTGCATGCTTTTTCTGACTCTGATTGGGCTAGTTGCTATGACACTCATGTGTCCACTAGTGGCTTTTGCTTCATGCTTGGTAGCTCATGTATATCTTAGTTGAGCAAGAAGAAGCCTACTGTGGCCACTTCTAGTATGGGGCAGTTGTGAGGCTGAGTATAGGGCAGCTTTCATAGAGACTATTGAGTGTGTGTGTCTTAGACGCCTTATGGATGATTTGGGTGTTGGTCAATCTTTTGCCACCACCATCTTCACTGACAGTCAGAGCGCATTGACAGTTGCGAGGAACTAGCTTGGCATATGTGCCCACGCAGGAGAACATAACAGACCTTTTCACGAAGGCTTTGCCTACGGAGAAGTTTGAAGCTTTTGGCAAAGCTTTGGGCTTACTTCATTTTGTGGAGTGATTTCCACATAGCTTGGCACTTCCTTATACATGGGTGCCAACTCCTTGTTCAACGCATCACTCCTAGGGGGGATTTGTTGATATATTTAGGTAGTGATGTGTGTGAACACTCTAGGACTACGGAGACACTTTTTTCCCTCTTTAGGAGGTTTTTTTCCCCCGGCTTGTATATACGCCTATTGCCCTAACGAGATACTTATCTTTGTACATTCTAGTGGTAATACATTCAGAATTGTGTGTTGTGCTCCAAGCTTCTTCTTCCTCCTTGTGTTGTTCGTGTGCTTTCGCAGACGTCTAACTCCAACACTAGCTCAATCTATGCTCAAAACTAATCAAATGTTCAATCACACAAATTCTATCAAACCAGCTTTGCATTTCTAGGGTTTATTAGAAAGATTAGAGTAGTGTGTAAATAAGCCATAGGTTTATTTACCTCCACAGGCTTGACCAATTATTGAAAGAGAAAGCTCACTACCAACAAAAGTTTATGTTCCTGATTCGATGGATGATGGAACACCTCTTTCAATTGAACAGTACTCTCAAGAGTTCTTGCAGGAAATACAAGAAGAGAAATGGCCCAAGGAGAAGGGTATCACCCCTCCTATTCCAAAAATTGATGACCTTCATGATCAATTTCCCCACGACATTCCATCTATTTATGGAGAACACATAGAGCAACAAGAAGATGAAAGATTAGATTTTGAATCTAATTCTTTACAAGAATTGCCACAATTTAGAGGCCCATGGGAATTTGAGTCTCTTCATATCAGAGCTCCCACAATACTGATAAGAAATGAAGACTTAATGGTTCCAAGAAACACTGAAGTCATGAAGAACACTATGGTGCAGTGTCATCTCACCTTAGAAGAGTTGCTCAAAGTAAAACTTGAGCTGTGGAAACATGTGGCAAATTAGGTTCCAGAACTTTCTTCCAATATGACGAAAGCAGGCTCTAAGAAAAAACTACCAGAGATACCCCTAGACAAGATAGGAGACATGAGTGATGGTGAAGAAGGTAATACTTATTTTCCAATCACCTACCAAGGTTACACAACCAAAGCTATCTTAGATTTAGGTGCTAGCATTGCAATTGCGATCACCTCCTTGTGGAAGCAATGGGGCAAACTCGCATTAAGACCAACTAGAATGAAGCTTCAAATGGCTGATGGCCATATTGAAAGACCTCTAGGATTGCTACAAGGGATAACTCTAACCACATGTGGCATAGATTTTGAACACACCTTTGCTATATGTGACTTTGGCAAAAATAACATCTATGAAATGATCCTAGGAAGATCCTTCCTACGACAACTACAAATAGTACAAGATTGGAGAACCAACTCCTTGTAATTGCAACACTTAGGGGTCACAACCAAGGTCAATCTAAAGGATCATACATTTAAAGATGTACCACCCCTACAGTGGAATCCTATCCAAAAGGTGCAAGAAGATTCAATCTCTGTGCATTTTGTAAGTTCTTCTGATCCATCCTGGATGCATGAAGATAATCACTTGTGGATGTGCAAGGTCATAGAGGAAGAGGAAATATGCCTAAAGGCGAGAGAAGAAGGAACTTTTCAAGGAGCTAGACCACTTAGAGACCTAGCCTATACACCGATGATTTTTCAAGATGAGGAATTTGAGTCTCGTGGTTGGGAAAAACTCTTAGCCACCATGGACATTGTTGTCAATGGAGAACATTGGATCCCTCATTGTCATGAGGAGAGTTATGACATCTCTTTGTTCATGTGTGAAAGCTTACTAGAAGAGTGTGAATCTAAGGATCTCAAAGAAGAAGAACAAGATGATGATGATATGAAGTCCATTATGATGGATAGTTGCTTTGACTTAGAGGAGCACTATCTAGAAAGTGTAGAAGTATTTACCCAAAAAAGAAGAACAACTTATCACAAGCATTAAAACTATAAGTTCAAGGGAGGAAAGTGAAGGTTGTCAAAAGAAAAAGAAAAGAAAAGGAGTGAAACAAATAGAGGAGAATCATTAGTCAAAGTACTAGAGAATTTCAAGAAATATGAAGTTGAAGATCAGAAAATTTTGGTACGAATGCCTAAGAGAGAGGTCATCATAGGAGAAGCATATGATAATAAAGAAAAAAAAAATTGTGGTAAGCATTGAAGAGAATGAAGAGCAATGTACGTACATAGGGGAAGACCTAAGTGCAGAAGAAGAAGTAGAGCTTGTAGCTTTATTAAGGGAATATAGGGATGTGTTTGTGTGGACCTATAGAGACGTGAAGGGCATAGATCCAAAAATATGTTCTCATATGATCCCCATGAAGCCAAGCCCACCAGACAAAAGCCCTACACATATAATGACAATTATGCAACCAAAATAAGGGAAGAAATTGATAGATTGATTGAAGCTGGATTCATCTACGAGATTGAGCATACTGAATGGGTGTCCCCCATTGTAGTGTTGCTCAAGAAGAATGGAAAATTGTGAGCGTGTATTGACCTTAAAAAAGTTAATGCCACTACGCTTAGAGATAGCTATCCGCTTCCAATCACCAAACATTTATTGGAGTGTGTTGTAGGCAAGGAAGTTTGTAGCTTCCTTGATGGATTTTCAAGTTACAACCAAGTAGCCGTGATGCTCACCAATGCACCTACAACATTTCAAAGACTCATGTTTCATGTCTTCAAAGAGTTCTTACGAAAGAGCTTAGAAGTATATGTGGACAATTTATGTGCTCATTCTGAAGAAAGAGGACACCACATCCTTGAGCTCAGATAGATCTTCAACAAGTGTAGAGAATATCGAGTTTGTGTGAACCCAGAAGAGTGTGTGTTCATGGTACATCAAGGTAAGATCTTAGGTCATATTGTTTCTAAGAATGGAATATCAACAGATGAGGACAAAGTAAGAGCCATAGCAGATTTGTTGAGGCCAAAGAATGTGAAAGAGATACAAGCCTTTATGGGCCATTGTGGATATTATCACATGTTTATTCACATGTATGAGATCATAGCTAAACCTCTTTATGCTCTATTGACAAATTTGGAGTGGAAGGATGAATGCAAAAATTCCTTCAATGAGCTAAAGAGATGTTTATGTAGAGCACCAATATTGACCACTCTTGATTGGAATAAACCATTTCATGTCCATGTAGATGCATGCAATTATGCAATAGGATGTGTGCTAGCACAACCCACTAGTGAAGGAAATCTAGATTTACCTATAGTATATGCTAGCAGACAACTAAACACAACTGAATGAAACTATACAACAACTAAAAGAGAAGGCTAAAGCATGGTATATGTCATGAAGAACTTTAGACACTATCTATTGGCCAACAAGTTCAAGTTTTTCACTGATCATCAATCTTTTTTATATTTGGTCAATAAACCTTGCAATATAGGACGCTTAGTAAGATGGTTCCTCTACGATTTTGAAGTGGCTATTAGGAAAGGTAAAACTCACCTTGGGTCAGATCACCTTTCTCACATCACTTCAGGAGAGTCACCACAAGAAGTGCCTGATGAACTACCCGACGCTTATCTATTCAAGTTAGAAGTTGTTCCTAATTGGGAAAATAAGTTGGTACCTGTCCTCACCTTCGGACCTACAAATAAGAATGTGAAAATAAACAAAGATGAAACTGTAAAATCACAAAAATATCAAATATTGGAAAGGAAGTATGTACAAACAAGACACAGAGGGTGTATTAGCTTGTTGTGTTGAGGAGGATGAACATAGTAGTTGGTTGCAACAAGCCTATGAAGGATTGCTAGGAAATCACTATTCTAAAGAGTGAACATTGCAGAATCTGAAATGTTTGGGAGTGTATTGGCCTAGGAAGGACAAAGAAATACATGAGTGGATTAAGAATCATCAAGTGTGCCAAGAGAGACCCCCAATGGAGCACGCTACCCTTTATCATGTGCCATTAATTCCAGAATGGACTGCTCCATTGGTCAAATTTATGAGATCCGGAACACTACCCAATGAGGCTAGTCTAGCAAGAAAGAGAAGCATGGATCAAGAGGCTCAGGAATATGCCTTGGTAGGAGAAAACCTATATTGAAGAGGTAACAATTGTTACTTAAGACTGTGCGTTCACGAATCAGACTATTTGACAATCTTAGAAACTACACAGTGTGGTGTTGCATGTGGACACTTCAGGCCTGATCGAGTAATTAAGACTATTCTATTCTCATGACTTTGGTGGCCCACTCTTCATATGGATGCACATACCTATGTGAAGAGATGTGACACATGCCAATGTGCACAATATCCGATCAGAAAAGATGAGATGCTTTTGAGGCCAATGATGGGAGGATGTGCATTCTCGAAGTGGGGTATAGACTTTGTGGGTCCTATTAACCCCCTAGCTAGAAACTCCCATGCAGAGTACATTATTGTAGCCAAATATTACCTTACCAAGTGGGTAGAAGTAAAAGCCAAGACAAAGAATGATGCTCAAACAACGGCTAAGTTCTTATTTGAGAACGTGTTCACCAGATATGGGTTACCAATACAGTCATAAATCTAGGTATCACACATTCTCTTAGTTCTTCTGAGACTAATCTTGAAAAAGAAGATGTTGTATCTGTCAAAAGCTCTATGACACAGAAGGAGTGAATCATGGAAGAACAAGCTCAAAGGTGAGTGTATCTCTCTTCTTTTTCAAAGACTAATGCAACCACAATAGTTGAACCACAGAGGCAAGCAAAATAGTACAAGACAACCACTATATCAAATCAAAAGTAGAATTCAAGAAGAAAGTAGTTCCATGCAAGAGGCAGACCTAGGTACAGAAGGGCGAGCAGTCAATCACTCAAGTGCAGTGGAACTCCTTATTGAAGAAGCAAAGGAGAAAGCCAAGACAACAAGTAGCACAACAATGAAGATCTCTATCTCAAGGACTACTCCAAATTTGGGTAGCAAAGCGATCGATGAAGGCTGACCACAATAACGTACAAATTTGGGTGCCTAAGAAATTAGCTACATCTCAACAAGGGAGATTACACATGTGGGTACCCAAGAAACTCCTACATGCACAAAACCCTATGCTCTCCCTCACAAAAAAAGTATCAACAAAGAAGCCAAGGAGAAGCTAGAGTGAGAACCAAGCATAGAGATCGAAAGAAGATCACCTCACCTCTTCGGCAATAGTAAGAAGACGTGCAACATGCTTATGGGTTTGGAAGCCAAAAGAACTAGTAGCCCCCAAAGAACCAAAGGTCCAACCACGAGGGATACAAAATTTAAGAAACCATCCAAAGATGAAGAGGCCAAAGGTGACATGTGCATAGCCAAACACCGTTCTAAAATGGATCCCTATAAGGAGGACTGATCACTCATCAATTAACCATCAATTGATTGCATAATTTTGAGATCCAATGGGAACCTCCAAAAAAAGATTGCATCAACGTCTGCAAGTAACATTGGAAGCCTCGACATGCAAAAACCATGTGTTCTTTGCATAACCTTGTCTTTTGCACCATTCAGGTCGTGCATTTCCAAAGTATGCATTAATATAGGGCCACATTACAAGGCCATGCATAGACACAATTGAGAATCCTAGACACATGCAACACATTTGACATATGTAAAATATTTTATTGATACTAACATCTTTCTTCTTGTTTTTTTATATTGTTCCAAAAAAAAGGGAAGAAAAATAAGAGATGAAAAAACAAAAAAGAGAAAGAAAACAAAGGGAGCAAGGATAGGACCATACACACTAAGAATCTCATCAAGGCAACATCAACAAGGACATCCATCAACAATGGAAGACAAGACAATGGTCAATCACCGTGAGGGCGGTACAACAAGATGAGATGAACATCGATTGGCCATTCACCATGTTAAGAATACCCTAGCTTGGCAATGCTATAACAATGATAGATTAGGAAACCTCTTCATCAGCATACCCTTGTGCACTCAGCACAAGACCCAATTTTTTGCACCATGAGTTCTTACCATCCATTCCCCAAGTAAGCATGCATAAGGCCACATAACAAGGCCGTGCACAAGGCACATATTTTATTCAACCCATGCACTAACAGACTTACCCATCCTTCATTATGGGTTATGAGTACTTGACATAAAAAAATGATAGCCATGTTTGAAAGATCTAGAGGACATCAAGGTTACAACATCAACAACTATGAAGCAGTTCACAACCAACAATTTCTCAAAATGAACATGAACAACCTCTTTTGAGAAAATCGCAAATTTTGGAATCTCACAAATACACCATCATGCTGAAATCAAAGAAAGAAGTACATACAAAGGGACTAAAACTTGCAAAGGATAGCAACGACACAATGACATAATGAAGACCAGGTCAACATGTCCTACTACATTTGGAAGACAAACCACTCTTGCTGATACATGATAGACGCTACCTCTCAACGTACTACATCCCACAAGGGTCTATCAGGGACGATAGACTCAAGAGGGGGGGGTGTGTTGGCATTCAAGGTCAAGCACAAGGCATGAGAATGCATCAAATAAGTGGACACACAAGAAGAAGGAGCATGTTGGGAGCTCCAAGAAGTGTACGTCAAATTTTTAGAAGAAATCCCTATAAAAATAGTGATTTTGATCACCAAAAACCATTGTAAATATCATTTCACATTTTTGAAGCTCCATTTTTTCCAAGTCAAGGACTTCTCAAGCTTGAGGAGTATTAGAAACATCTACCTACCAATTTTCATAATTTTTAGACTGCATTTGAGGCCTCAAATAAGCCCTGGAACCTAATTTTTAATTAGGCCGGACACTAGGTCTAGACAGAGCCAAAACTAGTAAAAAAAACTATAAAAAGAGTTAGAGAGCTCATTTTTGGGGTTAGCTTCTTAGTAGCTTGTTAGAGAGTTGGCTTAGTAGAGATTGAAGCTTTTGTAAGAGAGTTCTTGTGTAATTGAAGCTTTCCATTGTTCCTCTCTTTGATCTTGCCTTGTGTGTGTGTGTGTGTGGGTGGGTGTGCATGTATGTGCTTGTCACTCACATTCACTCACCACAATTGCTCATGATCTTCATATCTTCCTCACATTTGTGCAGATTGATAAGTAAAGGAGGTGATACTCACACTTGAGCTACACAAGGTAAGACTTGTGAGTATCTCAACACAACTTTCTTCATTTTTCTTACTCTTTTTTAGATATACCGTGATGAATTTAATTTTACTAATGGTGATTAATACGTCTCCTTCTAACAATTTTAATGTTACGTTTCATCCAAATATTTCCATTTAATTATCATGAGATTAAAGCTTTTTGAAAAATATGTCTGATTTTATCTATCTCATGAAAAACATTTCAAAGAAACGAGCATCCTAGCACCCTCTCATATCTTCTTGCCTTTGAAAATTGTATAGATTTTCATTAAATTACTTAAAAATTATGTAATTACAATACAATCTCCACTGTATCATTGAAAAGCGCATGTGTACTATGTTTCGGACAGTATATTTATCAGAAGGTGTTGTCATTTTAATTTTCCAAAACTTGGATTAACCATTAAATATTAAAACATAAATCATATGTACTACGTTGTTCAATCAACACTTTGAACGATATATCACACACACACACACACACATATATATACATATATATATATATATATATATATATATATATATATATATATATATATATATATATATATATATATATATATATATATTTTAAGGAGGCTAATTTGGAACACCTAATTAATATGTGGTTACTATGTTTTACGTTATGGCATTTCGATCCCCACTGGATGCAATGAGATTCTATGATCAATTTTTATAAAATATTCTTAAGGTTTACATAAGTTGAGATCTTGAATGATAATGGAAGATGTAGTGAGCAAAAAAAAATATCAATGTTAAAATGATATTGATAAAATAAAGAAACTTGTTCATATATATATATCGAATCATCTTTATTCCAAGGAGAAGAAAAATGTAAAGCTCACTTGGAACACCCATTGTCGTTGAGAGATACTTATATACAGATTGTGAAAAGAAGAGAGGAATGAGATCAAATAAAAGTAGAAGACTTCAAAATACAATATAGGAGATTGTTTTAAAAATGAGATCTTAGAAGATGGTAGTCAAAATAATTGAAAGTATTAAAGGTATTGAATAACAGATATTTGTGAGAATATCCATGAATACTGCAACAACAATAATGGTTAGACAGCCACCTCACACCTCAAGCAATAAAATAAACTTGAGAATTAAAATTTTTAATTCAAATTTTCCAACCACACCTTGTATTCACCTATCTTACCTTGAATAATGTTGTCATTGTCATAAAATTCAATTCCTGGTGAGAGATGTGCTAACGAATCAGCTTCTGAGTAGACTGTAGATATTTTGTTGGGTAGGAGTTAGCCTTTCAAGATGAGGACACCAATGCTTCCAATGAACTTTCCATGAGTCAAGAAATGAACAATAATGACTGTTATAAAGTAAGTAAAGACACGATAAGAAAAAAGGGAATAAGATGACAAGACAAAGGAACCCATAAATGCAAGATCTCATAATAACACATCATCTCATAGCATAAAGAGCAATTCTGTTTGTACAAAAAGGTCCGATATTTGATGGAATAAAGCGAAGATTTTTTTCCCCCTTAAAGAACCGTTAGATTCTCAATGTTGAGGATCACAATTGATAATTTTTGGAATATTGTAGCATTAAATGATTGTCTTTTCAATGACATAACCTCTGAAAATTTTAAATTATACTTGAGTGAAACTGCTTTGGTTACTGCACTTGAAACGAATATGTCTTCATGGTATAAAGCTCCATGGTTGGATGTTTTTTTATTGGATCACTTGAGAAGAATCCCAAATGACACAAAGGAGAAGGATAATCAGAGTATCTTCATACAAAAATGAAAACCATGGTAAATTTGAAATGTTTATGAACTCGCTTTGAGGACCTAGTAAACATATATAAGTCAATGGAAAACTCACTACATTGAATATGGTGGCATAGCAATGCTTAACACGACACATTTTTGCTGCTACATGATCGTGAATTTCGTCAGATCGGACGTCGAGCGCACATTGTCATTTAAACAATGTTATCTTGATGTTATGTTCGATGTTATTTTCGACGCTCTTAGCAATGTTCAAGAGAGCATCGCTACCTTAACGTCGCTTATGCGATTGAAAAGGCTGCACCCTTGAGCTTTGGCGTCTCACTAGATGTTTAAAAGAAGGTTTTAAGTGAAGTATTGTGATGGCAATGCACCATGGTGGACTCTCCTTCTCAAGAGCTCTATGAAGATACTCTCATAGTGGAAAACTAAGCTATGGATGCCACACATAGTACTATGCACAAGGCCTTCATAATATGCAAAAAACACACAATACACAGGGAGCATAAACACAGATTTCTTAGGTGTTACAAATGCGGTTGAACTTATAGTGTGTGGTTGACCAAACCACTACATGTTTTATTAAAGAAGATATAAAAAAGTTTCTGATGGTCCTTTGGCCTTTCACATGGACGCTAGCGGTAACAATCTCCCACTAAAGGCCAATATTCTCAAAGTGACTATGGGAGAAACATAAATAATGATAAAGATCCATTGCAACAAATCTAAGCAACATGCGCAGGGTATTCATCTTGACTATTGGAGTGAAGATTTCCTCAAAATCAATGCCATGTTTTGCTTAAAACCATTTGCAAAAATTCTTCCTTAATACTTTGGAGAAGCACTATCTGATGTGAATTTCAGCTTATACACCCATTTAGATTGTAAAGCTTTCTTGGACTTTGAAAAAGGTACTAAATCCCAAGTACCATGCTTATTAATAGAATCCAATTCACTCCTCATGGCATGCTCCCACTTGGCATGAGCCTCTCTTTGCATAGCCCTTTGTAACAAGAAGGCTTGCCAGCATTTGTTAGCATAATAAATCCAAACCTCGAACATATCTATCAAGTGCATGTGAGAGACATGTTGAACGTCTCAATGTTTGTTGAATAGGAACATTTGCAAAACGATATAATTGGACATTCTCTTGAACATCCCTATGTGTAGCATTTTTATGCATGCTAACTAGAGGACTAGTATCCTCAAACATAACTCTTCTCACTTCAACCTCCTTAATTGGTTGTTTGTGCATCTTAGACTCATTGAAAATGGCATCGCTGCTTTTGATCATTAACCATGTTTCAAGATCCCATAAGTGATGTCCAAATTGGCCTTCTCAACCATATCCAAGAAAAATGCATTTCTTTGACTTACGGTCCAGCATATAGAACTAGCTAGGGCTCAAAAATTTTTAGCATATAAGATGGGCACCCTCCATTTTGATTGAGGGGGGGAATATATGTTTTCATAAAGTGATAGGTAGGAGATGGTTGGACCATGTCCTAAGAGGAAGGATTATTAATCCCAACCATGTCTTTTGGGGCAAGTGGTTAGTCTGGTGAACTCCTTATTGAGAGATCAGGAGTTCAAATCCACTTAGATGTAACACTTGCGTTAGAGCCTAGGAACAAATAAGCTCTTTTACACTCTATAAAGAGTAATAGAAAGAGCATATTTTTCAATATGCCTTCAAGAAGTTATTGAGGATGAAAAATCTTTGAGGAGGGAAGTCCCCAGGACCCCATACCTTATATTCTAAAAAGACCAATTAGGGTATTACAAGGTAAAGGATATGCAAGAAATAGAAATAGCTGGAGTGCTTCCTTGCATTCAAGTACTTCACACTTCTTTTATTGCATCTTCAAACTTGTATGAAATACTCAAGGATTTGCAGTTCTCATGGAATTCTAATGTAATTCACTTAAGACTTTCATAAACCACATGGATTTGTAAAAATCTTAAGTGGTTTAGGAAAAGAAGTTTGAAGAGCTATAAAGCATATCCTAAAGGCATCTTTGTGTTTCATGGGATAACACAACATAAGTTGTGAATTCCAATTGTGAAGACCTAAGGAAAAAGGTTTTCCATGTGAATCATATCCCCAAATAAAACCCATGGGCAAAAAATTAAATGCAAGATCAAAAGAAGGCATCTAGCTGTCGAGAATGACCTAGTCTTATCTCCTATTTGGATAAAGAGAAAGGAAAAACCAAAAGGCCCAAGTAGAAATCAAATTTTACATTTGACGATATTAGTCACACCACATTAAATGGTTAGCCAAATATTCGTGAAAGGCAAGCAAGATTAGTTGTGTATCCAAACACATTAGTGGTTAATCATAGAATATGTTTAAGAGAACATTAAAGAGGACAAAGAAGGTGAAATACAAAAGTATAGAGATGTAGTTTTGTGGATTGGATGAAGAAACCATTGGTATGGGATGGTGGGAACTAAATCCTATTGATTAATTTTTCTTGATGGATGGAAAAAAAAGGAACCCATGATCCAATGGAATACATCAAGAAGATAATGTTTGAAAATAAGAATCTTCTTCAAATATCCTCTCAAAGGGAAGAAGAATTCTTCCAACAAGATAGTAAAAATTCTCTCTCAATTAACATTATGTATTGTCAGTTAGAAATAAAAGAAGGATAAAGTTTTGAGAGTCTAAGAGTAAAATCCAAAGATTGAAGCCCTAAAAGCTTCATCCAAAAGTTATGAATTGAGTTCAAATGAACATAAAGATGATATTAAGGCAGACTTGAAAGAAAGCTTAGAAATATCATCTTTAGAATCTAAGTTAGTTCAAGTCCACAAGAAGAATAAGAAAGATCTAGTTGTGATACCAACATACGGCATCTTAAAATAGATCTAAAATATAGAGGGAGAAAAATTTTGAAGGATCAAGAAGATCTATAAGTTTTTGAGATCCAATTAAAGGATCCATGAGGATTAAGTATCAATCAAAAGATTGAAGAATTGGTCAAAATAATTCATTCCTATCAATAATTGTAACCTTACAGATATTGGGATCTTTTACAATATGAGTTCCTATTTTGGGACGTAGTTATAAACATCTTAATTAGAAGAACAAGTAAAATATGTTTCAACCAACTAGAATCCTCAAAATCTAGATTGATCCCTATGGGCTTTGTTCTCTTAAAATGGAATCTCAAAAAAAAAATTGAAAGAGCCTTAAGCCCACCTTAAATAAGCTATTCTCTCCAAAGTAAAGGGGGTATTATATCCACTTAACAAACAAGATAGATAATCGACAATTACCATTTTTATGGATGGGCAAGGATTATTAACAAATTCCTCTCTATTAAGATTGATCTCTTTATTGGAGGTGAATCACAAGCAAGATGTCCACCCATTTCACTTGCGTAAAGGTACATAATATGTGTACATCTAATGGAAAGTGATTTGGGTAGGGATTATGAAATACTCATCTTCCATTTAGAACAAGATGGGTTCTGAATTCACAAATGAATCTAATAAGGAAGTCTTAAGAGTGTTCATCCATTTCACTACCCTAAAGGTGCAGAATATGGGTACATCTAATGGAAAGTGATTTGGGAAAGGATTATGAAAAAATCATATTTTATTTAGATCAAGATAATATCAAACTAGAAAGTCTTATAGAATTCTACTAGGTTCAAAATGGTGCATAGATATGGACTAGGATAACGATTCGGCTCAAGACACTTTGGATCCACCTAATTCAAATGTTTATGCTATGAAGGCCCAATCTGCACATAGCTAAAAAAATTGTGAAATGGGCAAGCATGTTGTGTTCCACCCTTGTCATTCTTTCCATACTTTGAACTTGATTTAGTTTTTCATGTGCAAAACTAGATGGAGCTGTTAATGGGTAATTCGTCGTTTACTACTAACGTGACTGTTAACTGCCTGCCGCAGCCGTTAATTACTAATTCAGAACAACAACCCTTCGGAGACTCCAGAATCTGGTTCCACACCTGCGTACCAGATATTTCCGAGTCTCTCTCTTTCTCTGTACTCAATCTCACCGCAAAAAATAAACTGACTCGAGCCACGTGGGTCCTTGGGAGTGGTAGGGGTCTGTTAGACAGAGGCCCTGTACTATTTTCCCAGTTTCTCACTCAACAGTAGTTGTGGCTTTTCCGTCTTAGCTCAGTTTTTTGCTCCTGAACGACTTCAACTCGATCAACGTACTGGACTCAGAGTTCTCAGGCTGTTTCTGCCATAGTAGTTGAGCAGTAGTCTGAGATTGCAGTCCAACACTTTTAGTAACTTAACACACAATTCTTCTTATCAGTTCACAGACTTACCATGTGTCTACCTTTCAATCCGTAATATCTACGGATCGTAAGACGCACCGCAACCGTGTTACCATTCTACGCGTACTTAGATATTACCGGCGTTACCTTGAACACAGACTACAATACCAACTCAGTCACTTACAGAGAATCATACCAACTCATGTCCGTCCTTCACACTTACTTATTCCGCCGCAGGAATAGCAAATAGACAACACTCTAACACCTTACGCATAATCAAGATACCTCAACTCATTACCGAACAGAATCTCACAATCGTAGTACCGACTCGTAACACCACAGTGTCTCACACATACGTAGCCAAATGATTACACAGAGAAGACGCACAGAACAGGACAGAACCAAGATACTCTACTCGTTTACACACAGTAGAAGAAGTAATTCCAACACAGGGCTCTCACAATATACTCGCAACTTCCCAAAACGGGGACTCTCTCTCTGATGCCCTCTCGTCCCTTTTCATTGCTTTAAATAGAGTTTTGTTACAAGGCTTTACGCGAATCTTTCTTTACCGCGTACTTTCAGAAGGGTTCTTTCTACATTAAAAACCTCTGTCTAAGTACAATTGTCCTTTGTTCGGCGGCCGTCTAACACTGGTACGCACGGTGGACTCGAACCCGCAAGTGCAGTACTGTAGGTGATATCCTTTTGCCTGGGGCTATGCATCAGAAAGACTTTGGCTAATCGTTCAAAATGTCCATATCCTGCTGGTGATTCAGCAAATATCTTTCAATCCCGAATGTGTCGCTGTACGTGATAGGTCGTCTCTTTCTCCAGAATTTCCTCAAACTCGTATAGCTGGTCTAGTTGCCTCAAAGACTCATACTTTACATACTCGTATTCTTCAGCTGCAGCTCTTCCTTTAACTAGCTTTTTGAACATCTAAGCCCTTCTGAAAAACATGTCGATTTATACATATAATAAGAATCTACTCTTGATTTCGTTGTTAGCTGGGCCCACCTTCTGGATCTTGTGTTTTAAGCGCTTCATGTATGGAATCAAAGTACCCTCTGTGCTGTTGAATCCATGTCTTCTGCAGAAGTCATGTAACCATACAGTATCCTATCACCACCTGGCTGAGATATCTATTTACAGTGTCTGTCGGTCTATGCCAGGGTTTAACTCCCCAATCCTTTCTGATCGCACTTGTTCTAGTGGCGGAACAAGTCCACTGTCCCCAGGGTGACTTAGCAAACTGTAGGAGTCCGATCCTCCGGTGATGTTGTCGAAGTTCTTTGACATTCTCCATCAAATCCTCGTCATTATCCTGTTCGTTTCGCCTTTCGTCTTCCGAATCGCTAGCAATGATCACTTCTTCCCCGAAGTCGTATTCGCACTTCGTCGCTCCCCGTCTTGCTTTTGTCGGCATCGGCATCATCCTTGACGCTACCTTGCTTCATCACCCTTTCCGGCCACCATGAAGAGCGTTGTCTTTCAGTCCTGTTCCACACTAAGTCACACAGCGTAAGCCTAGTGGTTTGCCAGCTCGATCGAAGCCGCTGTAATGTAGTATCGGTTGTAGTCATAACACGGTTCTGTGTAAGTGTGCGCTCCCGGGTATTCGTATTTATAAGTGCTAGACCTTGAGCTGCCATTTGCTAGAATGATGGTATTCCATTCGGACGTGACATTTCATGCTGCTTACCGAGATTCTAGAATCCAGAATCATCATTCTGGAGATTGGTGCTGGACTTGGAACGTCTTTTACATGTGTGAAAGTATTATGCACAAAAAATCATGACTTTTAATACTAACTTTCGGACTTAGTATTATCGGGTCCTCGGGACTCGTACCCGCAAGTACCTACGGTTCGGATACTAAACCTTCTAAGTACATACTTCGGGCGAGCCTAAATGTCCGGGTAATTTTCTTTTTGAGGGTTTCTAACATTTGTACTAAGGTGGTAGGTTCTAATAATTGGGCGTCGGTTCTAACTGCACTGAGGGCTATGGCTTGATTTAACAAAATTTCGGCTTGGGTTTGAAGAAAAGCCTCCTGGAGGTAAAAGTCGTTGGCTAGTGCCGCATCTCGGGCTGTCGTTATTTCCGCCAGTTTGGTCTGCATTTCTCTGATGCACTCCTTCTGGTTGCGTATCTGGTTGTCGTTGCGTTCAAACTGTTGGGTTTGGAAGGCCAGACTTTTCTGCAGTGAATCTCGTTCTCTGCGCATCCATTCCATATCCTTTTGGTATTGGCCTTCCTTTATTAATTGTTTTTTGAGAATGCTGTTGACCGCGTCGGCGCATTCTTCGGCTCGCCGTAATCGTTCTTGAACTTCGGCAGCTTCTTTCTGTTGCTCCTGCATCGTTTGGGTGGTTTCTTGTAATTGACGCTTCGTGTCTGCGATCAGTTCTTCGAGAGAGACGTTGATATTTTCTTGTTTTTGAAGGGCGGCCTTCAGTGTTCGAATTTCCTCATGTGCATCGTTTATTAGTTGGTCTTTGGCAGCTAGCTGGTCCAGGGCTGCATCTCGTTGTTGTACTAGCATCTGTTCGGTCGAAACTCGTGCTTCGAGTTCTGCTAGCTGTGTTCGGAGTTGATGATTTTCGGTCTTTACGGCATCAATTTCTTCCTGGAGGGGGGCGATGTCAGCTTCCAGGGTATCTACCTTGTGCTGGTATTCGCGTTTCAGGTGATCCGTGGCTGCCGTAAATTGGGCGGGCAGCTGGTGTGATAGCTGGATGAGGTACTGCCCCATGGCGGCAAGTTCCGAGAATGCGTTCTGTGGTGGTGGTGGTGGAGGACGACGAGGTTGAGAGGATGTGTCGGTGAGGAGTTGCTGGGAGTTTGGTGGAGAGGTGGAACTCATGAAAGGAAGAATAGGTTACTCATGGAGATGGTGATGTGTATGGTCAAAAGTCATGCTTTACCACATAGCTTATGGCTTGAGGCTATTATGTGTGCAACATATGTACTTAATAGGTGTCCCACCAAAGCATTGAATCTATCACTCATATGAGGCTTGGCATGGTCACAAGCCATCTATTGCTCATCTATGTGTCTTTGGTTGTCTAGCATATGCATTAGTTCTTGAACAACAACATAGAAAAATTGGATGATAAAGAAGTAAAATGTATGTTTGTTGGGTACTGTTCTGAAAGAAAAGGTTGTCATCTATATCATCCACAAACTAAATGCATTTTGGTTAGCCATGATGTTGTTTTTGTGGAAGATGGAATTCAACCACTACTTCCATGTACTAAGGAGACATCTGTTAGCTCCAAAGTCATGTATGACACTTTGCTGCCTCTTTCTATAGTTGGACAATCAAGTACTAGTCCAAATGAGACAATTTCTTAGCCATTACAAGTTTCACATGAAGATGTAGATCATTCCATTTTTTATGCAAATTTACATGATGCACTTGTTGATGAGAGGGTTGATATAGAGGAGGCAAAAAATATGCCAAAATGGCTAGACTAGACTTTGGGAGATAGCAAATTAGATGCACCTCTCTTATATCGCACTAGTTCAGGCTCTCATAGTGCTTCCTTTGCACCTTGCTATGTTATGGCTGCCTTTAGTCTCTGTGATGAGAATGAACCTATTTCTTTTGATGAAACATGAAATTCAGAAAATTGGATGGAATCTATATCATCAGAATATGATGCTATTATGAAGAATGATACATGTTCTTTATGTGATTTTCCTCATGGAAAAAAGTCCATTGACTCTAAATGAGTATACAAGTTGAAATGTAAACCTGATGGAACGGTCGACAGGTAAAAAGCTAGGCTTGTTGCAAAAGGTTATGCTCAAGAAAGAGGCATTGATTTTGATGAAACCTTGGCACCCACATGTCTAATGACTACTACTCATAGCATCTATGCACTTGCAAGCCATCATGATTGGAGTGTACATCAATTGGACATTAAAGCTGCATTTTTGAATGGTGACTTACATGAAGAAGTGTATGTTTTTCAGCCCTATGGTTTTGTGTAGAAAGGGCATGAAAAAAAAAAGCATGCAAGTTGAAAAGGCATTATATGGTTTGCAGCAAGCACCACATGCTTGGTATGAAAAGATACATGCCTACTTAAATACACATGGTTTTGAGAACAATCCAATTGAGAGAACCCTATATGCTAAGTGTGAAAATGATGTGCTTCTCATCATTGTTGTCTATGTTTATGATGTGCTCCTCACTAATCCTAATGAGCAGCATATTGCTGATTTAAAGGCTGATTTGCATGCCTCAATTGAGATATCATATTTGGGGCATTTGCATCATTATTTGGGCATTCAATTTATGCAAATTGAGGGTGGAATAGCTCTATGTCAAACAAAATATACTGACACATTATTATGGTGTTTTGACCTTGATGACTGCAAACCTATTGCCACTCCTATGGAAACAGGTTTATGATCGAGTCTTCATGATGCTAGAGATGCATTTGATGTTATTCTCTATCAATAGGCTCTTGGATGCTTGATTTAATTATGCATAACATGGCTTGATATTTAGTTTGTTGTCTCAAATATGGGTAGGTTTATGCATTGCCCAGGTGTCAAGAATTGATAGGCGGTTAAGCTCATCTTTTGTTACTTGAGTGGTACTTGGCTACTTGGATTGTTCTATCCCAAGGGGGGATCACTACCACTAGATTACAAGCTTTTTGTGGCCCTAATTGGGCTGGTTTCTATGACATTCGTGTGTCCACTAGTCGTTTTTTCTTCATGCTTGGTAGCTCATGCATATCTTGGTTGAGCAAGCAACAACCTATTGTGGCCACTTCTAGTTGTGAGGCTGCATATAGGGCATCTTTCACAAGGACTAGTGAGTGTGTGCAGCTTAGATGCCTTTTGGTTGATTTGGGTGTTGGTCAATCTTCTGCCACCACCATCTTCACTAACAGTCAGAGTGCATTCACAGTTGCGAGGAACCCTGTTTTCCATGCTTGCACTAAGAGGTTCTCTATTGGAGATATTAGTTTGGCATATGTGCCCACAAAAGAGAATGTTGTAGAGCTTTTCACAAAGGCTCTACCTAGGGAGAAGTTTGAATCTTTCCTCAAAGCTTTGGGTTTACTTCCTTTTGGGATCGATTCTGCATAGCTTGGCACTTCCTTATATATGGGTGCTAGCTCCTTGCTCACCACATCACTCCTAAGGGGGATTTGTTTACATATTTCAATAGTGATATGCATGAACACACTTAGGAACACTAGTGCACTTTTTTCCCTCTTTAGGAGGTTTTTTTACCCCTGGTTTGTATATACGCCTATAACCCTAACAAGTTACTTATCTTTGTACATTCGCTTGGTAATACATTCAGTATTGTGTGTTGAGCTCCAAGCTTCTTCTTCTTCCTTGTGTTGTTCGTGTGCTGCTGCAGACCTCAAACTCCAACAAATAAAAAACCCACATTACTAATTCTTAATAGAAAATAAATAAATTGCAACAAAAGGATTTAATAAATAACAAGGCCCTAGCTAATAAATAATAAAAACCTAGCTCTAATTTGTATCAACATGAGGTTTCAACATTACTTTGTATTCCTTGATACATCCGTTCTCATCCCCACTCTTCATGTTTTAGAAGTTCTCACATCCCCATATTACGTTGTGGTCAATATCTCCTTGCTACTGAGTCTCCTCTCATTGATAGCTAAAGCAAGATGTGTGAGGATGAGAACTTACGTAAAGACTATAAAGTAATGCTAAAACTCACATTGATATATTTTGTGCTCTAAAGAAGCTTAAGTATGTATGCATGTATGTATGTATATAATTAAATAAGTATGTATGTGTGTAAGTAAGTATGCAAGTAAGTAAGTAAGTAAGTAAGTAAGTATGTATGTATGTATCTATGTATGTATGTGTGCATGTATGTATGTATGTATGTATGTGTGTGTGTATGTATGTATGTATGTTTGAATGTATGTATGTATGTATGTATATACGTATATATGTAAGTAAGTAAGTAAGTAATTATGTATGTATGTAATGCTTAATAATAAATAAGTACATTTCAACAAAAAATTAATAATAACAAAACCCTACTAATAGAAAATAAAAAATTTTAAACTACCTCTAATTTGGCTCAAGCTATCAAATTTGTAATCCTTGATACATATGTTCTCATGCCCACTATTCTTATTTCAACAGTTCTCACATCCCTACATTACGTTGTAGTCAGTCTCAGCTTGCTATTTAGATTTCCACCTCCCATGATAGTTGAAACAAGATGAGTGAGGATGAGAACTCGCATACAAGGACTAGAGAGTAATACTAAAACTCACATTGATAGATTTCATTCTATAAAGAAGCTTAAATAAGTAAGTATGCATGTGAGTACATAGGTATGCATGTATGTATGTATGTATGTATGTAATTATGTATGTACATATGTATGTATGTATATATGTTGCATGTATGTATGTATGTATGTATGAATGAATGTATGTATGTTTATATGTATGTATGTATGTATGTATATATGTATCTATGAAGGTGAGTAAGTAAATAAGTAAGAAAGTATGTATGTATGTATGTATGTATGTATGTATGTATGTATGTATGCATGTATGTGTGTGTATGTATGCATATATGTATGTAGATGGTAGCATTGATCTCTACAAATCTAGATTTGTTGCTATGGAATTGACTATGAGAAAACTTTTGTGCCTGCTTCACGTAGATAGAATGTTTAGTCTTTAATGATGTATCATAGCCATACCTTTCTGGCTTCTTCTTCTCCCTAGTACATCTAGTGATGTTTTTTTCGAGGATTCTGCAACATCTCTCAACTCTTGTATCTTGGCCTTGCCCTTCGAGTTCCATGAATTGATTTCCTTCCTATGATTTCTTTGATTATCTTCAGATTCACTGATGCTTCAAGTGTATGTGTCTTCTTACCTGAGAGTGTTGGAAAAATCTTCTTCTACGTCATGATAGCTTGATGTTCCTACAATCATATTCAAACCATGATTTTTTCTCATAAAAAACATCTCAACTAACTATAAAATCTTTTTTATGAGGGCTATATACTCTATAACCTTTCTGATTAAGTTCATCGCCTATAAATACACACTTCTCTACCTTAGGGTCTAACTTGCCTCTTATTTGAGATGGTATGTGTGCATATGCAATGCACCCAAATATCTTGTAATGATCCAACTTCTTTTGCAAGATTCATAAGGGGTCATACCATCCACGACTTTTGAGTGTAACCTATTTATCAAGTATGTGGTATTTGATAATGCCTCTAGCCATAAGTTATTTGGTACCTTCTTTTCATTCAAGATGGACCTTGATGCTTCAAAAATGGTCATATTCCTCCTCTCTATACTTCATTCGTTTTAGGTGTGTACCTAATAGTAATCTTTCTCTTCATTCCTCTATCTTGCAAGTAGAAATCAAATTTATGGGAGAATTGTTCTCCCCCTCCATTAGACCTCAGTCTTTTTAGGGTTTTCCCTATTTGATTTTCCACAAGAGCTAAATAATTCTTAAAACATGAGAAAACTTCACCCTTATGCTTTATAAAGTACAAAATGTTCCATTTGCTACAATCATCTATCAATGACACATAATACCTTGATCCTAAGATCAAGGGTCCTTTGCATGGTTCCCAAAGATTTGTGTGAACAAGCTCCACTACACTTGTATATCATGTGTTGATTTGAGATATAGCATAGTCCAAGCACACC
>CM035429.1:76724239-76751739 GCA_020310875.1 Ceratopteris richardii
TTTTTCGTGTTGCAAAAAGCTTCACGAACGAAAATACCTATGCCCATCATTTTCTAGTTCATTTTGCATCCATCAAAGAAGACACAGATGCTATTGCCATGATGATAACACAAGAAGGAATGGACTTATGGCAAAAAGAATTTCGTATGCAATCTTAAATAATATGAATAATGTTTTGTCTTTCTCATGTTAGCGACAAGCAAAGTAAAATGAATGGCATATTATATTACATCAATCAATCTTGCTTGCATACATCTAATATGACTTGCTTATTGCTTGTTAGGTCACATAAATGCCCACCTTCAGTGTGCAGCTATGGCAACCTCCATAGCTATAGCGATGAACAACAGTTTTGGTGACCTCCTCTATGTGCAAGTATGTCCTCTTGAATAATGTTCTTGATTGTAGGATTCAAGATCAAAACATTATGGGAACCAAATTGTGTCACCTTATGTGTGCAAATATGGCGACCTCTATAGCTATGGCCAGGAACAACAGCTATGCTGACCTACGTCCCCACGTAACATAATATAGGAACAAAGTTGAATGAAGTAAATTTCTATCTCTCCACTTTTCTCTTTCTTAGAATGCATGGATAAAATACAATGGAAAAAGGACTAAATGAATATGAATAAATTATCTTACTTGGATTGCCTTTTACCTCATTCCATGGATTCTTTGAGGAGATTCTTGGGAACTGCAATACTACTTTTCGATGGATTAACAATATGATAAAGTGAATTCAACCGTTGGTTTGAAAAGGGGTGTTTTAATTATGATTTGAAACAAAGTGAGATTTAATAGTGGATTGAATCATCCTTGGATAAAAATGGTTAGGTTTTAACATTCACGTGTATTTCATGAGAAGCAAATGAGCATTGAAAAATTATTTTGTGCTCTCACATTTGAAATATGGATGTATCGATAGGCTAGAAAAGAGAAGATAGCCTTAAATGAGGGAATGCTTCATACATGTGACATGTGAATAAGCATTGATGTCTTTTGTTTTTGAAGAGGAAATTCAACCGAGGCCTAGTCTCCCTTGCTTGAATTAAAAAAAAAACAAATGTAGAGTGAAGGGGCATGGTGCCCTTGGGATCTGCCTATCCCACAGAGGAGGGGTAGGATGGCTCGAAGGCACAACATTTGTGGTGATCTGAGTTCAATAGACAACCTATGTTTTAGTGAGAGTTACTGAGAAGATTAATGAGCTTTTTGTTGCCCTCATATGGAGTACAATTACTTATGGAGTACATATGGAGCTATTTTCCAAGAAAAAAAATCATACAATGTCTGAAGGGAGGGGACTTCTTACGACTACATATTGTTCTAGGAAAGAGGCCAAGGGATTTTCAATCGACCATTCTTTTGGATGGACATAAAAGTTGGCTACACTTATTTCTTTCCATATCTTCTAGAGTAGTTCCCCCTTATGGCATTCCACAAGGCAGAAGAACAACCAATAACTTCTCCAAATAACACTTGCTCCGAGTGGATTTGACTCTATAAATTCAAAATGCTGGCAATATTTTCTCTACCATCCAAGAAGTGCTTACACCTTTGAGGGGTTGCACATATTTTATTAGCTTTGGAATTGGTCCTAATTCCTCAATGGAGAATTTGCCACATAAGAGTTGATTTCGTTTTCTCAGTGAGAGGATGCCACAGGTCCATGAACTTAAATTGCCATTTCATACAGGGCCAATTTAGACACCATCTCTTGTTAAGGGGTATACACAAGTCTAAATGCTTCTTGAAACTTGGTGTATTCTCCAATTTGTTACCATTGATCCATCTTAACCCTCCAATCTACGGGAGATCATGCCCAAGAAGGAGGTGTGTTTTTTATTTCTCCCAAGAATTGATTCTATTACTTAATAGGTCAATCTTCATAGTCAACTCTACTAGTCAGGTCTATATCCTCAAACCTAATCCATTTTCTTATCTCTTGATTTGAAAGATGTTTCCACATACAAAATCCTTTGGTCCATAATTTCTTTGCCCTTTGGAGGTTCTCCTAGTCAATTTTTTTGATTCCCCCAATAGGAAACCAATTAGAATCATTTTGTCTAATCACGATTGCCCACTTCCAATCTACATTCACTTTCATGTATGGTTTCATCTTGTTCAAAATCTTCCACAAGGAAAGATTAATTCCAAACCCCAAGCAGTCACTACAAAAGGAGAAAACATCAAAGTGAGTAGGTCATGCCCCTTCCACCTATGAAGTCCCATGAGCATAAGAGAATATTTGTTTCTAAGAATCGATTTTTCCCAAGAAGCTTTCATGTTGCATCACACTTTAATCATCCACTTGACAACCGGCTTATCTGCCATTTCTCTAACGTTTAGAATGCTCAAACCTCCAAAATCTTTTTGGTTATCACAAATGGCCCATTCAATTTTGGGCACATCTCTTCTATTGGGATCTCCTGTCTAGAGGAAATTTCTGCAGTTCTTTCCAACTTCGCTAATGCTTTATCTTTAGGTCTCCAACATGCCAAAAATTAGATAAATGATGAAAGAAGGAAGGTTTTGATCACCATGGCATGCCTTTCTAGGTTGAGTTGCATGCCCTTCCAATAAGGAAGATTATTATCAAGCTTGACAAGAACCCAATTCCATTGTTGACCCATAGGAGCCTCAAAACCCAATGGAATTCCAAGTAGATGAAAGATTTGTCCATCGAAGAGATCCTTAAATCTCTAATTAATCAAAAATTGCAAAGTGGACCTAGAAATAGACTTGAAAGATATCTTTTAGTGACCTATTATCGATCTAAAAGCAATGGAGAATGTGTTTAGACATTTCCAAAAGGTGGCAATACTATTAAGATCATTATGCACAAAAGCATTTGTGTCATCCAGGAAGAGTCTCATTATCATTAGGTTATGGATATGGGGAAGCATTAGATCATGGATCTACCCAAGATGGGCATGATGATTAACCAAGTAACTAATGCCATCCATGGAAATAGCAAAGAGAGGTGAGCCTAGGGTAGCCCTCTCTAATAGACTGTTTTAATTTGATCGATGGAAAGAGTTGACCATTGATATTAATTTGAGTTGAGGCATTTCCCATAAGCATTGAAATCATCTTGATGAATTTGGAGCCACAAACGAGATCTTTCATGTGTTGGATAATGAAGTCCCACTTAATGTGATCACAAGCTTTGTCAAAATCTATCTTTATGAAGATGACATTTTGAGACGACTCTGTAGAAAACTCAAGGCCTTCTCACACATCAATAATGGACTCCACGATGGACCTACCCTTTGTAAAACCTTTTTTATCCTCATTGATCCATGAGTGAAGATGGAAGGCAATAGGATTCATGGGGAACTTAGAGGAGATCCTATATCCTGTTTGCAGTATAATGATAGGCCGCCAATTTTCAAATTTGTTTTTTCTATCTTTCTTATGAATCAACTTAATCACACCTTCATTGAGAAAATTGGGCAAAGGGCCAAAGTGAAGGGATTCCTACCAGACCAAGCATAACAGGTTCACCAAAACACTCTTGAAAGACTTGACGAACTCATTAGTGGGACTGTCCATACCTAGGATTTTACCATGGGGCAGAGAATCAATTGCTTCTAAAATATGTGTCGATGATGGGAGAATCAAGAAGATGCACCATATTTTGTAGAATTATTTTGGTTCTAATTCTACAGATGGCAGCCATGTAATCACACCTTTGAGAGGAGAGTGGAGTGGACACCCCCAAGAGCTGAGTAAAATGGTTGGCAATTAGTTCGGTATTCTCTTCTTCAGTAGTGCATTCCACCCAGTGGCTGTAAATCATGTATGTATCTCTTCCTTGTGCTATGTATTCTTTAAGAGTTTACACATTTCTTTAGTAAATTTATCTACTTTCCCCACCCACTAATCTTTAAAATAAATTTGTAGATTTCTTCTTTGAATTTTCTCTTTGTATCTAAGCTTGTTTGTAACCTTTTGGAGCTTGAGCTAGAAGTGGGAATTTCATTTATTGACTTCATCCTCGAGACATTGAAGCCTATGATAAAGATTTTCCATTCTTGCATATCAATCATTCTTAATCTCGTTTTCAGCCTTCTTAAGGAGATATTGATTCTCCTTCACATGTACCATCCAACACATGGCTAGAGAGCATGAGTGCTAAAGGCCTCTATCCACGTTGAGGAGATCATCTATTGAACCAAAGGGATGGAGAGAGTTGAAGGATTAACATGAAACATGGGAACTTTCCTATGTCTTAATTGTGGCTTGAAGGTAAGAACCATTGGATAGCGATTTGAAAATACTAAGTCCACACCGTGAGAGAAGGATGGGGGGCCCACCTTATCAATGATGTTCTCTATAATATAGTTTCTCTCAAATCTAGATTTTAGCACATCAGCATCTAATTGGAGGTTTGAGGAAGAGAACTCATGCTTGTCTTTAACTTTGAGCAGATCATGGTGTACTTTAACCATTAATAATTTGTGCTCTTTGATCCCATTTATTAGAAAAAACTTCCACCATATTAAAGTCCCCCCATAGGATGACGTCAAAGGGTAGGGAGTCCAAAGAATGCCATGTACTAGGGGTGCCTAGATTGGGTGTCTACACTGAAG
Organism: Ceratopteris richardii; assembly: GCA_020310875.1. Lineage (NCBI taxonomy): Eukaryota > Viridiplantae > Streptophyta > Polypodiopsida > Polypodiales > Pteridaceae > Ceratopteris > Ceratopteris richardii. The sequence continues at coordinate 76,728,838 of CM035429.1, forward strand.
CAATGATGAACTATAGAGGTTGCCGTTCTTAATCACCTTGATTGCTTGCAGAACAATTCTCTAGGGTTTCCTCATTAGTCAATTGTTGATTCATTTCACCCACACAGTCTAAAAGACTGAGCTCCTTTTCTGGATTTTGGAAGATATTTTTTTCAAGGACCAAGAAAGAGGATCTCATCCCTACACCATCTTTGGGGCTTATTCTCCTTCTACACCTCACTACCGTGAAGGACACATCATTATTTCCCTCGAGTTGTGTTTCTTTAACTTTTTATGATTCCAGCAAATGTTCTTGAGAAGCATATGTGTCAACCCTTTGGGTCAAAGTGACTTTGTTAACCTTGTGCATTTTCTTTATCTTGATTCATTCTAAATGATTTTGTTGGATGACTTCCCAATGAGCCCTCTTATTTTTGGAGCAAGCTCTACATGCGCCTTGAGGTCGTGTAGATGATGAAGCTCATCAATTACTCAGGAAAACACAGAAAGAAATTATCAAGACTCTTCTGCCCAAACACATACCTCCAAGCATATATATCTCTCCCTCTTTTTTATAAATAAGAAGCATACAAATGTTTCACACCCACTCCAATGTCTCTAACATAGTGGACCGCATAGCATTTCCTTCCCCTTAGTTCCACTTTTGTCCTCAAAATTGGTGTTGGAAGGTGCTAATGAGACAGAGAGAGATGTACTATGAAACAATACTCCCACTAGATCCCCATGTATCCAAAGTACATGGTCATATCTTCATGTTGTTTCCCCATATCCTTCCCCTTAAGAAGACTCTTGGGAAGTCAATCTAAAATTGGTAAACCATCTTTGAAGGGTGCTAACCCACTCCCATGTGGCACTATCCTCTGAACTATCTTTCCACTTTACTAGACACTCTTCATATAGGTGACTCCTCATCCATTTCTCTTGAGTGTGTAGTATGCTCTCAAGCTCATGTGGAACAAATGAAACAAAAATAGGCTCTACTACCTCACTATCTGGAATGAGGTTCACCAAGCCTTTTCTTAAGCCAGCTAACATGAAATTCAAGATGTATCTATCCATTCTCTAGAATTTGGAGCTGATAAGCCATCTTTCCTATTCTTGTAAGTATTGGGAATGGTCGACAATATCTAGGGGATAGTTTTGGACAAGGTCTAGTCTTCATGGTTTTTAGACCTAGAAGGAACAATAAGATAGACTTGCTCTCCTATCTCAAAGTTGATCTCTCTCCTTTGAGGGTCAGCATAGGCTCTAGCTCTATATTGAGCTCTCCTAATGCTATCCTTAGGAAGCCTAAGCATATCGTTCATCTCTTCCAAGAAGTCCTTTGCAGCTTGGACCTTCTCATTATGAAATCCTACTACGTAAGGAGCTCTTGGGTGAAACCCATACATAATCATAAATGGACTATGCCTAGTGGAAGAGTGCTTGGCACTATTATATGCAATCTCTACTATAGGTAATTACTCTTCCCAATTAGTTTGCCTTTCATTCACATATGCTCCAAGCATATATGGTAGGATTTCATGAACCCTCTTTGTTTGTCCATCTGACTGTGGATGCTTGATCATACTCAAGTTAAGTTTAGTATTCATCCTCTTGAAGACTTCTCTCTATAAGTGGCTAGTAAAATTCCTATCTCGATTAGAAACAATGACTGAAGGAAGATCATATAAAACTGGTATCGATTCTCTACGAATAACCTAGCCAACTCAAATGTCTTCACTGTATTATGTGTTGGAATAAACCTAGCCATTATGGTTAGCCTATCCATGATTACCCAGACTCAGTCGTGCCCTCTCTGTGTCTTAGGTAATCCTACTATAAAATCCATGGAGATACTCTCCCACTTCCCATTTGGAAATATACAGTGGGTGGAGTAGTCCTCCAATCCTCAATCTCTTAGCTTTATTGACATGGCATTTAGTGTATTTAAGAACATACTCTAGGACATCCTTATGAATTCCAAGCCAGTAAAATTGTCTCTTAACAAGATCATAAGTCTTCTTAACTCTTTGGTGTCATGCACTAGGTGTGTCATGATACTCATACAGAATGTGTCGTTTCATCTCAAAGTCTCTAGCCACACACACCTTTCCTTTATACAACACGTATCCATCATGGATACTATAACTCTTCCACTTGAACCCTTCGTGAGTACCCATTGATACTTTGTCCTCATTGGAAACTTGTATATCATGATCCCCTTTCTCAATGGTTTCCCAAATTTTGGAAAATGTAGGATGAAACCTACATTTCCCTCTAATGGATTCAAGTAGCTCACTAGTGATTTGAGTAAAACTTAATCCATTGAGCATAGGTATGCGGCTAAGCGAGTCAGCCACTACATTAAACTTCCCTCACCTAAGCTCATAATCAAAATCCTAAAGGGTCTCTAACCATTGGACCTTACGACCTTTAAGGTTTACTCTCTTGATCAAACATTATCATAACTTTGGCACCACATAAGTAATAATGTCACTTTTTCCAAGCATGGATGATTGCATACAAATCCTTTTCATAGATGGATTAATTACTTTGAGCACGTTCTATTTTCTTTTTGCCAAAAGCCACTAGTCGACCACCCTGAACTAAAACCACTCCTATAGAAAAATCACTCGCATCAGTCTCAACGGAAAAGGCTTTGTTGGGATATATTATATATGAAACCGGAGTTATAGCAATTGCTACCTTCAACTTTTCCATACTTTGCTTTTTTTCATGTCCCCAATGAAAGGATTTACCTTTCCCTTTAAGCTTTTCCATCATTGAGATAGAAATTTTGACATAATTCTTAATGAATCTTTGATAGAATCCTGATAAACCTAGGAAGATTTGTAGCTCTTCCAAGTTCTTGGGATGTGGCCATTCCATAATAGCCCATATTTTCTTAGGATCCATTTGGATTTCATCTTGGCAAACTATATGCCCAAGGTATCTAGCATTTGTTTTGAAAAAATCACAGTTTGAATCCTTGGAAAAGAGTGAATTCTCCCTCAACACTTGGAATACTTTCCTCAAGTGTTCCAAGTGTTCTTGTTATGATCTACGATAGATCAAAATATCATCTAGAAAGTCTACTACAAATTGCCCTAGAGGTGTTCATAATACATTGTTCATGATCTTCATGAAAGTGGCAAGAGCATTTCTAAGAGCAAAAGCATAAAAAAGAACTCGTAGTGCCCATATATAGTTGTAAAATCAGTTTTTGGGACATCCTCAACCCAAATCCTAATATGATGATATCCTGACTGAAGATCAAGCTTGGTAAATACCTAGATTGGTGTTATTGATCAAATAAGTCTTCCAACCTAGGCATTGGAAACCTATTTTTGATAGTTACCTTGTTCAATTCCCTATAAATCTATACAAAATCTCATGAAGCCATCTTTCTTCTTAACTAGGAGCATTGCGATGCCCAAGGTGATTTTCTAGGTCTAATGAAGCTCCTATCTAGATAATCTTGTAGTTGCCTCTCTACATCCTCATGCTGAGAAACACTAAGCCTATACGGTGGCTCGCATATAGGGTTTAGTGTTAGTAACTACCTCAATAGCATGGTCAATGCCCCTCTCTTAGGTGGTAGCCCTCTAGGTAAGTGAGTGGGAAAAACATCTCTAAATTCAAACATAAGATCTTTAAAGCCTTTAACAACTCAGTCTTGCAAGAAAGAATCATAGAAATTCTTGTCCAAATTTACATTTCTAGCATGAAAATATACATTAGATGAAGCGTCTATACATGCTCGAGATCCTAACTATACAACAAAAAGATCTCTTGCACATGCTCAAAATGACATAGAGTCTACAACTCTAAAGATGAGATGAGAGGTGCATTAGGTACATCTCTCTCTCTCATTGAATACAAAATTTACTTCCATTCTTTATAAATTCATGAGTGTTTTTTTGGTAATTGTGTTTAAATGTGTCTCCCAACCCCCATAGTCACTCTCTTCCTAAAACAAGGTTTGTCTTCTCCATATTCATGATTTGGAAGTCTACATGGTTAGCGTAATCCTGAATCTAGATTTCCAAATTGGATACCATAGTATCCCATATCTTCTTGTCTTCCCCTTGCATCATAGATACTATGTGTTTATCAATAGGTTGTTCAAAAATTTTTAACTTTTTGAACAGAGCATAGTTTATGAAGTTATGTATGGTGGACTCATCTATCATGACTCTCACCTTGGTCCTATACACACTACCATGAAGTTTAACCAGCTCATGTGGTCCAAACTGAGGTGACCACAAGGACTATGTTAAACAACGTGTGTGCTCTATGTCCTCATGCATCACTTCCACTCCCTTGTAGCTAGAGTTGTCATGTGTAGGAAGTGTCTACACTAGGTAGAACACATTTTTGCCCTTATGAGGGATGTTACTAGTCCTTGGCCCTCCCTTCTTTTCTTCCCCATTCCTAAGTAGATATTTCCATTGTGCATGGCTAGGAGATAAACACCTAAAACACAAGTTTTCCCTCTTTGCCCTCTCATACTTCTCAATGGGTAGCTCGGGCTCTTGTGATCTTTGTTTCTTAATAAAGACTTTGTTTCTCCCCATGGTCACTTTCTTTTTGAGATTGGTTCTACTAAGAGGTTTGAGGTTTTGATCTATTTTCATAAGACTGTACTAAGGGAAGTTGTGGTCCTCATAGATCTTAGCATATTTGTTCGCCTTGTCAAAAGTCTTAGTTGTGTTTTTTCTTACCTCTCTCTTAATGAACTTTTCTAAGCCCCTAACAAACCCTCTGGTCTTCTAAAAGTCATCTGACCCTTTAAGCTTCAATATGATCTCCCTATAGTGGGATATGTAGACCAACAAAGGCCAACCTCTCTGTGTAATCCTATCCCACTCATCCCAATTCCTCTCCTCCTCATTTTTAGGAAGAAACTCTTTCAAGAAAAGAGTTTGAAACTAAGTCCGGTCTATAGGGATGGAATTCACCTCCTTGAGACTCGTCCACCACTTATAAGCACATGGGCCAAGCAAGAGACTCACTTCTAGCACACGGTACTAATTACAGTGGAGTGCCTTTTAGTTGATGCAAGTCATTCCACTTTGCAAGAAAGTGTAAACCACATCCTTATTTCTCTCATGGTCATCCCCCATAAAGGTTGTGGCTTGAGGTCTTTCACAAGGGAAGTATCCCTAGAACTCTCTCCTTTATGTTTGTTAGGAAGGTGAACATCTTTCCTAGCCATCTCTTACATAGGAAAAACAAAATCTCTCTTTCCTTCCTAGCTAGGAAAGAGGTAACCTGAGTCTCTAGTGAGATCCTCTAAGTCTTAAGTTGTTCTATTAGAGAGGTCATGCTACCAAGGTCCCTCTCTAACCTAAGGGTTTTTTCCTTGATCTCCATGAATTTCTTGTGTGATACAAACTTATCATGAAGCTCTACATAGGAATATTCCTCTTCTTGATCAAGCTTTATCTCTACTTCTTGGTCTTGTCTACCTCTTCATTTCTATGGTCTAGATCCTCTAATTGGTGCTCCCTAGGTGGATAAGTGTGTTATAAAGGTTTCTTACCCTTAGCGTCCATGTTTACTCCACCCATTTACTAGCTAGAGTGTTTAGAACAAATGGAAGTAAATTCTATAAAGTAAGAAAGAGAGAAAAATAGCACTAGAACACTTCCCTGATACAATTGAAGATTTGCAAAGATAATTTGAAGTGATCTTCCAAGTGTTGAGGCTCTGATTTGCAATCCTTGCCAAGCCCAAATGAAAATTTAAAATATTCTCTTGGTCCAGGAGGGGTCTTAGCACCAAAAACTGATAAAAATGATGGCAAAGCAAGTGGCAATAGCTCAAAAGATCAAAACTGAAAAAATTCATGCACTTTTTCTCCTTGCTAATCCTTTCCAATCAAATATAAGTGGTCCAACACTTGCAAATGAAATTTACTATGCCAACCGAAGTGACAAAAGTTGATTTTGATGCTAATCGATAAAAAAAATGAGGCCTGGAAGTGATCACTTAGTATCATCTGAAGTGTTGTAGAGGGATTTTGATCCACCAAAATTCCCCCAATCAAATGAAATTTGATGCTGATTTCAAGCTTAGGAATGATAAAAATCACTCGGCTTGAAGAAGACCAGCATGTTGATGTGGGAAGGTGAAATACAAATCTTCATGAAGGGGAAACTTTGAAAGCTTGAAAAAAAATGTTGAAGTATTTTGATAGCAACACATGATAGTGGAATATCCTTCTTGAGAGTTCCACAACAATACCCGCAGAGTGGAAAACTGAGTTCCAAATGCCTTATAGAGTACTCCATAGAGAGGGTGCAAAATACAAAGGAAACACACACTACATAGACCATGAACACAAATTTCTTAGGTCATACAAATGCAATCAAACTTAGAGTCTATGGCTGACCAGGCCACAATATGTTTTATTAAAGAACATATACAAAAGTGTCCAATGACCATTTGGCCTTTCACATGGACACTAACAATAACAATCTCCCACTAAAGGCCAATATGGCCAAAGTTTCTATGGAAGAAAAATAAAGAATGATAAAGAATACATGTGTAAGTATACAAACTATATCTCCCACCTCATGGGCATGTTACAAAATATACAAGTAACTGTGTAAGATCATGGATCAAGTAACCCCCATCAAATGACAATAGTGCCGAAAACTATCATGTGGTAGAGCTTTAGTCAAAGCATCTGCAGCATTAACTTGAGTATGAACCTTCTCAAGAATAATGTGCTCAGTGGCTAAGCAATCATTAATGAAGTGATACTGCACCTCAATGTGCTTGTTCTTTGCATGATAGACTGGATTCTTAGACAATGCAATGACACTCTAGCTATCACTAAGAAAATGAGGTACATACTAAGGTAGACATATATCACAACAAAGATGCAAAAGCCACAATGCTTCCTTACATGCCTCACTTGTTGCAACATACTCTGCTTCTCTAGTGGAAACAATGGTACATTCTTGAAGATGAGATCTCCAAGAGATCACACCTCTAACAAAATGAAAAATGTACCTTGATGCAGACTTATGATTGTCTACACAACCAACATAATCAGAATCTATGTAACCAATAATGGATGCTTTCCCTCTAACCAAGCATAGACACTTGTCGTTAGTGCCACTCAGATATCTCAAAATCCTCTTGACCACTTCCCAATGCTTCTTGATAGGATTAGACATATATCTGCTCACAACTCCCACTACAAATGCAATGTCTGGTCTCATACCTACCATAACATACATGAGACTACCAATAGTAAACTGATAAGGAATTTTGGTCATGAACTCCTTTTCCTCATCTGATTTGGGGCAACCATCCTTGCTCAATTTCACATATATGGTTAAAGGTGTACTCAATGCCTTTCCATCTTGGATATTGAACTTGTGAAGTACTTTGGATATGTACTCACTTTGAGACAAGTATATGCATCTTTTACTCCTATCACAATTAATGCACATGCCAAGTATATGTTTGGCATCCCCCAAATCTTTCATATCAAATGTCTAACTCAACTTCTTTGTGAGAATTGACAAGTCACAAGGGGACTTCCCATCAATCAACATATAAAAAACATATAGTATCAAGCATATCAAGCTGCCATCTGAGCATCTCTTTGTGTAGAGACAATGATCCTCATTGCCTTGAGAATAGCCTTGAGACTTCATAAAAGCATCAAACTTTTTGTACCATTGTCTAGGGGACTGTTTCAGTCCATATAAGCTCTTCTTCAACTTACAAAATTCTTCAACTTACAAACTAGACTTTCTTTGCCAGGAACTAAATAATGTCACGAGAAAGGAGATAAGGAAGAGAGCTCACACACACTCTCACAATCAAAGAAAGCACACACACAAATTGAGAAAATGAAGAATACTCTTCTTCTTCTTCTTCTATTACATAAAAGGAATGTACAAGAATGACCTAAAAACAAGAATACAACAAGTGCAATATATAAAGAACATTACATAAGGAAAAACCTAATGCTTGTGCATGAGTAAGCTCGCAAGAAACAAATGTGCCATAACTCTTGATATATAAATCTAGTACAGCTCAATGAAGTATCCCTAACATATATCGGCGTGACTACTATATATATCAGAGAAAAAGCGATATGTGTCATCCTGGATCATCACATGTTGAGCTTGATATCTCAACACTCCCCCTCAAGCTCAACGCCATGTCCGCTAATCCAAGCATCTTCCGAAACTTCTTCAGCTTCTCTAATCCAAGTGCTTTAGTGAAAATATCAGCAATCTGTTCATTTGTTCTCATATAAACAAGATCAATATCACTTGTTAATACCTTCTCTCTAATGAAGTGATAATGTACCTCGATATGATTTGTTCTAGCATGAAAAATAGGGTTCCATGCTAACTGTACACTACTAAGATCATCAAAATAGATGGTGATAGGATTTTTCACTTCCACACCTAAATCTGCAAGTAGCATCTCTAGCCATGATGCCTCACATGCTTCCATTGCAACACCTCTATACTCAACCTTTGTACTCGACAAAGCAACAATGGGTTGCTTCTTACTGCTCCATGTAATAGCTGCACTCCCAAGTGAGAATAGAAAACCACTAGTAGATCTTCTATCTAGAATGCTACTAGCCCAATCTGCATCGGTGTATCTATGAACCTGCAAATCTGCACCAGCTTCATAAAACAATGCATAATCCAAAGTAGCACTCACATAACATCGAGTGCACCTCAAAGCACCCAAATGTGGCTTCCCAGGAACCTGCATAGATTGACTTTCATGTCCAATAGTGTAGCTTAGATTAGGCCTTGTAATTGTGAGATATATCAAGCTTCCCACAATTTTCCTATACATAGTAGCATTTTCCAATGCTTCACATGATGTAGTATCCAACCTCAAATTTTGATCTACTGGCATAGAAATTGGCTTGCAATCAGCCATACTATACTTTTGCAGCATATTCAAGGCATATTGCCTTTGTGACATCCATATACCTGTTTCTGTATGTATAAACTCAATGCCCAAGAAATAGTGCAGCACACCAAGATCTTTCATGACAAATTCCTACATAAGAAGTTGCTTTACCTCTTTAATGCTTTCTTCATTATCACCACCTACAATCAATTCATCAACATAAATAGCCACAATTGTGATGCCATCATCACCCTTCCTTGCATATAGTGAATGATCTAAATCACACATAGAAAACCCAATGGTGGTTAAGTAATCAACAATCCTTGCATGCCATGCACGAGGAGCTTACTTCAACCCATACAAAGCCTTTTGCAACCTGCAAACATATTCTGGATTCTTTGAATCTTCATATCCTTGTGGATGGTCCATGTATACTTCTTCCTGTAACTCACCATGTAGGAAAGCATTCTTCACATCCGTTTGATGCAAAGTCCATCCTATTGCTAAAGCTAATGCAACAAGTGTTCTGACAGTAGACATTTAAGCTATAGGGCTGAATGTTTCCTCATAATCAATTCCATATTTTTGTGCATATCCTTTTGCTACCAATCGTGCTTTGTACCTGCTTATGCTACCATCAGCATTGTGATTTACCTTGTAAACCCACTTGCAGCCCATGGGTTTCTTTCCTTGTGGCAATAGAACCAGCTTCTATGTTTCGTTTGCATAAAGTGCAGCCATCTCCTCATCCATAGTTTTTTTCCAATCTGCATTTCCAATTGCATCTTCAAAACAAGAAGGTTCAACATCTTGTATTACCTTGGTCATGTAGGCATAATGATGAGCCATATAACTTTCATAAGTCAATCGTTGCACTGAATTCTGCATCCTCCCAGATCTTCTTGGTCCTCGTTCACTTTTCCTTGTACCATCTGCATGTGCCTTTCTTACTCTTGGAGTCTTCATAGAGGACAATCCAAGTTCCTCATCAAGACTCTTTTATGAACTGCTTGAATCTCCATCAATGTCTTCAAAACCTGTACATGTTTTACTACCAGCAAAAAGCTTTTCTTGGATGTATTTGATGAATTTGTTGGACTGAAATTTCCATGCAATCTTCCACTCCATGGATTTGAGTTGGAAGTATTACTCGGCGATTCATCTGATCCACTCAGAACTTGAGATTCTACACTTGATTTTTCAGCATTTTCTTTGTCATTTGATTCAAGATTAAGTCCATCTTTGGCATCTCCATAGAAGCTTGACATTTCATCAAATACCACATCTCTGTTCACATTCACCTATCCTGTGAGTGGGTTATAACATTTATATCCCTTTTGCTCAAGGGAGTATCCAATGAAGACACATTTTTCTACTTTCGGATCAAGATTCGTCCTCAAATCATCTAGAACATGTACATATGCAATATAGCTGAAAACTTTCATATGTTATAAGTTTTGATTTTTACCTGTGAACTTCTCTTCAAGTGTAACTTGATGTACAATAGTAGTTGGATTTTTGTTCATGATGTATATAGCCATATGCATAGCTTGTGCCCAATAACAATGAGGCGTATTCTTCTCATCCATCAAGGCTCTTGCTATTTCTACAGTATGTATATTTTTGCATTCAACAACACCATTCTGTTGTAGTGTGTACCTACATGAAAACTAACACCAAATTCCATGATTTTTTAGAAAATTATTGACATCATTTGACATGTATTCAGGTCCTCCATCAGATTTTAATGTTTGAATATGCTTCCCTATCCACTTTTCCACCATAGCTTTAAAATTCTAGAAGTGAGTGAACACCTCACTCTTCTCTTTCATGAAATATACCCACACTTTTTGTGTATGGTCATCAATGAAAGTAACATAAAACTTATAGCCACCATAGATGTGGTCTTTACAAGACCCCAAACATTTGTATGTACTATTTCTAGCACATTCTCACTAACATGGTTGTCATGTGAAAATGATGATCTTGACTGTTTACCAAATTGACATGCTATACATACCTTTTGCATCTCTGCAACCTTGAAAATTGGTAGTCCATGGACAATCTTCTTTGACTGCATCAATTTCAGCCTCTACAAGTTTGCATGTCCGATCTGTTTGTGCTAGATCTCTATATCAGCAATAACTCCACCTTTTGCAAACATGGATGCATTCATTTCAAGAATTTTCACATTTAAGGTGAAAATCCTACCCACTTTGTTTCCTTTGGTAATCATTTATCCACCCTATTTGTACTCTTCTACATATAACCCATCAACATTGAACCTGACTTGTAATCCCTAGTCAACCATTTGTCCAATAGAAACCGGATTCTTTGTTATATTTGCAACATGCAGCACATCAGAAAGGTGTTTTACCTTCTCATCCTCCATAGAAAGTGCTATATTTCCTATATGCTCGATAGGGTGTGATGTGTCATCACTTGTTTCAACATATCCAAGAACTGGAAATTTTTGCAAACTACTAAACCATTCCACATGACTGGTCATGTGATTTGAAGCATCTGAATTAACATACCAAACATTATCATTTGACTTTGAAACATCAACACACATCGTATTCATCATATGATGTTGAACCATGAATAACCCCTCAGAATAATCTACACTTGTGGATGCATAGTTGTTTTGTTGCCTTCTATTATTTTGATTCTTCAACCTGCAATCATGTTCAAAGTGTCCACGTTTACCACAGTTCCAACATCCTTTACTTTCATTACCTAAATCATTTCTTTGGAAATTTCTACGACCTCTTTTTCTCCCCTTGCCTCAAAACTATCCTCTTCCTCTTGCATGATTTTGTTGTTGACCTTGGTCTTGGTTATTGTGCCCTCTTCCACTTTTCAAGCCTGTACCTCTGCCTCCTCCTCTTCTAGAGTAGAATACCTACTCATAACTTGGTTTTCCTTAGGATTTTGAATCGTCACCAAGATTCTTTTCTTCAATAATCAGCATAGATACTAGATCGGCAAAATTAATATTTTCCATGGTTTGTATAGAAGTTCTAAACTGCTTATATGAAGCTCCTAAACCACAAAGGCATACTTCCACCTTATCATCATCATCTACATTCATGTCAATAGATGCAAGTGACTCACATATGCTTTTGATTTGCAAGGTGTAGTCACTCACTCACATGCTATTTTTCTCCAATGAATGCAGCTCGTTCTTGAGTTGCAATTTTCGTGCGTTTGTATTGATCTCGTACAATGTGACCAAACTGTTCCAAGCCTCTTTTAGAGTCTTGGAATCTTGTATGTGCCCAATCATGCTATCCTATATGTTAATAGATAGCAAATACATTACCTTTCGTGCTCCTTGGTTCCATGCATCATACACTCTTAACTGATCTATAGTCTAATTCCTCTCTGGTAAGTGCAGAGCTTTTCATTATCTCCTTCGATGTTCTTCTAGTAGCCTTTCCCCATTAGGAAATTTGTCATCCTGAATCTCCAAGCATGGAAGTTGTTCTTGTTCAGCTTATTATTCATAAACTAACTCATTCCATCTGCGTTTGCCATTTTTGCAGCTATTCACAACACTGCAAAACACTACAAGTAGCACTTCTGCTTGAACACTATTGCACTATGATGTGACAGTTCCATCTAAAAAAACACACAGTTTTCATGTATCAACAGTACATGGAAACACTTGAAATTCTAGATTTTGGAATTTATGAGTGTTTCCGAACATGCCGCAAGTTATAGTTTTGCAAATTGACTTGGTTTTTCTATGGGCCTCACCTTATAGGCTCAAAACAGAGGTCGAGATGGCTCCAAAACTCTCGAAAATATTTTGAGGTCTTCTACCTTCACGCCAATTTTTGTAGCAATCTGAGCTCATTTGTAAATCGTGCTCTCCATGCTTTCTCACGTACTCTTCATTGTCGGCCTTCTCCACGAGCTCTTTGTAGCCACAGTAGCTCCGATACAATGTCACAAGGAAGGAGATAAGGAAGAGAGCTCACACACACTCTCACAATCAAAGAGAAGCACACACACAGATTGAGGCAAGGAAGAATGATCTTCTTCTTCTATTACATAAAAGGAATGTACAAGAATGACCTAAAAACAAGAATACAACAAGTGCAATATATAAAGAACATTACATTAGGAAAGACCTGATGTCCGCACATGAGTTAGCTGGCAAGAAACAAATGTGCCATCACTCTCGGTAGATAAATCTAGTACAGCTCAATGAAGTATCCCTGACATATATCAGCATGACTATTATACATGTCAAAGAAATGAAAAAGCGATACGTGTCATCTTAGATCATCACATGTTGAGCTTGATATCTCAACACATAACCCTCTGTTTGTTCCATATTGTTAGATCTCCATGCAAGAAAGTAGTTTTCACATCCATTTGGACTATCTCTAAGTCCTCCATTGCAATGAATCCAAGCAGCATTCAAAGAGTAGTCATCCTGAACACTGGAGAGAAGATTTCCTTGAAATGAACACCATGTTATTGCTTAAAACCTTTTGCAACAAATCGTGCTTTATACTTTGGAGAAGCACTATTTGATGTGAATTTTAGCTTATATACCCATTTACATGGTATAGATCTCCTGCCTTTTGGCAAAGGTACTAATTTCCAAGTACCATTCTTGTGAATAGAATCCAACTTACTCTTCATGACATGCTCTCACTTGACATGATCATTTGTCTGCATGGCCTCTTTTTAGTAAGAAGGCTCACCAGCATCTATTAGCATAACAAAATCCAAACTTGGAACATATCTATCAGGTGGATGTGAGACACGTGCATAGCATGTCAATGGTTTCTGAATAAGAACATTTTCAAATTGATATGATCGGACATTCTCTTGAACATCCCTATGTGCAACATTTTTATGCATGCTAATTGGAGTACTAGTATCCTCAAACAAAACGTATCCTCAAACAAAACTCTTCTCACTTCAACCTCCTTAATGGGATGTTTTATATGCATCTTAGACACATTGAAAATGATATCACTACTTCTCATCACTGACCATGTTTCAAGATCCTATAAGTATCATCCTAATTGTCCTTCTCGACCATATCCAAGAAAAATGCATTTCTTTGACTTATGGTCAAGATTTTATTGAAGATATATGAACATATGCTTCACCAAAAAACTCAAAGATGATCATAATATGGTGGCTTCCCTATCCATAACTCATGTGCCACTTTCATACCTTTTGCACTACTAGGTGAAAGGTTAATCACATGAACTGCAGTCAATACTGCTTCTGCCCAAAAATCTTGTGAAAGCTTTGCATGATGCAGCATAGAAACTACTATATCTTGAATAGTTCTATTCATCATTTTAACTACACCATTCTGTACTGGGGTATAAGGATTTGTAAACTCTCTACAAATTCCTTTAGACTGACAAAAAACGCTGAGTTCGTGTGAGGTATACTCACCCCCATTATCTGAACGTAAAGCTTTGAGATTAATCCCTTTTCAGTCTCAACTGAAGCAAGCCATTTTTTGAAGGTAGGGAATACCTCATCCTTCCATTTGATATGATATACCCAAACTTTTCTAGTGGCATCATCTATGAAAGTGACAAAGTAAAGAGAACCACCTAATGACCTTGTGGGCATAGGACCACACACATCTGTATGAACGAGATCTAAAGGTAGAATTGAAGAGTCAATGTGCATTTTATGCACATTCTTAGTTTGCTTTCCATATTGATAATGCTCATAAAATGAAAAATCAGAGAAAGATAACACAGGTAAATAGCCAAAACGATAAAGATGTTCCATTCCACTATGAGATATGTGGCCCAAATGGCCATGCCAAATACAAGCCATAGGCTATCCAGTAATAGCTAACAAGTGTTCTTTCTATGATACAAATAAAGGATAAAGTGAACCATCTTTGCTTCCTTTTACAATGACCATAATGCCCTTTGATATGAAAAAAGACTCTGCATAGAAAACCACCTTGTAACCAAGGTCATCAATTGACCAACTGATGTCAAACTAGATGATAACTAAGGTACATGGCGTACATTATGCATAGTAAATTTTGAACCATCAATGGACTGCAAAGTCACACACTTACATGCACACATAAACACACACATTCATACACACATACACTCACATGCATACATACATAGATATTCATACACACATAAACACATACACATATACATACAAATATATAGTCACACACATACATACATACATACATACACACATATTCAAACATACCTATAGTCACACACATACATAAATGCACTGATATACATACATACATTGTGGGATTCCCTATGATCTTCCTTACTTTCGTAGGAGACCCTGCACAAACTTCGAGGAGGAAGACCTCGCGATGCCGAAAGATTCCTCATCCCATACATGGAGAACTTTGATGATGTCTTGCCACCTAATCGTGCACCAAGCCATTTAATTATGTCTCCATACTAAGAGAGTCACCCTATGGATTCACACATGGTTTCCACATGGCACTCATGTGCGAGCCCCTCTAAGAAACTCAAAGAGGTGGTTCACGCCTAAGTTCCTAGATGACCCTGATATAACATTTCATTCCCCTTAATTCCATTTTTGTCCTCAAAAATGATATTGGAAGGTCCTCAAGTAAGAGAGAATAAATGGAGTAGTGCTCCCACTATATCCCCATGTATCCAGTGTACATGGTCAAATCTCTGTGTTGTTTCTACACATCCTTCCCCTTAAGAATACTCTTGGGAAGTAAATCTAAAATTGGGGAACCATCTCTGAAGGGTGCTAACCCACTCCAATGTAGCACTATGTTCTGAGCTATCTTTCCACTTTACTAAACACTCTTTCTATAAGTGACTTCTCGTCCGTTTCTCTCAAGTGCATAGTATGCTCTCAGGCTCATGTGGAATAGATTGAACAAAAATAGGCTCTACTACCTCACTATCTGGAATGAGGTTTTCAGATTCACCCAACCTTTTCTTAAGCTTGCTAACATGAAATACTAGATGGATTTGGCTATTCTCTAGAAGTTGGAGTTGGTAAGCCATCTTTCCTATTCTCTTTAGTATTGGGAATGGTCCAAAATACCTAGGATATAATTTTGGACAAGGTTTGATCTTCATGATTTCAGATCTAGATGGAACTCTAAGATAGACTTGCTCTCCTACCTCAAAGTTCATATCTCTCTTTTGAGGGTCAGCATAGGCTCTAGCCCTATCCTCAGATCTCCTTATGCTGTCTTTAGCAAGCCTAAGCATATCCTTCATCTCTTCCAAGAAGTCCTTTGCAACTTGGACTTTCTCATTTTGCAATCCTACTATATAAGAAGCTCTTAGCTGAAATCCGTACATAAGCATAAATTGACTATGCCCAGTGGAAGAATTCTTGGCACTATTATATGCAAACTCTACTATAGGTAAGTACTCTTCCCAATTGATTTGCCTTTCATGCACATATGCTCAAAAAATATCCTCTAGGATTTGTTTAACCCTCTTTGTTTGCCCATCCAGCTGTGGATGCTTGGTGGTACTCATGCTAATTTTTGTATCCACCCTTTTGAAGACTGCTCTCCAAAAGTGACTAGTAAACTTCTTATCTTGATCTGAGACTATGTCCAAAGGAAGACCATATAACGAGTATAAGTTCTCTACAAACAATCTAGCCAACTCAAGTGTCTTCATTGTAGTACATGTCAGAATAAAACTAGCCATTTTTGTTAACCTACCCAAAATTACCCAGACCGAGTCATGCCCTCTTTGAGTCTTAGGTAATCCAACTATGAAATCCTTGGATATGATCTCCCACTTCCCATTAGGAATATCCATTGGGTGGAGTAGTCCTCAAATCCTCAACCTTTCAACATTATTGGCCTCACATTTAGTGCAATTAAGCACATAGTCTAGGATTTCTTATGAAGTCCACGCTAGTAAAACTGCCTCTTAACAAGATCATAAGTCTTGTTAACTCCTAGGTGTCCCGCACTAGGTGTGTCATGACACTCATACAAAATGTGTTGTTTCATCTCAAGGTCTCTAAGGAGACACACCTTACCCTTATATAAAAGATATATGTCATGGATAGTGTAATTCTTCTACTTTAATCCTTCTTGAGTACCCTTCAGTACTCCATCCTCATTGAAAACCTGTGTATCATGATCCCCTTTCTCTATGGCTTCCCAAATCTTGGTATATGCAGGATCAAGCCTACATTTACCTCTAATGGATTTGAGTAAAACTCATTCCATTGAACATAGGCATGCGACTTAGTGAGTCAACTACTACATTAAATTTTCCCTTCCTATACTTAAGCTCATAATCAAAATCTTGAAGGGTCTCTAATCATCGGACCTTATGACCTTTAAGGTTTGTTTGATTAGGGAGCCATTTAATGCTCTCCTGATCAAACACTATCATGACTTTGGTTATAAATAATGACACCACTTCTTCAAAGCATGGACAATTCCATACAACTTCTTCTTATAGATGGAGTAATTCTTTTGCATAGATTCTAGTTTCTTACTCTCAAAACCTAATGGTCGACCATCCTGAACTAAAACTGCTCCTATCACAAAATCACTCGTGTCAGTCTCAACCACAAAGGGTTTATTGGGATCTGCTATATGCAAAAGTGGGGTTCTAGCAATTGGTACTTTTGATTTCTCCATAATTTTATTCTATTCATCTCCTCAATGAAGGGCTTTTCTCCTTTCCCTTTAAGCTATTCAATCACCAAGATAACAATTTTGACATAATTCTTAATGAATCTTTGTTAGAATCCTAATAAACCTAGGAAGATTTGCAGTTATTCTAGGTTCTTGGGATGTGGCCATTCCATGCTAGCCCCTACTTTTTCAAGAACCATCTGAATTTCATCTTGGGAGACTATGTTCCCAAGGTATCTAACCTCTCTTTTGAGAAATTCACATTTTGACTCCTTGGCAAACAGTGAATTTTCCCTCAACACTTGGAATACCTTTCTCAAGTGTTCCAAGTGTTCTTGTTTTGATCTACTATATATCGTAATATCATCTAGAAATTCTACTAGAAACTACCCTAGATAAGGCCATAATACACTTTTCATGAGCTTGAAGAAAGTGACAGGAGCATTGGTGAGCCCAGAAAGCATTATCTAAAACTCATAGTGCCCATATCTAGTCCTAAAGGTAGTTTTAGGGACATCCTCTACCCTAACCCTAATTTGATGATATCTTGATCTAAGGTCAAGCTTGGCCTAAATATTATATAGGACTTCCAATCTAGGCATCAAAAACCTATTTTTTTAGTGCTATCCCACTCATCCCAGTTCCTCTCTTCCTCATGGAAGAAACTCTTTCAAGAAAAGAGTTTCAAACTGAGCAAGTATGTAGGGATGATATTTTCCTCCTTGAGACTCATCCACCACTTATAAGCATGCGGGACAAGCTAGAGACTTGCTTCTAGCACACAAAACTCATGTGGGGTGCCCTTTAATTGATGAAGGTCATTTCACTTTTGCAAGAAAGTGTAGACCACATCCTTATTCCTCTCACGGTCATCCGAACATCCTTCCTATCTGTCCCAACTATAGGAAGAGTAGGCATCTCTCTTTCCTTTCTAGCTAGGAAAGAGGTAACATGAGTCTTTCATGAGATCATCTAAGACTTAGTTTGTTGTATGAGAGAAGTCATGGTACCAATGTCTCTCTCTAACCTAAGAGTTTGTTCCTTGAGCTTGGTAAATTGCTTGTGCATAACAAACTCATCATAAAGCTCTACATAAGAGTATTCCTCTGCTTGTTGCTCTTTTTGTTGTACTCTTTGCTCTACTTCTTGCTCTTGTTCTACTTCTTCCATCCTATGGTCTAGGTCCTCTAGCTGATTCTCTCTAGGTGGAGAAGTATGCTCTAAAGGTTTCTTACCCTTAGTATTCATGTTTTACTCCCCTTATTTACTAACTAGAGTGTTTATAAACAATAGAAGTAAACTTTATAAGCAAGAATGAGAGAAAAATAGTACAAGAGCACTTCCCTAATACAATTGAATCCTTCCAAAGTTAAATTGAGGTGATCTTACAAGCATCAAGGCTCTGATTTGTAATCCTCAATAGGCCCAAATGAAAATTTGAAATGTCAAGTTGGGCCGAAGGGGTCTCAACACCAAAAACCAGCAAAAATAATGCTAAGAGTGTGTAGCAATAGCCCAAAATATGAAAATTGAGAAAAATTGATGCATATTTTCTCCTCTTTAGTCCTTGCTAGAAAATATGAATGGTTGAGCACTTGGAAATGAAATCTGTGATGCCACAGCAAGTGACAAAAGTCAATTTCGATGCCAAATGATCAAAAACTAGGCCCGAGGGTGCTCACCTAGTATCTAATAAAGTGCTACAAAGAGATTTTGGTCCAAAAAATTTTCTCCAAATCAAGTGTCTTTGGATGTTCAAAAGATGTTAGGAGTGTAGCTTCATAACGTGACAAGAATCGCTTCAATTGGAGGTTGGAGCATCAACCTAAGAGTGAGCGAAAATGGGTATGTCAAGGTAGGAAGGTGAAAAGCAATTTCTTCATGGGAAGGGTACTTTGGTAGCTTGAAAATGGGTTCTTGAAAGATGTTTCACTTGCTCCAATGACTGTTATCCTATACCCAGAGCCCATAATATATATGTATGCCTTTGTTTCCCTCAATCATGCTCAATACTCATGTTTCCCCCCCCCCCCCCCCAAGTTCAAGAAAAAATTTGAATTTGACTAATTTCTTTACCTCTTCCCAATTAAGTGTCAATCGACTTCTTCATTCTCCATAGAAGCTTGCATGGCATGCACTAATCCCACATGCGAGCACTCAACAATGACTTAGGACTATATATAAAGAGGGGCATCATTCAAGAGAAGGAGGGGAGAGAAGAGGAGCCACGCTCCTTGCATGGGTCACCAGCTATGTGTGGCTCTGCTGTGTTCGTGGACATTTTGCTTTGATACCGACTATGGGATTCCCTATGATCCTCCTCACTTTTGTAAGAGACCTTGCACATACTTTGAGGAAGAAGCCTCATGATGTCCAAAGATTCCTCAGACCATACACGGAGAACATTGATGATGTCTTGTTGCCTAGCTATACACCAACCCACTCAATTCTCTCTCCATACTAAGAGAGTCACCCTATAGCTTCACACAAGGGTGCCACAGGGCACTCATGTGTGAACCCTTCTAAGAAACTCTAAGAAGTGGTTTACACCGAAGTTCCTAAACGACTCCAATATAACATACACACACCTTCACACACACACACACACTCACATAGATGCATACATACATGCAGATACACACATTAACACATACACATACATACATTGATACATACATAGACACACACACACACATACATAATCACACATACATACACATAAACATACATATACATGTACACACACATATAGACACACATGTACATACATACATACAAATGTACATATATAGACACACATACATAAATACACACACACATACACACATATGCCCACACACATGCATACATACATACATACATACATACATACATACATACATACATACATACATACATACATACATACATACATACATACATACATACATACATACACATATGCATATAAACACACATACTACATACACACACACATACTCACATACATAGAAACATACATACACACACATACAGATAGACATTCATACATCTATACACTACATATAGATGCATACACATATACATACATGTAGTAGAATGTTTAGTTTTGTAAATAGAATGTTTTTTGTAGGTGGATTGTTCTTTTGTAAGTGGATTGTTCTTTTGTAAGTGGATATAA
Source organism: Ceratopteris richardii (assembly GCA_020310875.1). Taxonomy (NCBI): domain Eukaryota; kingdom Viridiplantae; phylum Streptophyta; class Polypodiopsida; order Polypodiales; family Pteridaceae; genus Ceratopteris; species Ceratopteris richardii. Next base: position 76,749,531 of record CM035429.1, read on the forward strand.
TTATAGTTTGTTGAACTTATTTGATTTTTATTGCATACATACATACATACATATATTCATTCATTCATTCATTCATTCATACATACATACATACATACATACATACATACATACGTACATACATGCATGCAAACATACATACATACATACATGTACTTACTGACCTACTTACATACATGCATATCTCTCTCTCTCTCTCTCTCTATATATATATATATATTATATATATATATATATATATATATATATATATATATATATATATATATATATATATATATATATATATATATATATATATATATATATATATATATATATATAGATGAATACATACATACATACATGAATGCATACGTACATACATACATACATACATACGTACGTACGTACGTACATGCATATATACATATACACACATACACATGCATACACATACACAAAAACATAGTGAATAATAGGGATAATAATAGTATAGATACTTAAATCTATACAATATTCGGGTTTCAATATGAATACTAATAAATATAGTGAAAAACTTAAAACATTAGGGTTATAGGGGCAATAATAGTATATATGCTTAAATGTATAAGAAATTAGGTTTTTAATATAAAAACTAGTATGTATAACTAAATATATTAAAAACAAGGGTTTTAGGATAAATACAAATATATATACTGAAATACATTAGAAAAAATAGGATTTTAGGATTTATAATAGTAGATATAGTTAAAACCTAAAAAACTAGGGTTTAAGAATAAATATTGATATATATACTTAACTATATAGAAAAGTAGGGTTTTCATTTTATTACTGGCATATATAACTAAATATATAAACTAGGATTTTAGGGTAAATACTAGTAAATACAGTGAAAAACCCAAAAAATCAAGATTACAAGGGTAATAATAGTATACATGCTTAAATAAAAAAATTAGGGTTTTAATACAAATATTGGTAAATATATTAAGAAACCTAAAAAATAGGGTGATAGGGATAATAATAGGATATATACGCTCAAATGTATAAAATATGAGGGTTAAAGGGATAATAATAGTATATATACATACAAACATACTTACTTACTTACTTGCGTACTTCCTTACTTATATATACTTACATACATATACCCATACATACATATTTACTTAAGCTTCTTTAGAGCATGAGAGTTATCAACCTAAGTTTAAGCACTACTTCATACTTCTCGTACACCAATAATGATCCACACTCATCTCATTTCAATGATTGATGGAAGGCATGCGACAATCTGAATAAGGAGTTGAGATGGACTATGAAGTATTGCAGAGATGTGAGAACTACTTAAATGAGAAGAGTGGGGATAAAATTACATGTATCAAGGACTAAAAAGTAATATTAAAACCTCATCTTGATAGCTTGAACTGAATTAGAGCTAGATTTTATTATTTATTAGTTAGTATTTTATTATCTATTCAAGTTCTATTTGAATTGTATGTATTTTTATTACACATTATTGATGTAGAGTTATTTTGGTTATCATAGTCAATGATAATATGACATGCTATTATAGTGATATTGAGTTCCACGATATCTTATCTCCAATGAATCCTACACAGATGTAGCTTGCATCATAGATATATACCCCATCTACTATCGAGACTCCTTCTAAGACTAATCCTTCATCATATCCTCCTATTGGACCACCTATAACATAGGTGACACCTATAGGGGATGTGACAACTATGGATTGAATCTCCATGGTTTTATGTAGGTCCATTTCTCCAGTTCCTCATAGATCTCCTTGATCTTCTAGAGCATCATCATTAGTAGCTAGCTCATCATATCGAACAAAAGATAGACATTCAAGTGCTAGTCTATGTTGTGGTGGTGATGATGCATCTACACCACCATTATCACATCGATCATCACAACCAACTACTCTGACCACACTTGGCACACCTTGGGATGCACATGAGCAAGATGAATCCAAAGTATATAGATGTGATCGTGATGGATTTGTTCACAAGGATAGAGTTGTCATAGCTATGTGCCGACATATGTGATCACTTGTAGAGGTGCAATATAACAATTACACACTCCTTCATTGGAAGGGGAAAAATAAAGATAAGTTGGATTAGATTATTGAGTGTATATATTGAGAGTATTAGCCAGCACATGGATTCCAACAGTTTCTTATAAATGGAGAAAAAATATACTAGTTGAAAAT
>CM035429.1:76754239-76806739 GCA_020310875.1 Ceratopteris richardii
GCTTTAGCACATAGCTTTTGGCTTGAGGCTGTTATGTGTGCATCATATGTACTTAATAAGTATCCCACCAAAGCATTATAATTTATCACTCCATATAAGGATTGGCATGGTCACAAGCCATCTACTACTCATCTACATGTCTTTGGTTTTCTGGCATATGCATTAGTGCCTGAACAACAATGCAAAAAGTTGGATGATAAAGCAACGAAATGTATTTTTTTTGGGTACATTTCCAAAAGAAAAGGCTATTGTCTTTATCTTCCATAGACTAAACACATTCTAGTCCCAAATAAGTCAATATGTTGCGATATCTGATGGAGAATGTTAATCTCCAAAAGACAAGATATCCTTGATGTTAGAGCACCTCTATATCAAGAATAACTCAAAATCTTCACCAAAGTTGGAAGACCAATGTCAATTCACCAAGACTTTAGCTAACTGTGAAGAAAGTCTTTATAGAAAAAAGTCTGCTACACTTAATTCATCCATTAACTAATCAAATGTGTAAAGTTTCTAATGAAACTTTGTAAAAGAATGTTGTCTAAAGATTACACACCTTCTCCAAGTTAAAACTTCTCAAAAGATTCAGTATATCTTGAGATATGATCCAAACAATCTACCTATGTCTAAAACTGTTATTCTGTACAGTCGACTTTGACACCTACAACTTCTAATGCATGGTTCTCCCAAACTAGATGCCGCTGCTTTTAGCCATAGATGGCTTACCTTCCAACTTAGATTTTGACTCCTCATTTGTATAAAACTTTACACTATGCACTGAGATCTGATCAAATCTTTGATCATTGAGATTGCACCTATTTCAGAACACACTCATAACTTCTTCACATACAAATGTTCCTACACACAATTCTCTCAGCCTCATTACAATTAGACTCTCAAATCGTAACCATAGATGCAATAAATATGGACTTAGACATATACAAAAGGATTCCTGAAATGATCAAATAGAGAAGGAGGAATGAAGAGAAGTTCGACGTGCAATTCTCAGAAAACTACTTCTATTCAACTCATCTTATATGGGATGGATAATACTCACATAACTCATCATCTATTTCTCTCTATCTTTTCTATTCTTCATCTCTCTCTCTTTCTCTCATATATCACGACTGTATACAAGTGTATATATGAGCATGTACTCGTCATTACTTCAAGTATTTTGTGAAGTATTTACAAGGCTAATCTACATGTGTATATAGAGCTTCTCTTTCTAAATCTCTTCTTCTCCTCATGCTCTAAGGCTTCAATATTTTCTTCAAGTCTTCAATCCTAAGCTTCATATAATCATCAAGGGAGACATAGAGAGCAATCAAAAGGATCAGAAGGAGTAAATTTCAAAGCTAAGGTACATTCATTCCTCATAAGGTTGAAGATTTGTTAGTACATGTGAAGAAAGGATGGGAGATAGTCTCCAAATTGAGAAGTTGGATAGAGAGAATTATCCAGCTTGGTCTATGAGGATGGAAGCTCATCTTATGATCAAAGATTTGATGGGATACATCACAAGAGAAGAAGAAAAGCTAGAGTTTAAAGATCCTAGTGTTCCAACTAGGGAGGAGCTTGCAAAATTAAAGATTTGGATGAAGAAGCATGCTCAAGCAAGGAGCATTATCTACATGGCAGTAAATGATTACTTGCTTCCTCATATTAGAGGACTTGAAAGTGCAAGTGATATATGGAGTGCTTTGGAGGAGCATTTTTAGAATACAACCAAGTCAAGGAAAGCATCCCTATGGGCAGAGTCTACCACATTCAAGAACAAGGCTTCACAATCAATATCTAATTATGTGACAAAGATGAAAGATATTGCTGACTCCTTAGGTGCAGTTGATGAAGATATTGAAGAAGATAAATTGGTAAGACAAATTCTCACAGGTCTAAGAGGAGATGAGAAGTGGAAGCCTTTCATATTGTCAACAGAATTTTCATTAGATCATTTCACTCTTGATTTGAATCAATTGTTAGGGCATATGCTAACTTTTGAGAATGATATCAAAGGAGATCTTGAAAGTCGACTTTGACACCTACAACTTCTAATGCATGGTTCTCCCAAACTAGGTCCCGTTTATTCAAATGCTTTTAGCCAGAGATGGCTTACCTTCCAACTTATATTTTGACTCCTCATTTGTGTAAAACTTTACACTATGCACTGAGATGTGATCAAATCTTCGATCATCAAGATTGCTCCTGTTTCAGAAGACACTCATAACTTCTTCACATACAAATGTTCCTACACACAATTCTCTCAGCTTGATTACAATTAGGCTCTCAAATCTTAACCATAGATGCATTAACTATGGACTTCGACATATACAAAAGGATTCTTGAAATGATCAAACACAAGGAGGAATGAAGAGAAGTTCGATGCGCAATTCTCATAAAACTTCTTCTATTCAACTCATCTTACATCTGATTGATACACATAACTCATCATCTATTTCTCTCTATCTAATCTATTCTTCATCTCTCATATATCACAACTATATACATGTATATATACATATGAGTGTGTACACACCAATACTTCAAGTATTTTGTGAAGTATTTACAAGGCTAATCTACATGTGTATTGACCTTCTCTTTCTGAATCTCTTCTTCTCCTCATGCTCTAAGGCTTCAGCACCCCCCTGCCCACCCAAGGCTTATGAACAAGGAAATGACCAAGGCATAGACCTTGGCATACCTTGTCATCCGAGTCACCGAAGTCACCATTCACATCATTGACATCATGCGAGGGAGGACCTCAATGATGAAGGAAGATAGAGGTTCCTAGTACTTCTTAGGAGGTCAGCCATCCTAGTATTGTTCCATGCACAACTTGCTTAACCAGCAATTCTCTTGCCACTAAGCTACACTCTTGTGGTGTTTGAAGAAGGGGAAAGATTAAGATTAACATTACCTTGAACATTTTTTGGGCCCTCAAAGCTTCATTCATAGCTTTCAAAGCCTGTTGTGAAGCATTTTTGGGGTGATTCTTGAGCCATTTTGGAGTCCTTTTAATGCGTAGTTCTCTTTACACAAGTTCAAGAACATTATGAAGAGTGCTCTTTGTACGTCTCAGACAATGAATATTCACCTTTGCGCTGTTTTTTTAGCCACATTAGTAAATCTATAGGTTTCTTGGAAGGTCTTAGTTGTGGTGAGAGAAGCCACCACAAGACTATGCAAGTTTTTTGAGCCTAAAGAATAGAGTTGATAGACACTTGCAAGTCTTGTTGGCTAGTATTTGGGCTATGAATTCAACATTTTCAGTGCCATTTTGTTGCATATATTGAGCACATACACAATATATATGGTTTTTTGGATATCACTTATGTACGTCCATGTGGTCATTGATATAACGGTAATGTTTTTTGCATAAAGCCTTTTACATTTGATAAGAGGGTCATGGTGAGGTTTTCTTAACTAGGAGACACCTAGATGTTTGGGTCTCTTTAGTGATGCAAGTAGAAGACTTACCCAGCCTCGCCATAGGAGATGTATGCTAGTTTTTCATAGGTGCTCGATAAGCCTAGTTGGCTTCTTTCAAGTAAGAGATCATATGCAATGTAGTCAGTGATTCACTATACAAGTTAACATGTTAGTACTTGTAGTTTTATGAGTTTTTGAAATTGGCCATATGCTCATTTTGCAGGGGATACTTTGGCAAAATTTTTCTAGATTTTTTGGTTTTGTCAACTATATAGTGGTCGATTTACTCCTTGATACACTTGTTGGTGTGAGCACATTTATTCTCACATAATCCTTTTGGTTCGTCAATACTGTTCATTAAATCATTTTTTGGGAAGACTCTACTGAGGTTTTTCTAAAATATGACTTGCTCATCCTTTTTTGAGCCTTACTGGTGTTTGGACTCTTCTAGCTCCATTATCATTCTATTGATTTCTCTATCATCATGGCATCAAAGGTCTTAGTTACATCTAGTGGATCAAGGTCTAGTGCCAATGTTTTGAGGAGGAGCTATAACTTGTAGGGCAAAAACCATGTTGAGATCCAAAAATTTGATGGCACAAACTTTGCTCTATGGAAGAATCAGATTAAAGACGTTCTAATTAAAAGGAGGCAATGGAAGCCAGTAAAGAGAATCTCAAAGAAGCCTGATGACATGGATGAAGATGATTGTGATGAGTTGGATGAAATGGCTAGGTCTACCATTTGATTGCACCTAGCAAATAATGTTTACTTTATAGTTTTGGACTTTGAAAGTGTGAGGAGATTTGGAAGAAGTTATGTAATACATATGAAAAAGAAACGTCATCAAATAAAGTGTATCTGGTGAGAAAGTTATATGACCTTCACATGAAGGACACATATAGTGTTGTTGCTCATCTAAATGAGTTTGTTGCTATATTCTTCTAGTTATACACTCAGAAAATGGAGACGTATAATGAAATGAAAGGAGTCTTGTTGTTGTGCACCTTGCCATCATCATGGGATATGTTTTGCACAACTACTAGCAATAATGCACCTGGTGGTAAACTGGTCTATGATGACACATGTGTAGCACTCTTGAGTGAGGAGATTTGTAGAAAACCTATGGTGGTAGTCAGAGTAGAGATGCATATAATGTTCGTGATTCTTACCAAGGAAAGAATTAGCAATGTGGCAAGAGCAAGAACAAGGAAAAGAATGGTCAATGAAATAAGAGTAGAAGTAAATCAAGGAAGAGGGATATTGAATGCCATTATTGTCATAAGAAAGGACACACGAAAAAAGATTGCTATGCATTAAAGGATGCTAAAGGTAAAGGCATAATGTTGATGGGCATGTTAAGCAGTTATCTGCACCATCTACTTTTATTATGAAGATTGAAGAAATCAGTGCTATTTCTGATGATGCTAATGTGTTGACACTTGATAGTACTATGCCTACTCAGGATCTTATGTTGATTCTCTTTACCACACGTGGCTGCTAGATTCTGGTGCTTCTTTCCATGTGATACCACATAGAGAATGATTCTAAAAAAATTAGTTAATTAACAAATTTAATAAACAAAATGAGTAAATAGGATTGAAAGGCAACTTGCACGGGAGGTTTGCATAGCTTGGAAGCTGTGTTTGTGTAGTTTGGAAAAGAAAGCAAGATCTAGAAGCTCACTTACAAAAACAAAAGAGAAACGAGAGAGAGAGAGAGAGAGAAAAGAAAAGCAAAAGAGAGTGAAATACACACCTATTACACGTGTGCTATTGAAGGTGAGTTTCGAGAAATGCCATGTAGAGTATGTTGATTTTCTTTTATGTAAAACCTTTTGTCGGTGTAGTGGTCATTATTGTTGGAGTTAGACGTTTGCGGAAGCAGCGAACAACACAAGGAAGAAGAAGAAGCTTGGAGCACAACACACAATATTGAATGTATTACTAGAGAATGTACAAAAATAAGTAGCCCATTAGGGCAATAGGCATATATACAAGCCGGGGGAAAAAACCTCCTAAAGAGGGAAAAAGTGCTCTGGTGGTCCTAGAGTGTTCACACACATCACTACCTAAATATATCAACAAATCCCCCCTAAGAGTGATGCGGCGAACAAGGAGCTGGCACTCATGTATAAGGAAGTGCCAAGCTATATGGAAATCACTCCGCAAAAGGAAGTAAGCCCAAAGCTTTGCGGAAAGCTTCAAACTTCTCCCTAGGCAGAGCCTTCCTGAAAAGGTCTACAATGTTCTCCTGCGTGGGCACATATGCCAAGCTGATCTCCCCAACAGAGAACCTCTCCCTAATATAATGATAATGCACCTCAATGTGCTTAGTGCGAGCATGGAACACAGGGTTTCTCGCAACTGCCAATGCACTCTGACTGTCAGTGAAGATGGTGGTGGCAGAAGACTGACCAACACCCAAATCAGCCATAAGAAATCTGAGCCACACACACTCAACAGTCACTGTGAAAGATGCCCTATACTTAGCCTCACAACTGGAAGTGGCCAAAGGAGGCTGCTTCTTGCTCAACCAAGATATACATGAGATACCAAGAATGAAGCAAAAGCCACTAGTGGACACACAAGTGTCATAGCAACCAATCCAATCAGAGTAAGAAAAATCATGCAAATCTGGCGGTAGTGATCCCCCCTTGGGATAAAACAACCCAAGTAGCCAAGTACCACTCAAGTAGCGAAAGATGCGCTTAACTGCCTGCCAATGCTTGACTCCTGGGCAATGCATAAACTTGCTCATCTGTGAGAAACAAACTGAATATCTAGTCGAGTAATGCATAAGTAAATCAAGCACCCAATAACCTGCTGATAGAGAACAACATCAAATGCATCTCCAGCATCATGAAGACTCAATCCTAAACCTATCTCCATAGGAGTGGCAATAGGTTTACAGTCTTCAAGGCCAAAACACTACAATAATATGTCAATATATTTCGTTTGACACAAAGTCATTCCACCATCAACGTGCATAAATCGAATGCCCAGATAATAATGCAAATGCCCCAAGTTAGACATCTCAAATGAGGCATGCAAATCAGCCTTAAAATCAGCAACATGCCTCTCATGAGGACCAGTGAGCAGCATGTCATCAACATAAACCACAATGATGAGAAGTACATCATTAGCACACTTAACATATAAGGTGCCTTCAGTTGGACTGTTCTCAAAACCATGTGCAATTAGATAGGCATGTATCTTTTCATGCCAAGTACATGGTGCTTGCTTTAAACCATATAATGCCTTCTTTAACCTGCATACCCGGTTTTCATGCTCTTTTTGCATGCCACGGGGCTGAAAAACATATACTACTTCATGCAAGTCACCATTTGGAAATGTAGTTTTAATATCAAACTGATGTACATTCCAACCATGATGAGCTGCAAGTGCACAGATGCTACGAACAATAGTCATTTGGCAAGTAGGAGCAAAGGTTTCATCAAAATCAATGCCTCTTTCCTACGCATAACCCTTTGCAACAAGCCTAGCCTTATACTTGTCAACTGTACCATCAGGTTTACGCTTCAGCTTGTATACCCACTTAGTGCCAATGGCCTTCTTGCCAGGAGGCAAGTCACATAAAGACCAAGTACAATTCTTCATTATTGCATCATATTCAGATTGCATAGCAACCATCCAATTTTCTGAATTTTGTGCTTTATCAAACGAAACAAGCTTAGTCTCATCACAAAGACTAGATGCAGCCATAACATAGCAATCTGATGCAAAAGAGGCACTATGAGAGCCTGATCGAGTACGATATGACAGAGGTGCATCTAATTTGCTGTCAGGCAAGGTCTGCACAAGCCATTTTGGCATAGTTCTTGCCTGCTCAATATCAACTCTCTCATCAATAAGTGCATCATGTGAATCTGCATAAAAAATGGAATGATCTGCATCATCACATGACAGCTGCAAAGGCTGAGAAGTTGCCTCACTAGATCCAAAACTAGACTATCCACCTGTAAAAAGAGGCAACAAAGTATCATACATGTCTTTGGAGCTAACAAATGGCTTCTTAGTACATGAAACCAATGGCTGAATATCATCTTCCACAAAAACAACATCACGGCTAACCAGAATGCATTTAGTCTATGGATGATACAAATGATAGCCTTTACTTTCAGAATTGTACCTAACAAAAATACATTTTTACTGCTTTATCATCGAACTTTCTACAATGTTGTTTGGGCACTAATGCATATGCCAAACAACCAAAAACATGCATATGAGCAACAGATGGCTTGCGGTCATGCCAAGCCTCATATGGAGTGATAGACTGAAGCGCTTTAGTGGGACACCTGTTAAGTATATATGCTGTACACATGACAGCCTCAAGCCAGAAACTATGTGGTAAAGCCCGACTCTTGACCATAAACCTTGCCATCTCCATGAGTGACCTATTCTTTCTTTCAGCAACTCCATTCCGTTGAGGTGTATACGGCACTATACACTGGTGTTTTATACCACGTTTAGCCAAAAATGTATTAAAATCAGAAGACATATATTCCCCCCTCGATCAGAACGGAGGGTGCCCATTTTACATGCTAATAGATTTTCAGTCAAAACTAAAAACTGTTTGAAGCACATGAACACTTTGGACTTTGCCTTCAATGGATATACCCATGCATGCCTGGAAAAATCATCGATGAAAGTCATGAAGATAATTCCCAAAAGAAGGTATCTGCATAGGACCATAGACATCACTATGTACAAGCTGCAATTTTTGAGTAGCCTGAACTTAACCATCTTTTGAAAAGGACGAATGTTGCATTTTTCCCAAAATATAGCCTTCACAAACATGTTTTCCAGGTGCCTCAAGTTTGGGCAAAGAGGACACCATTTCAGATTTTTGCAGGCATAACAAACTACCAAAATTCAGATGACCAAAGTGTGCATGTCAAAGCTTTGCATCTGACATAGCCTAAGAATCATGTACTACACATGCCAAATCATGTACTACACATGCCGAATCATTTACAGATCTTTCATAGTCTATGAGCTTATACAACCCACAACATAAAATGCCAGAAGCAATAATCACATTGCCTTTTGATAGATCATGAACTGTACACCTATCATCAACAAATTTCACAACCAAGCCAATCTTGGCTAATGCAAAAACTGATAACAAATTTTTCTTGATCCCTGGCACAAACAAAGCATCTGACAAAGTGAAAGAACCACCATCAGTAGTAGTCAAAATGATCTTACCAACTCCCTTAACAGGATAAGAGGAGTTGTTGGTGCATGTAACAGTATTCCCTGTAGGGGCAAACTCGAGTGAAGAGAAGAAATTGTGCTGCGAGGTAACATGTTTGGTCGCCCCACTGTCAAAGTACCGAACATCTGAGTCTAATGCAGACATGCATTGCTCATGAGAAGATGGGTCAAAACTGCAAACAGTAGTAAACGCCCATTCTTCTTCCTGCACAAGATTAGCAGACTCTGTTTTTGGTGTAGAGGCCTCTGCAACAACCATTCCAACCTCTTTCTTCTTTGCCTCTTTAGCAGCTAGTTTTGGATAGTTCTTTATGATATGATCATTTCCTTTATATTACTTGCATAACAATTTCTACTTTTCTGATTTCTTTTCATCTTTGTCTTCCCTCTTCGATTATGCAGAATTAGCAGATTTCTGCTTACTAATTGAAGAGCTCCATTTTCCTTTGCCCTTCTGACTAGCCAGGAAAGCTTGATCTGCAACATGCATAATGGACCTATTCTGCCTCGATTGATCCTCCTGCAACAAAACAGAGACTAACTCCTCAAAAGACAAGGCATTTTGATTGCCTTTCATCATCAACCGGAGAGTAGAAGCAGAACTTTGATATGAATCAGTAAGACCATTTAGAACGGTCTGCACAAGTGAGCTATCTGGTATAATCTCATCAGCAAAAATCATATGTTCCTTCAAGTCTTTGATCTACAGAAACCCCAGCACGAACAAGAATATGCAGAATATCATCATCTTCGACACCTTTTGCATTAGCTTCAGTAATTGCAGTTGTAACAGTTGCAAGTGTGATAGGACATTTTTCAATGCCCTGCACAATGTTCCATAGTCCTTTTGCAACCAATACATATTGTATCATATAAGCCCATAACAGGTAGTTGGTACCATCCAACTTATCCTCAACGGCCAACATATGGAATACATCACTACTTTTAGCCATGGCCATTGACTAAGATACCTTGATGCAGAAAATTGATTGTATCTCGAAAAGTTGAATAGAATTGCCCAGATAAATTCTACTAGACCTGTAGCAGACTTTGAGATGCTTATACTGGCGAGCCGAAATTGGTATATACCTTTGGCACAAAAAGATGAAATAGCTTGCACAAGCGCTGCAATAGTGCGTTCGGATGCCGAAATGAGCTTAGATCGTGATTTTGGCACCGTACAACGAAGCCATTTTGATTTCGAAAACATGCTGAGTATGCTCACCAAAATTCGTGCGATTCTGAGACTGCAACTGGAGAGGTGTTGACGATGCCCTAGATGAAGTGATGACCTGCTCTGATACCAATTGTTGGAGTTAGACATCTGTGGAAGCATCCAAACAACACAAAGAAGAAGAAGAAGAAGCTTGGAGCACAACACACAATACTGAATGTATTACTAGAGAATGTACAAAGATAAGTAGCCTGTTAGGGCAATAGGCATATAGCGTATATACAAGCTAGAGGAAAAAAAACCTCTTAGAAAGGGAAAAAAGTGCCTCGGCGGTCCTAGAGTGTTCACACACATCACTACCTAAATATATCAACAATTATTTTTTTCATCATTATAGTAGTCAATATGTAGGTTTCTCGTACGACAGGATTATAAAAATATGCATAATAAAAAATAAACATTGCTATATGGATCGCTATGGCGGTCTATATGCAAAAATAGGGGGAAAAAAAAAAAACTTTGGCCAAACTTCTATACAAAAAATTATATCGGCAAAAATATGTACTCAAGTTTTTCGCGTCGCAAAAACTTTGTCGATGGGAATATCTACATCTACCATTTTTAGTTCATTTTGCGTTCGTCGAGAAATGCGGATTCAATTGTAGTGAATCCACACATGAAAGAGTCTTAAAGGTTCTCATGAGGGTTTCTAACGTAAAAAAATCAAGATTTCCTCTTCCCAAAGAAGCCATGTTTCCTCCCTATTAGTAAATAACTTACTTTTGGATAGTAACATCCATACTTCCTATCTCCATTCAAAATCAAGTTTTAATAGATAACCTAACATGAGTTCTAATTATATGAGATGTGATCTCAAGCAAGGTGGCTATCTTCTCAAATCCACAAGTAAATAGCCAATTTCTCTTAGGTCCTGCAAACATCTTTGTTGTCTATATTATTTTTCCCATAGTAGGCCTTTGTGTTGCTAAAAGGAGTGACTATCATTAACTTTTACCCACTTATGTTTCTCATATTGTGATGAAATGTAACTCATAATTCCACTCTCCAAAAAGAAGCATAAAAGGCTACTATCTACCTAGAGCTCTAACCTTCCTTAGAAATAAATAAGAAAGGATATATACGCGATCATCCTCTTAGTGAAAGGAATTTCTCTTAGTGAAAGGAATTTCATTTGCCTTACCTTTCCTCTTTTCCTCATTAAAAGAAAACGCTATGTCCAAGTGCATCTTCCACTTATTAGTAGGGGCTATTTCTCGTGAAAAGGGAGAATATTTGTCTACTTTCAACTAAAATATTGAAATATTATAAACTCTTACAACTAAGGAAACCAATCTTTACACAGATTTTCACATCAATAAATAGTATGAAGCTATGTTAATTGAACAATGGTGAAAATTTCTTGGCCCTTTGAAGGAGGGTCAAGAAGTTCCTCTTGTTGGATTAGAAGATCAGTTGGAAACAAGTCCTCTTCCAAAAGCCCTTTGGCTATTCTGTTGCCTTTGGAATGCCATTAGAAGCGAACCCTTCTAGAAAATTTGGAGAGAGAGAGATGTGTAGCCAACTTTGATAAATCCGCTAGAGAATGGTCGTTACTGAAATCCACTAGTCTCTTGAGGCAGAGGCTTGCGTTTAACCTCTGGGTTGGACATGTAATGACTTTGGCCAGTCTAAACTAGTTGTAACCAATTATGACCTTGTCTAACCCTTGCTAAATTATTGTTCCAATAGTTGGTGTAATCAGTAAGATCATGTGTCTCATGGGTGGAAGACCCTCTTTGAATTGTTATGGATATTTGTTCCATAATTTTGAGCAACTTTTGTGACCCAACTATGGTTACATCTAATCAAAAGGGTAACCAAGTTTAGTGGATGGATGCATTATTCCTCTTTGGGGCATCCTACACCACTTCAACAAAAGCTGTATTTGGACTTTTTGTTTTGTTAATTTTGAATAGTATGGTTTTTACATCTACATGATTTCAATAGATAAATTCCATATTCTTTCGTTGTGAAGTGGGAGATGCCTCAACTTTCATAATTCATCCATAACAAATGCGCACGTCAACTCACCTACATAATAAACATATAGAAAATTATATTTCTTTTTTTTTATAGCCCACAATATTTTAAAGGCGGCCTTCTAGCAGGTTCAACTAATCACACAATTAATTAATTTAATTAAACCTGGGGACACTACCTAATCACACAATTAAGTAATTTAATTAAACCTGGGAACGCATATGAAGCTCTCTTATGTGTAAAAGAAACGGAGAAAGGCATTTATCCACAAATAGGCTTTGAAAAGCATAGCAGGTTTTCGAAGGCGCTCATGTGAGAGCACATTTGTCATGTGGCAGACAATACTGCGGTTCTCCTCCTAGCGAAGAACTGGAAATCAGAAGGGGGGCGCATCACGCAGAGTTTACTGCCCTAGCTCGAAAGCTTCCGCATTTTCCCTCTTACCTTTTTCCACCACTGTCAGCTTCTGCTGCTTCGTCGTCCGTTTCCCGTCGGGCTCAGAATGACAGTTGGTGCCGCCATACCCGTTGCTCTCGGAATCGTAGGTTTGTGCTCGTCATTTCTGTATCCTGCTTACATCTCGATCGTGCACCTGAGCGCGCAAGCGCCTGCGCTAGATCGCGCGTGTCGTTCTGCGCTGTGTCCTTCTGCATGTTTTGGTCCATGGTGATATCGCTAGTCTGTCTATTTCTCTTTTCAAAATGTTGTTTACTGCTCGTTTACTAACATCCCCCTTTCTTTTCTGTCTGTTGCCTTCATTTTGGCTCCTGTAGGGAATGCTATGTCCGTATTTTCCTACTGTTCAACGATGTAAGTGGCTATATCTCCCTCCGATTTCGATGACTCCTGTCCTTTTCCATTTCTTCCACCGCACTTCTCGTCTTTCGCTCTTCCATCACAATGGATGATACATTCATCTCGTTCACCATAACTGTTTATTACATTGTAAGTTATAAGTTATAACTTAACCATCTACAAACAGTAACATATTTCTCACAGGTATGTCCATATTCGTGTGTATTTATCACTTGCTTGCCTTTGCATGTTTATACAGACATGGATATGAATACGCATATCTATACATTACTATGCACGCATATATGCACACATACGCAAATTTTTTCATGACTTGTGTGACCTGTGCACATACGTATATATTATAATGTTTTCCTTCAGGATGCTTCAAACACAGAATGATTTGTAATATAGCCGTTCAAGCGGCATGCATGCGCTATACTAAAGTTTCACCCGGTTTGACAGACCTACTTTCTGGAGGATCGTAAAGAAAAAGTCCGTGGAAGGATTTAGTGACCACCCCTACCTCTTCTCTCTTCTTAACGGCTTGCTTTGGACATTCTATGGATATCTCACTCTAAGAAGAGGAGGGTTATTTCTCCTCACCGTGAATGCAATTGGATGCGCGTTTCAGTATGCCTACTTAGCCTTCTACATTTTGTTCGCCACTACACACAAACAAGTAAGTCTTTTAAAGTGCTTATCGTAAAATATAATATGTACAGGGGTTCAGATTTCAACACGAAAAATTAGAGTGTAGTACGTTGATGCCTTAGTAAGGTTTGTTCGTCAACTGGTCACAGTAGTCATTGATGTGGGGAGTCTGATTTACAAGATAAATTAACTTGCATGATTTTAGACACATAGTATGATCTGTTTACAGCGCATTCTTTTTTTTGGCTTGATAGGAATAGAACGCTTAAAAAAATATATTTCCATGAAGAAGTGATTTGTTCTAGAACAATCAAAGAGAAATAAATTCAGTCACAGCTTATTCCATTCGGTTATTGCTGTCATGTTTATCAAATGCAGTCTTACTTTTCAAAATATCGTAAAACATTTCTCCGACCGCGGTGAATGATTATTACTGCCAAAATTAAAAAGGAAACTTGAGGACACGATCAAGAATAGTTCCAGCTACATTTTCTTCGACTTAGCTATTGCTGTTATGCGCCTCAAGTCAGTCTTGCTTTTTAGAGTTATACGTATACCGCTGAGACCGCTGAAGCATTAGTACTGCCCAACTCGAAAGGAAAACGGTCCATCGATACTTATTTATGTCCGGACTCCGAAGCATGCTAGACGTCAAAGTTGTGAGAGTATGGAGACAAATGGTCCAACCAGGATGCTATGCGAACAAGATGTCTTGACTATGTTCAATTTGGCTCAAAGCACAATCTACAGTCCATGGCAAAGTGATAAAGTGGGAACACGAGCACTAGATTTACCACATTAGAAGTATTCACAAAAGATGATACATACTCTTCTATTATGCCTTTTAAATTGGCTAGATGAAATTCCTAGTATAATCTATTGATACACTTCACCTGATACACAAACCATTTTCTCAATCTTTCTTTTCATTAAAATATATGAAATTCTCAAAGTCTTACTTCACAATCCCCTTTCTAATACCGACGTTTGTCTCTTACTTGACATCTAATAACAATGCCTTTCTCACACAAAAGTATGTCAATAAGATTCCCTTATATGGGTTCTTTATCTTCATTGAACGCTAACCTTGACTCAATCATAGATGTGGTTGATTTCTTTTCCAACCTCAACCTTGATCTTTAAACGTAACGTGCTCTTAAGGTAAACTAGGAAGAAAAATATCCTCCCCCTCCATCGGATCTCATCTTTTTAGTACAAAACTACTTGTATGTTTTTCCACAATACTTTTCTATCTTTTAAAACATTAAAATATTTCAGCTTTTGTCTTTATAAAGAACACTATACTAGACTTGCTATGATCGTCAATTAAGGACACATAGTATCTTGTACCAATGAGTGTACGATCTCTAGATGATCCCTAAATATGTATATGTACAAATCTAACAAATTGATATTAACATATCTTGAAGTCATGAATGGCTTTCTAGATGACTTGCCAAACTGACATGCTTCACAAACATGCAACATTGTTTTGATAAATTTGATATGCCTTTAATCATTCTCTTTCTTAACATATTTTGGATCACAAGAACATTCACATGTCCAAACCTTTTATGGCATGATGGTAACTCAGTGAGCACTTTTGATCCATATAAATGTAAAGAAAAATTCTTTTGGACTGTTAACATCAAAAGTATAACTAATATATCTTTCTTTTCAAGCTGTTTAGTGACTTTGAAATGTTGTGAAGGATCTTCAATAAGGCATCCTCTACTTGTGAACCTAACTTGAAGTCCTTTCTCCACAATTTGATTGAGGAAGATCAATTTTTTTGTCATAGATGGAACATAAAGCACATTGCTAAGAAAATTCCTTCAACCATTTGCACTTTTAACATTGCCAACCTATTTTACTTGATGCTTGATGTCATCACTTGTATGAACCTTTGCTTTATCCTTTGGTTTTTTAAGATGTGGCATAATTGATAACTCATGGCTCAAATCTTTAGAACAACCACTATCCACATAAACGATCTATCATCATGCTAAGGTTTTGCATTTTCAACATTCATTAGGATAAGACTCATTTTACTCCTTGTGGGAATCATCAACATAACTATTGAAGTTCCTTCTGTTAGTTTGTATGCCCACAATCAATATAGAGAGAAAGAGAAAATAGAGACAAGTGGTAAATAGCCAAAACATTAGAGAGAGATAAGGAGCCAAGCTCCAAATATTTTCATTACATTCCATGATCAAGTTCATGAAGTTAAAAGACAGCATAAGAATATGCATGAGATACAAGTTGTTAATAACTTCATAATCTCCATAGTTTGATCTCCTTCAAATAGATACACTCCAAGCTACTGCATACCTTGAGGATGATAAAGATATAACTCCACGTATCAACTCGAAAAAGTGGTAGATTATGAGTCTAAGCACTTGAAGAGCACTCTCATAATAGACATCAAAAGGATAACTCCCACATCCCCACTCTTCTCAACCAAGTTCTACATGGAAGAATAGAGACAAACATGTGATTACTACTTGGAAAGCTTTGGACTCCTTGCCATTTGGGGTTCTCCTACATGGGGACTTTAGTATGGTGGAAACTTAGTGTGATAGATGGGACCAAAGGGGATGTATTATTGATGGTCTTGAAAAAGATGTTTGGGACTAGATTAGTTCCATCATGACCTGGTGGAAGTCAAAGATGAGCATGGTGTCTCTCAATCAAACCTCCAGTCAGGGTCTACGTACCAAACTTGATAGAAGCTATATTACACAGAATATCATTGATAAATTGGCTTCCCCATCCCTCTATTAGTGCATGGGCTTATTTTTGTTTGAGTCTTATCCTATGGTCCTCACTTTCAAGGCAAAATTAAGACATAGGAAAGCTCCATGGTTTTATGATGATCCTTCAATCCTCTCACTCCCTTTGGTTCAATAAATTATCTCCGCCATATGGATCCAAGCCTTCAACACCAATGCCTCTCCATCGATGTGCGTGAAGGGAAAATCTTTATCATGGGCTTCGATGTCTCGGGGATGAAGTCAATAAAGGAAATTTCCACGTCTAGGCTGGGCTCAAAAAAATTAGAAGTAAGCTTAGGTACGAAGAGGAAATTCAAAGAAAGAATTTGCAGATTTATTTTCAAGATTGGTGGGTAAGGAAAACAAATAAACTGATTGAAGAAATGTGTAAGCTCTTGAAGAAGAAGCAACACAAGGAAGAGATCCCGTACACAAGGAATGCACTACTATGAAAAGAATATTGCACTAATTGCCATCCATTTTGCTCAAATCTTGGGGGTTTCCACTCCAATCTCTTCTCGAAGTCATGGTTACATAGTTGCTATCTCTAGAGTTAGAACAAAAAAAATCCACAAAATATGGTGCATCTTCTTGATGCCCCAATCAATGACATAGAGATTGTTAAAGCTGTTGATTCTTAGCCTGATTGTAAAAGGTGGGTTTGTGCAACCTCATCAATGAGTTCTTCAAGACTTTCAATGGTGTTTTGGTGAACCTCCTTCACCTTGTTTGGCAAGAACCCCTTCATGTTAGTGCTATGCCTAACTTTCTCAATGAAGGGGTGATTAAAGTGATTCACAAAAAGGCAAAAAAAAAAAGGGAACTGATGACCTATCAGTATGATGCAAACTCTATGAAATCCTTGCGAAGGTCCTTTCCAATCTTCTTGCCTTACATGTTTACTCATGGATCAATGAGGATAAAAAAGCATTCATTAAGGGCATATCCATTCGAGAGGTAGTTATTGATGTGTGGGAAGGCCTTAAATTTGCAAAGGAGTCTTCTCAAAATGTCCTCTTCATCAAGATCAATTTTGGCAAAGCTTACGATCGCCTTGAGTGGGACTTCATTCTCCAATCCCTAGAAGATATGGGGTGTGGATCTAAATTCCTCAAGATGA
This sequence comes from Ceratopteris richardii, assembly GCA_020310875.1. Classification (NCBI taxonomy): domain Eukaryota; kingdom Viridiplantae; phylum Streptophyta; class Polypodiopsida; order Polypodiales; family Pteridaceae; genus Ceratopteris; species Ceratopteris richardii. The sequence goes on from CM035429.1 coordinate 76,771,469, forward strand.
TTGCAACACTTATGGAAAATGCCTCGACTTAAATTAATATCAATGGTCATCTATCTCAAGCAATCATATTAAAGCGCTCTATTAGAAAAGGGTGCCCTGTAGCTCCACTTCTCTTTGCTATTTCCATTGATGGTCTTTGTTGCTTGGTTAACCATCATGCCCATCTTGGACAGATTCATGCTTTGTTACTTCCAAATAGCAAGAATTTGATGATAATGAGACTCTTCATAGATGACATGAATGCTTTTGTGCATAATGATATTATTAGTATTGCCACCTTTTTGCAATGCCAACCACTTTTTGCATCACTTTGGATTCTATAATAAATCACTCAATAAATTCATGGGAGAACTCAAAGACTCGTCTCCTTCTTGGGCATGATCCTATGTAGATTGAAAGGTTAAGATGGATCAACAAAAAAAATTGGATGAGGTGAACAGTTTCAAGAAGCACCTGGACTTATATATCTCCCTTTAATAGGAGATGTTGCTTGAATTGGCCCTCTATTAGATGGAAATTCAAATTCATGGACCTGTTGCATGCTTTTATTGAGAACAAATAGTTGTTTCTTATGTTGCAAATTCTCCACAGGGAAATTTGGATCAATGTCAAAGCTAATAAAATATGTACGCCCCCTCAGTGGTGTAAGCATGCATTGCCTCCATGGTATTGAAGACATTGGTCACCTCTTCTTTTTGCATCCTAAGAGTCACTTGGTCTAGAAGACTCTTGCTTGGATTTTTAGTTTACAAAGTCAAATCAACTAAAAGTAGGCATTATTTGGAGAAGGTACTCACTGCTCTTCTGCCTTATGGAACGCCATCAGGAGGCAAGCACTTTTGAAGATATGGAAAGAAAGATGTGTAACCAACTTTGATGACCAGCCAAAAGAATGGTTGATTGATAAATTGTTTGGCCATTTAGGTAGAAGAATATGTAATCGTAAGAAGTCCCCTGCCTTTAGACACCATAGGGTTTTCGTCTTGGATAATAACAAGATCAAAAGTAAGTGGCCACCGCGGAGGGTGACTAAAAGGTCATTAATCTTCTTTGTAACTCCCTCTAAAACATAGGTTTCCTATTGAATCTTGACCTTCACCAATGGTTGTGCCCTTGGATCGTCCTACCCTGCTTTGTGGGATATGGGGGATTCCATGGGCATTATGCCCCTTCACTATACAATTGTTTTTTTAATTAATTAAAGCATGGGAGACTAGGCATAGGACAAACTTTCTTTTTCAAAAAAAATGATGTGACCCCTCTTGGAGTGAATTTCTCTTCAACTTTGTATTCAACATCTTCATTAAACTTGATCACCTACATCTACTTGTTGAATACAAACTAAGCTGGATGTGCATCTACCATGAAGACTTAACTCTTCTACATGTAGCCCAATTCTCAACGTACTCCACTTTAGTATGTTTTGATACCAATGGTTGGTTTTTAGGCCCACAAACATTATTAAGACAAAGAGAAAATAGAGACAATGTGGAGAATAGACAAAACATGAGAGAGAGATAAGGAGCGAAAATCCAAATATTTTCACTACTCCGATGATGAAGTACATGAAGTTACAAGATAACATAAGAATATGCATGAGATATTAGTTGCTTATTGCTTCACAATCTCCATAGTTGAAGATGATCTTCTTCAACTAGATATGCTTCAAGCTATTGCATACCTTGAAGACTATGGAGAGCACAACTCCACCTCCTCAAAATGAAGGGAACACCTTCCCTACAAGATCAAGTATCAACTCCAATAAGTGGTAGATTATGAGCCCAATCGCTTTCTTTATATAGATTAGCTAATACATGCCTTTACAAGTGTATGAAACTAAAAATGTAGCGCTCCACAATTTTTAGAAACCGTAACTCTAGATTTTATATAAATCCTAATTTTGTGCTTTTTTAGTACTTTTTATAGTGTTTGGGCATAAAAAATATCATATATGTTTTTCACTTTTAAGTAATGCTTTTCTTTCATAAAAATTGTTTTTTTGAAATTACATCTACTTCCAAATACATGAGCGTTATATATCATTGGAAAGCTCTTGATGAGTACTTTCATAAATCTAATAAAAATTCTATCATTTTTTTGACCATTTTAATTTGTTTGAGCATCCATTTGACCATCTTTGCCTATCCATATATAATTGACTTTATTTTGCAAGTGGGATCTCTTAGTGGAAGGTTATCCCATAAATTAATTTTTCTTATATCTTTTACCACTAAATCCTTGATAAATGCCTCAATTGTAGTTGTATTTGAAGCCATCTCTTATTTAAGATCCATCTTTATATCCTTAATTTAGATTTTGATAACCTTTATTGTAGTGGTAATGCTTTATTGCATGATTTTGGTTGACACATATTTCATAATGTCTTGAGACCTAGCTCTACCAAACCGTTGCCTCTACCTCATTGAAAAAAATATTCCTTTTCCTCTATTGTTTGTATAATTTGCTATGTTCAAACTTTGATTTTATGCTTTAATTTGACCTTTGTCTTTATTCTTGAATTCCTCCTTTTTCCCTTTAGAGAAGAGAGCTTGAATCGAGTTTCCTTTAGTTGTACTACCTTTTGTTTTTCTTGCTTATGCATCATCATCAATGGTGCTATTCAATCAAATCAGGCATTTGGTTATTCATATGAGTGGCCATAGAGATTGTAAAAGCCTCCCCTATCAACATCTTTTAAATTATTTGAAACACTTTTCATAAGATTTTCTTCATTAGTACATGCATATATTGAGCTAAGTTGATCTACTATATTCTTCACCTTTGTGACATAGTCACGGATTACATGGGAAATTTCTAGTATAACTCAGCTTACTCTTGAATTATGCTTGCCTTCTCTTGTATTTGAAGCAAAGAACTACTCTAAAGCTAAGCCATGATAAAATCAATGATGCTAAATGAGGCAAATCAGGCATTTGAATATTCATCTACATGAGCATGGAGGTTGTAAAGGCCTTACACTTATCATCGTCTTTTAGACCATTGAAAACACTTTGGATAATATCTTCTTTATAAATATATGCACCCATTGAGCGAAGCTGATCTACTATGTCCTTTTTTTTTAATATAAAGGAAGTTCGGCAATAGCCTACTCTCCCGGACTTGAATTAAATTAAGAAACAAAGGTACAATAGAAGGGGACTAGTGCCCACGGGACCCCCCAAATCCCACAAAGCAGGGGAAACTTGATTGAATCCTAGGTTGCATTACAGAGAAGGTTAATCACCCTCTCATCGCCCTCATGCGGGGCCCACTTGGGTTTGAGCTTGTTGTTGATCAAAAGGAGAACTTGATGGTGTCTGAAGGGGGGGGACTTCTTACTGTTAACGATCCTTTTGCCCAGGAGGAATAGTGATTTCTCAATCGACCACTCCCTGGGGGGATCGCCGAAGTTGAGAGCACACCTCTCCCGCCAAATTTTCCACAGGACTTCCCCTCTGATGGCGTTCCAGAGTGTCGCATGTCTACTATGTCCTTTATCTTCATGGCATAATTTGTCATTGATTGCTTGGGATCCTATTTAATGTTACTCAACTTACTCTTCAATTGTGCTTTCCTTGCTTTTGTGTTTGAGGCAAAGAACTACTCCAAAGCTATCCATGTTTGTCTAGATATTTAAGAAGCTCTAATGTGTGGAATTAAAAAAATCCTTTGATTGAGCTTAAAGTTATATACCTTACATGAACATGTCTTTGACACAACTAATTCAATGCATCCATTTCATCCTTGGTAGGTGTTCTATGTGAAGGAAGTGATAGTCTTCTCTCTTCAGCTAATATATCCATGTATATTTTTTTATTGTAATAAAGCTTTCTTTCTAAAGCTCCAATTTCGGTTATTGTATCTATCAAGATTCTCCAAGGATTGCAAAGGATCTCCAATATTTAATGAAACCTTGGTGATAACTTGAAACATAGTTGAGGTAGAATCCACACAAAAAATATAAAAAAGATTTGTTGTAGATACTTATCTAGACTTTTTGTAGTTGCTCCTCTTGTAATTTATTGAAGTTTTGTGGATGAGATTCTCCATGAGTGCTTTGATAACAATACTATGGGATCTAATGCTAATGAAGAAGTTTTACTAAACCTTATAGGTTAGATGAACCTTATAGGTTAGTTGTTGAAATTCAATCAGATAAACAAAGAACCTTTTTGACTTGAAACATGTATAACTCTCAAATTATAAATATATTTTAGAAATGATCAAATTCACGATACTTGACACTAACAAATTCCAAATGAGCTATAGAACATGTTAAATGATCATTTATGACTCTTGGGAGATAGAGGTGCGATTATAAGTAAAAAAAATCCATATTTATAATTGAATCATTATCCAAATAGAATCAACATGACTATGATCATATATCCCAATTATAATTTTGAATTTATTATCGTGTGGAAACCTAGGATTGAAAACATGGTTGGGAGCTATCAATATTGCATTCTTAAGGGATTGGATTTGCACATTATGTTATGTTTAAAAGCCTCAAAAAATTCTTCAGAAGTAAACAGAATTTCGCAATGGGAAGGATCGGATTCAATAATAAAGAATTCGAATTTTTTACATTGGTGCTTAGCTTTCTTCCATGTGCTAATATGAAACTTCTTAGATGAGCATCTCCAAAACATAATTATTCGAAGTACAATATTATGTCTATCAATATTAACATCATTGAGAGGATGATCGATATAAGCTAAGAGTTATTTCAATTATTATTAATTCTTTTGATATTTAGTACCAACGCCTTTATCATCTTCAATTCTCACGAAAAAAACAAGAAGCATTTGGATAAGCACATATACATGCATGTGCACACATACATGTAGATACAATCATAAATATGTTGGCATGTATTTATGTGCAATCTATTCATGTCCATACTATTCATGCTTCTATCTTATATAGAGATACGTATATTTGTATACATAAATAAAACAATTCTCTTTGAATTTTCTATGATATAAGATCAACTTGTAAAATGCACAAGTGGGACGAAACCCTTGTTTGCACAATTGATTATGTATTCTTATCTACAAGTAAGACATTTTCTTAATGATGGAGTACGTCCATGGATTTTAATTTGAATGTCTTTAATATGTTTTTATCATTGAATTTTAGTGGGTATAATGATAGTATGATCCATAACATCATCGCACAAGTGATCCAAAAAATAATTTTATAAATTGCAAAACCTAGTATTTTTGGCTCAATAGGTTATTTACATTTGAAAATTAATTTATGCAACATACTAAGGTTGCAACGTAGTAATAAGAAAAATACATTTGATTTAATTTTCTATGCCTAAATCAAGGTAACTTTGATTTCAAGGATCATAATCTCCCATGCTCAAAAGACAATCTTATATCTAAGTAGTCGATATTGGCAGAAAAATATCAAACACTCCATTCATTTTTTTGTGTTCACGTGGGCTTTTTGAAATCCATTTTATATGTTTTAAGTATTGGGTTTTTTATCATCTACAAAAGCCCTAGTAACAATGGGGTAGATGCATAGGTGTAGGGTCGAATTTCTCATTAATGATAAAGATTATCATAGAAATGTAAGATAAATATTTCTTTCCTATCTTCATCTTCTTATTGTAATGCTCGATAATTGACACTACCTCATCTAAGAAGTGCCTTGCATCCTTGATAATGACCATGAAACACTTGAGAAAAAAAGGCCTCATATTCTTTATCGATATAAAAGAATTGGTAACAAGGGACCCACTTTCCCTCACATGGTGGAATAACAATGGAGGATCATAGTATATAGAACTCCATATAATCAATAATCCCCTCAAGCACATTGGACTTCATGGTTGGTGTACCTTCAAGAATAAGGACTCTACAGACTAGGTCATACAAATCTCTACTACCTTTGTAGTCTATTCTATCCAAGAACACTATGAAAAGTTCTTGATGGGATTTGATGGGAGTGGAAGATGTGGATGCAACCAATGCATGTGGGCATAGTATTCTGTAGCCTTCAAAGGATCTCTAGCTTTTTGTGAGTGAAAATGTGAAAAATGAGAACATAAACCTTGCTTGCATTGTGATTTCATGTTTTTAAAGCGAGTGGGACCCACTTTTATGAGTTACAAATAAAATAGCTAAATTCAATAAATGATTATTTGTTGAAAAAAATAATGCATAAGACACCAAACAATATCAAGATTTTTGCATTAAAGCAAATGTTTAAACATACCATCACAAAAAACAACATGAGCAACCACATTGCAAAGCAGTGGACATAGAGTCTTAACAATCCAAAAGTTTTGAAATTACCATTGCAAATAACAATGTATATACAATCTCTATCATATATTACTTCTCTTAATTTTTACAATTAAAGTTTCACGCAAGTGCAAAAAGCCATCATGTAAAAGGATGAGGACAAAGAAGTGACAATCTACATTGCAATCATTATGACAATGAGATTTCAATTCTTCGGTTCCATGTTTACTCCAATCTATAGGGTCTTTCATTTTATCTTTTAGTCTCCCTCCAAACTATAGCGAGTTTAAAACAAAAAGAAGTTTTAGAACTGAAATTAGAAATAATGATAAGATTATTTATACAAAAGCACAAGGCATTTCTCAGATTATGGCCTTGTATTCTAAACTTGCATCGAGATACTTCTACAAATTCCATAATTTTCAAGTGTTCTCATTAGCTAAGGTCCAACAATGGTTCACTAAAAAAGTTTGCATTTCACCCTTGGGTAAATTAAACTTAATTTCAAATGAAAATAAAGATCCCTTGAAGCTTTGTAATGGTTTTTCCCATCCAATGATCATAATAGAATGTAATGTACAATGAAGTATGATGTTTTAAACATAAAAATCCTATCCTTATCTCATCTATTTTAATAAGTTATCTATCACTCTTGTAATTCCTTCTATCAAGCCTTAGTTTTTACCTAGTAGAGCTTTCACTTGCTCATATGTGATATCTTTACACATGAACATGGTGGACGTCTCTTGAAATGAGAATTCTTGAAATAATTATAGAGAACAATGTATGGGAAGACACTAGTGCAAACATATAGTTTTAGAAACTTTTGTGAATCTCAGATAGTTACATATATCCATTACCATCTTGCGCTTCAAAGATGATGTGGACCATATATCATGTTATTGCCACTCCAATCTGGGAATAGAATCTACTTCAATTCTCTCTAATATTACAAAACCATTCTTTGTATAGGGTACAACATATCTATGTGTGTAAAAGAAAACTCTATCATGAAAAAACTAAGCAAGAAATACTTGTGGAAATATTGGTGCAACAATACCTACATGCAATGCCTGGAAAGTATCTATAAGACTATGAAGTAGCTCCTCTTCCACCAAAGTAGAAGAAGATATATTCATAACAAATAAAAGCATATATAGATAGCTCAACGATATATTTAATCCTATAAACCATAAAATATTCTGGAGTAATACTTAGGATTGATAATATATCTCATTCCAATAGGCTTTTTGACTTTCTTAGTCTCTATTGTTAAACATGTTGTACAATAGCAACCATGCCATTGTCTTCATGCTTCTTCAAGCCAAGTAGCTTTCCCTTCCAATGAAGATCTGAGTTTATACGATCTTTAAATCGATAAGGCCTAACTCTAGAGGGTTGCATATACATCCATGCATCTTTTGGTGAATCATGTGGTAGCCAGTGTCTACCTGTAATTTTGATATTGTGACATATCAATGTTGGAACTTGTGAATTATGAAAAATCCACAGAAGGGAGTAAGCTCAAAAAGTTATGAAAAACCTTGAACTTCCTTCAAGGTAGATGTTGACCTTCGGATCTCGCAGATGCACATATGTAGAGGATAGTACAGAAAAAAAATCTCACAAAGTACTCAAAGAATAGAAGAGACAAGAGAATTGACACCAGATTGGGTATAATCTTCCCCACATACTTTGATGGACGGGTCTATCAGAGCATGTGTATTTATAGGTATTTCTTATTACTTATTGAATAGAAGATACATGAGGGTGGCACTTCAAAAAGCATGGTTTTTGTAAAAAATTGTTTTATTTACAAAATCATGATTTTCTATTTTTACAAAAACATCACTTTCTAAAACGATCTATTATTTTTACAAAAATAATAAAAAATACAATCTTCTAAATATTATTCTAAATAACTTCAAAAAATATCTGAATAAATCCATGCACATTCACACCCACATGAATCTTCACCTGCTAAATCAAAACAAAAAACACATTAAAACCTCAAGGCATTAAAATCCATTTAACATTCCGTTATTCCATAAAGTATAACATGCCTCCCAATTGATGAGCAACTAACCTCAGTTGATAAGAATAAAATAGATATGGATGGCCTATTCCATCACTGAACAATCATAAACATGTTCCATGTAAAAACACATGCATGGAACCGAAAAACTAGAATTTAATGTGATTGTGAATGATAATGAAATCAAATGATCAAAATGTGGAGGTAGTGATATCTTATGAATCCTTTGAGATTCTTCAAGTGAGTGATTTTTATATTTAACTAAATATCTAGGATATTGGTTGGTGGTAGTAACATCATAATCAGGTATTTTTTTTGAAATTAAAATTTCAGCATCCTCTTCTAACAAAGGAGGATCATCTAAAATAGAAGTGAGTGGAAGAGTTCCTTTAAATGATTTCAATAAATCAATATGAAAAGAATTATGTATATTCCAATGAGAAGGTATGTCTAATCTAAAAGCATTCTCATTAATTTTTTGAATAATACGAAAAGGTCCATAATAACGTGGTGCAAGTTTAACTTTAGGATGTTGTGAAATATTTTTCAAACGTCTTTTAATTATTCGTAACCATATAAAATCATTTTCATTAAATTGTTTAGCTACTTGTTTGTTATTAACATTATGCATGTAACATTCTTGACTCTTTCTTATGTGCTCATGAACCTCATGAAGTGTAGAAATATGATCTTGTGCAAAAGAATCAGCCATAGGTATATCAATTTGAGTGAGAATCATGGGACTAGGAAGCTTTTTACCATAAATAATTTCATATAGTGCACGTCTAGTAGTGGTATGTGCTGTGTTATTATATGCAAACTATAGTAAAGGAATTTTCTCATTCCAATTACTTGGATTATCTAAAGAATAACAATGTAATAAATCCAAAAGAGTACTATTCATAGCTTCACTTTGCCCATTACTTTTAGGATAAAATGTAGAGCTAAAGTCTATTTTAGAACTTAAATTTATGAAATAATGCAACCCAAAAGTGATGATAAAAACGAACATCTCGATATGAAAGAATAACTTTTGGAAAACCATGATGTGAAAAAATACATTTAATAAATAACTTAGCAACTTGAGGTGCAAAAAGAGCCTTTTTACAAGGAATAAAATATGCTTGTTTACTAAATCTATTAATAATTATCCAAATCATATCATTATGTGATGAAGTTGTAGGAAGATCAATAATAAAATCCATAGAAATTTGTTTGCATGGTCTATTAGGTATGGGAAGTGGCATTAATAATCCAAATTCTTTACCATGATATCGTTTCACAAGTTGACACACAATGCAATGGAAAACATATTGTGCAATATCCTTTTCCAGATTGGGCCAAAAGAAAAATTCTTTACACATAGAAATTAGTACTTTGTATGCCCCTATGACCCATATATGGTGGTTCATGCATCTCTTTCATAACAAATTCTTTGGAACCTTGTGTGATGCATAATTTGTATTGGAAATACAAGAATCCATGATGAAAATTGTAGTGATCCGCACTAAATGTTGTAGAATTATTGAAAGCATTCCATGTTTGTGAAAAATACAAATCAGATGCATAAGTAGGAATCATGCCATGAAGTGAATGAATATGAACAATAGAAATATTATTGATTGAAACAATATTTGTTTGTGGGGATGGGAAACGACTAAGGGTATCAATTACAATATTAGATTTGCCAGGTTGATATTGACTCATAGGCTGAAATTTTGTATGAATGAAGCCCATTTAATATCTCTATAAAAAATCAGTGGTTGATTTCATAAATGCTTAATAGCCTATTGGTCTATTGGAACCATAAGATAATGTTTCCAAAATTTTAAAGCATGCAGAACAACCAAAAGTTCCTTATCGTATGTACTATAGTTCTTTTTAGAAGGTTTACATTTCCTACTTTCAAATGCAATGGGATGATCATTTTGCATTAATACAACACCTATACCTAAACCATTAGCATATGTAACTACATGGAAAGGTTGTGCAAAATCTGGTAATTGCAAAACAAGTGCATGAGAAAGTGCATGTTTGAGTTTTTCAAAAGATTGTTGTTGTGCGAATCCCGATGCAAATTTCAACTTTTTCTTCAATAATAATGTGAGTGGAAGTGCTAAATAAGAAAAGCCTTTTACAAACTTGTGAAAAAAACTAGCTAACCCAAGAAAAGAGCGTACATCATTCATAGATTACGGTACAAACTATTCTTCAATTACTTTAATTTTCTTTGGATCTACATGAACATCTTGACTAGAAACAATATATCCTAAATACTCTAATTCTTTTTGAAAGAAATAACTCTTTTCAGGATTGACATAAAGTTTGTTTTTGCATAACAAATTAAAGACTGTTGCCAAGTGATTTTGGTGGTCATCATCATTCTCACTATAGACAAGTATATCATCAAAGAAAGCAAGAACAAAAGCTTGGTAGTCAAGAAAAATATTATTCATCATACGTGCAAATATAACAGGTGCATTGGTGAGTTGAAATGGCAATACCATGAATTCAAAGTGACTAGTCTGAGTTCTAAAGGGAGTCTTATAAATGTCATATTGTGTCATTCGTATATGATGATACCCAAATTTAAGATCAATTTTGCTAAAAACACACTCCACGAAGTTTATCTACCAAATCATATATCCTATGAATAGGATATCTATTTTTAATTGTGATCCTATTGAGCACTCTATAGTCAATGCACATCCTATAAGTCTTGTTCTTCTTTTCTACTAAAAGAGCAGGTGCTCCAAAGGGAGAAGAACTAGGTTTTATAAGTCCTTTCTGGAGTAGATCCTTAACTTGATTAGCTATTTCTTGTTGATGTAAAGGTCCATGCCTATAAGGTGCTTTATGGGGAGGAGAACTACCATGAATTAAGTCTATAATATGGTCAAGAGATCCCCTAGAAGGTAGTAGCTTAGAAGGAAAATCAACCATAAAACAATCCTTATAGGAAGCCATAAATGATTTATGTGCATCAAGAAGTGTATGTGTGTAATCAACTATATTATTGACAAAAACAGTACATGAATTGTAGCCTTTCCTAAATGCACATTATACTTGAGTATGACTAATTAATGGAAATGGTTGGAAGTCATGCATTGAAGACAAAGCAATATCTTGATTGTTAGTGTCATGGACACAAAGAAAATAGTCTTAAACCTTAGATTCCATGTAAGTTTCCTAAATCTCATGTTTCTTTAAGATTTTGGAGAAAATAATGGACCATTGCATTTGGAACGTGCCAAAATCCCAAGATCGACTATCAATTTGCTCAATTATGACATCGGGAGGTCTTGTTTCAAGTCAATGATATCATGATGATATCATCAAGTCATAACCACCATATAGCACCACCTTTGAACACCTATAAAAGGAGAGGTTGGCCACATTCATTCTCAATCTTGCCAATGCTAGTCTTGGGAGCTCAAGGGATCCTGATCACCAAGTAAGTACTTTCAAGTTCCAATTCAAGTTCTAGTCTTATCTCTTGCTCCAGTCTTGTCTACTCTTGTATCGTTGACATCTTTTCTTATCCTGTTGTAATCTTATAGTACGAGATCCTTTCTAGTTATTTCTTGTATCTAGTTCATATCCCTAAAGGGAATTCTTGTAGTCCAGATATCTTGTTTCATACCTACGGTCCCGGGTTGTGGGATTTCTTGTGTCATCTCTAGTCCAGTTTTCCATACCTATCGATTCCGGGTTGTGGGACTTCTTGTATCATCTACATATCCTTGTATTGTTTCCTCTACGTGGTTTTCGTAATCTTGTTTATTGTAGTCAGAGAGCATAATCTAGTGCTCCCCTGACATTTTGGCAAGACTATCTTCATCAAGACCAGGCACCATGGATTCCCTATGCAAGGAGATTCAATCTACCATAAATGACTTGATCGAACATGTCCAAGAGATGAAAAGATTGCTACGACAAGATGATCGATCAATTTTAAGCTATGCCTTGAATATCAAGATGTTGTTTCGTGGAACTACATATCAAGAAGATTACATGGTTAATCGGTTTCGAAGTGGTCTCAATCCTGAAGTCAAATATCTCTTGCTATCCATGCCTCAAGAAAATACCTTGGAGGATGTTATCAATCAGGCAATTCAATGTGAGAATCAATTATTCAAAGAAAGCTAAGTCCAAGAGCTAGAAATGTTGAAAAATCATGACACTATTCCTAAGAAATTTGAACCAAGAGCTTTTGAAGACCAAGAAGTGATTATGAATGATATGGAGCATACAAAGTATGAAGATAACAAGGAGACAAAGGACAAGGAGGAGTTCATGTTCAATCAAGGAGGTGTGCTTACTCAAGGCACTCCATCAAAGATCTTGGAAACACTACGATGTACCACTAAAAGCTCAAAGGGCCTATCTTGTGACAAACCTAATGAAGCTCAAGGGAGACCCAGTCCTTCGCCACCTTTCAAGATTAAGGATCATGAAGAATTTGAGGTTGATCATGTCTTAGATTCAAGAATCCTTTGGGGAGGATTGTAATAATTTATTTGTTGGAAAACGTATGACATCAGTAATTGTACTTGGGAGCTTATAGAAAATTTTTAGAGAGAAAAAATCAAGGTTCATGAATTCCATAAGAATAATTCAATGAAACCCAAGTTAGAGAACATGTCCGCTCCTCATGGAACTCGCCACTTGAGGGGGAGGTAATGTCATGGACACAAAGAAAATAGTCTTAAACCTTAGATTCCATGTAAGTTTCCTAAATCTCATGTTTGCTTAAGATTTTGGAGAAAATAATGCTACCATTGCATTTGGAACGTGCCAAAACCCCAAGATCAACTGTCAATTTGCTCAATTTTGAAATTGGGAGGTCTTGTTTCAAGTCGATGATATCATGATGACATCATCAAGTCATAACCGCCATATAGCACCACCTTTGAACACCTATAAAAGGAGGGGTTGGCCACATTCATTCTCAATCTTGCCAATGCCAGTCTTGGGAGCTCAAGGGATCCTGATCACCAAGTAAGTACTTTCAAGTTCCAGTTCAAGTTCTAGTCTTGTCTCTTGTTTTAGTCTTGTCTAGTCCTGTATCGTTGACATCTTTTCTTGTCCTATTGTAATCTCGTAGTACGAGATCCTTTCTAATTATTTCTTTTATCTAGTTCATATCCCTGAAGGAAATTCTTCTAATCTAGATATCATGTTTCATACCTACGATCTCGGGTTGTGGGATTTCTTGTGTCATCTCTAGTCTGGTTTTCCATACCTATCGGTCCTAGGTTGTGAGACTTCTTGTATCAGCTACATATCCTTGTATTATTTCCCCTATGTGGGTATCTTTTAATCAAAAGCACATTTCCGTTATCTTGTTTATTGTAGTCAGAGAGCATAATCTAGTGCTCCCCTGATAGTTAGACTTGAAACGCATGGTGTGTGTATGATAATCAATGCATGGATTATAATGATGATAAAAATGCATACTAAGTATAACATCATAGGACTGCAAAGGAACAATTAAGAATGTGCATTCATCTACATATGAACCTATACAAATCTGAACATTATGCACTTCACTTGTAACATTATATCTATTTCATTGAAATTCAACCTTAACTTTATACATAGAAGGAAGTGGGTTTAATTGGAGATTTTGCACTAGTGTATGAGAAATAAAATCATGTGAACTACCATCATCATGTAAAACATAATAATAATTAGCCATCTTTTCATCCATCAAATCATGAAGATTGGAAATTTTTAATGCCAATCTTGGGCTGTGTGCCTTGTTCTTGAGTGGTAACAATGGCCTTCACCACCTTAACTAGGTTATTGTCATCACTTTGCAATTGTTGGAATATAGCATCACATTTGCTCTGAGCATTTTAGATTTCTTGATGCAAACATTCCAACCGTTGCTCAAGCGTTATCCCAAGTAGGGGTGATGTACCAAAATCCTCAGTGTTATGGGTAGGATCCATGGCCTTATAGAACCAAAACTTAGGACTAAGCATATGAAAAAATAAATTTTAACAATAGTGTATAAATAATAATGATAATGATGATAATAATAATGATAATAATAATAATGATAATAAAATAAATAAAATAAAGGAGAGTGCTTTGATAAATAAATAAATAAAAGAGAGTGATTAAATAAATAAATAAATAAATAAATAAGATAAAGACAGTGTTCAAATTTATGTTAAATATTAATTAAAAGGAATGGGGTATCAAAAAGAGAAAATAGGCTAATGGATAAGGCTTATCTCTTGGAAGTATGAGGTTGTGAGTTCAAATCCCCTACATGCTAAATAAGGAACTAAGTAGGCAAACTACGGAAATAACTAAGCCATTATTGCCACTCATGTGTTAGAATTGGTTCATGTGTAGCCAATGACTACCAATGGAACCAAAGGGAACCAAAGTGAACCAAGAGAACCATGAGCACCAGAGAAGCCAAACATGTCAAAGTTATGCGATAGTTCTATGCTTTAGTGAACGCCTTGGAGTAAGCCAAAGGGGGTAACCAAATGATAACCAAATTGATAATTGAATTTGATAATGGAAGGAGTAACGAAATGATAAAAGAATTGATAAACAAACTTGATAAACAAATTTGATAACTGAATTTGATGAAAGTTCTTCCATTATTTGGTTCATTATGTTTTGATATCTTTTAGCCTTTTTTCCATAGCATGTTTAGTGTGTGATTGATAGTATATGTGTCATAATTTTTTGGTTCAATATGGTACCAAGGCATACATTTATGATCTCCGCCTTCATGCAGGATCCGACTTCTTTTGAGCCGTTAATCTTGAATTACGAAATCTTTCTATGTCTAGAGGATAGCTTATTCTTGTGGGTCTCGATTCTTCCACTTAAGTAATCTAACGATTTCTGTATAGACCATTCCACGGGGAACAAGCATAGTTCAGAGTGCATCTGCCCTTCTATATTTTCCCACCCTTTTCCCCAATAATTCTTAAATGCATACAAAACTTTGCATTCAAAGGAGAACGCGATAAGAACGTGTTTAACATCATGGATGTTTCACAATGCGTTCACTGATGCAAGCACTTATATAGAGTGCCCCAACAACCAAGTTTCTAGGATTACGCTTGAATTAGATGCAAAATGGGTTTCTTGCCTTTATCTTGATATCCATAAGCTCTTCAATTTTTAATAGTTTCTTATAAAACACGTTAGAAACAAATTTAAAAGTTTCAAGAACAGTAACCTTTGTAATGGGACGACGTCCCGAGTTCAAGTCATGAATGGCTTGACGTATCCAATGGAATCCTTAAGTTGGGCGCTGCCCACCCCTACATAATAGGTAATTTCCAAATTTCCTGTACTCTCTTAAAAAAAAAACTCTATTAGTTAGTGCAAGATGCAATCTTAAGGCTCAAGAAAAATAGATTGGTTTATTTCCTTGACAAGTATGTGAAAAAAATGCCCAAGTTAAAAGAGATGGAAATTGTGAAATTCGCTAGGCTTGTTTAACAAGCACCTCAATTTCTGAGATGATTTATTTGTATATAAATATGGATCATTTTCATTTTCTAATTTGAAATAAAACTTTTTTCATTTTAAAGGATTGAAGAAATTGAATTTGAATGATCAGGATTGAATTTAATAGGTGGGGGTTTTTATTTTCAGGATTAGAACCCTTGTGCTCATCACATTGATGTAATAAAAATCATTTAATAAATTTCCATACATAGCAAGCCTTTGTTATTACTCAGTCTTTTATGGTGACTGATTACCATTGATTTGTGAATGGTCTTTCTCAGAGGATGATCACAGGGACATCTACAGGAATAGTGCATCTACTATTTTTGATGATGGTGATTTTGGTGAAGTTCTTTCTGAAACAATATAGCATACAATTACGTGTTATGGGAACCATGAGTTGCATGGCTGCAATCGTAATGTATGGGGCTCCTCTTTCCATCATGGTACTCTTCTTCTTTTTTCACTGATTTTTGTGGCACTCACTTGATATCGATGACATGATAAGACTAGCTTAAAATATTAGTGTAATCCTCTACATTTGATTTTGATGGAACCTTTCGTATACATGATCACAAATTATATAAGTGTACTGGTAAGATGCTATGGCTACTTAAACTTCAACATTTCTTTTCGATGAAAGGTTTGGCACATATGTTCACACATCTTATGAGAAATAATTAAAATGAGAAAGAATTAAAATGCAATTTTTTTCTTTAATGATTACCACTTACAACCTTTTCTTAGCGATCCATTTGTGTTGTTGCAGGCAACTGTGATTTATACCAAAAGTGTAGAATACATGCCCTTTCTACTCTCATTAGCATTGACATTGCGTAGTGGAACATGGTGTGCATTTGGTTATGTTACACACGATATATACGTCGAGGTTTTTTTATTTTTCTGGATCAAACTAGTTTACATATTTCTTCAAGGAAAAGCTATTTATTTCATGCTGTTAAATAAATCACTTCTGCTTTCAGGTGACAAATACAATAGGCGTATTACTGGGAGTATCACAACTGATTCTGTACACCATCTATTGCAAGAAGACTCCAAGAAATGTTTTGAAAACTGATACTATGATTCCTGCCGATATGGAAGCGTGCCGAAACACACATGGTCTACATAACAGTGTAAATATTAACAAGCCAAAAGATTTTGCTGGAAATCCCCATGACACAATCAACAAAGGGGAAACGTGACACGAATTGATATGAAGTGGTCATTTCGTGGATCATGGAGTTTGTATACTAAATCATAAGCTTTGCAACCCGAATTTGAACATTAGATCGGTCACTGAGTTCGATTGATATTAGGTTAAAGAAAATTCAAATATGGCAACCTTTGCATGTACCCTATCTAGAAAATGCATTAAAATAAAAAAATTGATATCCTAAAACGTACATTCATAAACAATCATACGAAGGCAAATGAACTTCCTCTTTTAGGATCCACGAAATTCATTTAAGAAAACATTCAGAATTTGAAAAAACTAAGGATTATGGATACCAAGAATGAGAAGGAAAATATTTGCGCATCTCAGTATCTTTAATGAAATGAATGCACGAACAGCTTGTTTTTTTCTCAAAAAGAAGTTCGGCCTTGGTCTACTCTCCTAGATTTTAATTAAAGAAAAAGAAAGAACAAGTTACAAGTGAACGGGACTAGTGCCATTGGGGCTCGCAGAATCCACAAAGCAGGGGCAAAACTTGCAAGTTTAGAGAGCTTGTTCTTGAGAAAACTTATAGAAGCAAAACTTAAAGAAGAGCTTGTTCTTGAGAAAACTTCTAGAAGCACTAAAAGAATCTCACGACACAATCAAGAAAATGACGTCTTAAAACATCAAAGTTCAGCTTCGAGCAATCCCTATTTAAATTGGGCACGTAGATCTTGAAATTTCAGCATGTAAACTTCTTCAAGTAGCACATGATAAGAGGGTACATTTAGATTCATGTATTGTGATGAATCCCATGCATGCGTTTGTATGTATGCATTCTGAAATTTTATGTTTTCCATCTTGAACATTGTGAACTATGATACCGCCTAATTGACACCCCGAATGGTAGTTTTTAATGATGGCTGTGTTTCCTTGTGTGTGTCTGTGTGTATGTATGTATATATGCATCCCAACGCTTTATTGAAGAACGTAAGATACATAAAAATGACAAAGTTTACTGTTGTGTGTGTGTATGTATGTATGCATGCATCCCCAACGTTTTATTGAAGAACGTAACATACATAAAAATGACAAAGTTTACTGTTACAAGAAGGTGTAAGCTGCCGGATTGGCACTTCGTATTTTTAGAATTCTTGTATTTTCATATCCCGCATGAATTGAAAGGTTTCATATTCCGCACGAATCGAAAGGTTGTTGCGAAGAGTTGTAACTACTTATAAAGCAATGAAAAGACGCTCCGGTGATGATCAGGAGAATCGCCGGACTGTTGGTATGGGCGATTGCATTCTGTGAAGTTGCCATGGTGCATTGTTGAGAAATCTGAGTAGTACTATCTTTTCTTGTCTTTGTTTGATTATATTAATTTGCAGTTAGTCCAGCTCCATTAAGTTACGGTAATGAAGTTTGTGTTACGGAATTGAGTAACCTCGACGCTACGTACTGAGAAAAGTATTAACCTGATTACGAACAGTAAGAGAACGAACCAGAGGATTGATAGTAATTTGTATGCAGAGTTTTGAGTGTTAACGTACTACGACGTAAATGCGTTAATTGGGAAAATTAAGTTATAGGGCCTCTAATTAGCAGACCCCTACCACTCCCAAGAACCCAAAAGAGTTTAAACGCGCCTGTGACGGCAACGTGCACTTAACACTGGTGCCGTCTGTGGGAAGGTGGCAACAGAGTGTTGCAAATTGATTGTGGGAAAGTGGCCACGGATTGTGAATCAACAGTAAGGTGAAGCAGTACGCAAGTGTTGCAAAGTTGATATATGCCGGTTACTCGGTCCGGCGAGTCATATCCGAAGTACAGGAGAGACCGATAGCCTTGGGCAGTACCAAATTTGTTAGGGACACCCCCAAGAGGTAGAAGCACAGATCGATTAAGCCCAGTCGTCGAAGAAGCGAAGCACGTTAGCAGTGATTCCGGTAGCATTTCGGTGGAACATACTACAATTCCGGTAGATTCCGGTGTAATTTCGGTGCAGTTTGTAGAAGATACAATAACTTCAGAGTATACAGGAACGCAGTGTGCAGTTGACCCGACACCGTCTGGTCAGGATTCGAACCTCTCTGAGGATAGAGGTGCATTGACCATTGTTGGTGAAAGAATACCTTGGTTTGGGGAAAGTTTGACTAATTCTGGTGATAGTTTGGTCCCAGTTGCAGGGAATTTATAATTTTCCGGTGACAATGTGATACTTCCTTATGAATCTTCATTCTGGACACCACCGTTCGGGGTAAGTGTGCCTACGTTTGATACCAAAGCAGAGGATAGGCTATTTGAATTGGAGATCCGTAAGAGGCTGAACGCTATTTTCAAGCCAGAAGGTGAGCAGTCTGATCATACAGACTCCGAAGGACAAGAAACACCTCCTCAAAACTCAAGAGATAGTAACAGTACCACTACTAGCACCATGAGTGGACAACATCAACAACAACAGCAGCAACAACAACATCCACTTCCACATCGACCGGTTCCAACAGGGGTAACATACACCAAGTTCGGTGGATTTCCAGGTGATGATCCTGATGCCCATGTACGCACCTTTGAAATAAGTTATGCAGTGCTGAACCATCCACCCGATCCGACATACAAGGCCATTGTGTTTCATTCAACACTAGTCAATGAAGCAGCGCGATGGTTAACAGAGTATGATTTCAATCATTTCGTTACCTATGAAGCGGTAAGAGATGCGTTTTTACAAAGATTCCGGTTGAAGAAGAACCCTACCGAAATCTTCGATTACTTGCAGAACAATAAATAGAAGCCGCACCAAACTATTCAAGAATATGCCACATTATTTAGAACTCATTTAAGACAATTGCCTCCGGCACATGCTAATTTACCGGATGATGTCATAACCCAGTGGTTCATTAATGGTTTGACCCCACAGCTTAAACAAATCATGATCATCCACTGTGTGGGTGCTATGACACTGTATGCTGTTATAGCGATGACCCTGCAACTAGAGCATAAGGTTGGGGGATTTACCGAAGACTTACAGTGGTTGAAAGTCAGTAGAAATATTGCAGAGGATCTGGCTAAACAGATGTATTGCACCAAATGTAAAAATCCAGGGCATACCAGTGCCACCTGTGCCCTTAATCAGATGTATTGCGCCATCTGTAATACCACCGGACATTCCACCGAAAATTGTGCGTATAACGCCAAAGTGCAGGGACAAGCAACTGTAAATGCCATTATACAAGAACCAGGGCAGCTAGCTATTGACTACGTGCCACCGCAGATGCGAAACAATCAACAGCAAGGATACCGAAATTACCGGGGACAACGGAATACCAACTTCAATGCAAATCGATGATAGCCTAGTACATCAGTGGAGAATACTTCTCTGCCACCACCTCGATGTCACTTTTGTGGTGAACTTGACCACATCCGGAGATTCTGCAAGGATTCAGCCGAATATGATCAAAGAAAGAAAGAGCGTCAGAACCCAATGACCAATATGGTCTATATTTCACTAGTGGAAACTCAAGCCGCAGTGGTCCAGACAAGATCCGATAAGCAGTTGCAACCAGCAGCGGAAGTGTTTGAACCTGGCATCCGTGAACAGCAGAGAATGTATAGCAAAGCTAGCCAATGGACCACCAAAGAGCCTACGGTGTTCTCTAATCCAGTTCCGGTGACACAGGTTCCCCTGCCAAAGGTGGGAGCACATGAACAAGATTGTACCCCCATAATAGGAGAATCATCATCGGAACCAGTGAAGAGTGCAATTCCAACAGACCAGGTATGGGATATTCTCTCTAAGGCCTCAATTACACTTCCCTTGGGACAGCTACTCCCTTTAGTGCTAGGAGTTCGGCAGCAGTTTCAACAACAGGTTAGTCCCATATCTCCCAGTACTCCGACGACTGCAACAATCCAACCGGAAACTAATTCTACGGTGGATCATTCTGTTCCCTTAATCACAGTCTAGCATAAAAATCACAAGATTACGCAAGTGCTAATTGATGGTGGTTCCAGTGCGAATATAGCAACTGCAACTCTCTGCAAGAAGTTAGGGTGGACCCGAATCGAGCCTGTTCAATTCTTTGTCAGAATGGCAGATCAATCCCGAGTTCATCCAGTGGGACTCATAAGAAATATTCCGATCACTTTGCAGGGTACAACGTTTAAAATGACTTTTGTAGTCTTAGAACTACCGGAATCCAGCCTTGATTACAATCTCCTTTTGGGTCGACCATGGTTGAAATAGGCTAAGGTTATACAGGATTGGTCAGCACAAGAACTAACTTTTAAAGATAATCACCGTAAATATGTTGTCAAACTTGATGCCATTCAGCCCTATGAACTCCATGCCAGACCATATGTAGCAGAGCCGGTCCACATGTTGGATGGCTTATCTGACGATGAAGAAGAAGCATTTCTGAAACACAATGAAGATCTGATTTCCTTAGGTAGTACTATAGACCTGCAATCAGTAGTGGACACCTGGAGTCCGGCAGCATGTACAATTGTTCCTGTAACCAGAGAGGCAGATACAGATGATACTGATGCTATGGATAAAGCCACTCTACATCACCTTTTACAGTCAGCTGACGATCCGATGAAACCTCGTCAATTCTATGTCCCGGAAGATCAGTTAGTCACCTACAATTTGGGTAATGATAGTAACCCGCGTCATGTTAAGATGAAGGTTGGATTGTCTGAGGAATTTCAAGAAGATTTGATTAAACTCTTGTGTGAGTTTTATGATGTTTTTGCCTGGGATTACCGCGATATGAAGGGTTTGGATCCTCGGATCTATCAACATCGAGTCATGCTTAAACCAGAAGCAAAGCCAATTAAACAACCCAGTTACCGAATGAATCCCAACTATGCAGCACAGGTTAAAGCAGAACTTGATCGCCTATTAAAGGTAGGATTCATTGTACCCATTGAGCATGCTGAATGGATCTCCCCGATCATGATCGTACCCAAGAAAAACAAGCAGCTCCGAATATGTGTCGATTACTGGAAATTGAATGCAGCCACGGTACCTGATCCATTTCCTCTTCCATTTCTTGACACAATGCTGGACAGAGTGGCTGGGCATGAGATGTATTCATTTCTTGATGGTTATAGTGGTTATAACCAGGTCCGAATGGCTGAGCAAGATATACCGAAAACAATGTTTATTACGAATTGGGGTGTTTATGCTTGTACAGTCATGTGGTTTGGGTTAAGAAATGCTCCTAGCACCTTTCAGCGTTGTATGCAAGAAATTTTTTCTCCCTACCTCACCTCTTTTATGCAAGTATACCTAGATGACTTTTCTTTATTTGGTAAGATTGTGGCACACCTCTATCATTTACGGTGTTGTTTTGAGAAATGCCGAGAATACCGACTTTGCTTGAACCCGACTAAATCTATCTTTGCGGTTTCGTGTGGTAAACTCCTTGGCCATATTATTTCTGCACAAGGCATAAAGTTGATCCAGATAAGGTTGCAGCTGTGTTGGAAGCACCTGTGCCTACCATGCCGAAAGAAGTGATGCGCTTCCTAGGTCAAATCCGGTGGCATGGTAGACATTTACGGTGGTTAGCTCATCTTGCCACACCACTTAATCGACTCATGACAAGCACTCCACGACAGTTCGAATGGACCCCAGAATGTCAAACTGCATTCGATCGTCTAAAAGGATTATTGACGCAAGCTCCAATTTTGCAAACCCCGGATTGGGAACGCCCGTTCCACGTCTTCGTCGATGCCTCAGACATAGCTCTTGGAAGTGTTTTAATGCAACAAACTGATAAATGGTTCCGACCTGTCTACTATGCAAGTCGTCGCCTCGCTCCTGCTGAAAGGAATTATTCAGTGACTGAAAGAGAATGTCTCGGTTTAGTGTATTCTATAAAGAAATTCCGGCATTATTTGTTAGGTCGAAAATTCACCTTTCATATAGATCATGCTGCGCTGGTGTATCTGGTTCGGCAACAACATTTAGGTGGTCGCTTGGCATGATGGGTTCTATTGTTACAAGAGTTCGATTATGAAGTGATCCATCGACCCGACACTGCACATGCATTAGCAGATTTCCTCTCTCGATTAGATTCCGGTGAAGCTCCGATGGGCATTGATGACACCACACCAGAAATTTACATTACTGGACCGACTAGTGACGAATCTGCAGAACCTCCTGTGACACCTACCTACTATGATCAATTATTAACCTTTCTTACTGATGGATGTTTTCCTCCTCAAACTTCTCCTGCTATGCGTCAGAAAATTGCAGTTTACAGTCGCAGATTCCGGTTGATTACCGGACAGTTGTACTACATGGATCATACTGGTGTCTTGCTTCGTTGCATTCCACCACATGAAGTAAATTATGTTATTGCTATGGCACATTCAATACCTTCCGGTGGACATTTTGCAGCAGATTTAACGCACCGAAAAATTCTGCAAATTGGGCTTTGGTGGCCTACCATGTATAAAGATGTGACTCATTTTGTGCAGCAGTGTGACACTTGTCAGCGATCTAGACAACCATTACAACACCATTTCTTTCCTCTACAACCTGTATTACCTTTGGAACCTTTTCAGAAATGGGGTCTTGATTTTATTGGACCAATCACACCTCCAGCAATCCTTAGTAACAATCGGTACATTATGACATGTACAGATTATGCTACCAGATGGGCAAAAGCTTGGGCCTTACGGTCTGCCACAACTATTTTGGTGGCAAAATGTCTGATGAAGGACGTTTTCCCGCGTTATGGATTACCTCTGGAGCTTGTGACAGACCAAGGAACACACTTTGCTAATAATTTAATGCGAGTGCTCACACACACTTTTCAGATTCTACATAAATTCAGTTCACCGTACTATCCTCGTGCCAATGGATTGGCGGAAAGCACTAATAAGACCTTGTTAAGTATGCTACGCAAATTGGTTGTAGAATCACCAGAAAGATGGGATCAGTTACTACCTGCATTTTTATGGGCATACCAGACTACACATAAAGTAGCAACCGGACTGACTCCTTTCAAGCTTGCCTATGGACTGGAAGCAATAACGCCAATGGAAATTGTAGTGCCAAGCTTACGCGTGGCCATCTCTCAGAAATTGTTACCTGAGGATTCTTTGCCATTTTGGTTGGAAGCACTCAGAGACTTGGATGAACATCGCTAGGAAAGTTTACTAGTTCTTCAAGAAGTTCAGTTGCGGCAAGCTCGTACCCATGATAGATATCTCAAAACTCTAGTTTTTTCGGTGGGACAGCTTGTGTTATTTTATAATGCTAAATCAAATCGTGTGGCTGGAAAATTCAAATTACGGTGGTTTGGCCCTTACCTGATTAGTGAACAAGTGGGCCCAGCTACTTTTTGGTTGACTACTTTGACCCGAATTCCTCTTCCTAAAGTGATCAATGGTTCAAAGTTGCAACTGTATCATTAAACACCTGATTCTCGCTGACGTGTTCTCTGTTTTTTTGCGTGTTATTTACTTTCTTTTATTTTTTGCATGTTAGTTGAATAAGCCTGTAAATATCTTGGTTTTGATATCTAATTATGATCAACAGCTACCCTGCATTATCGATTCTGCACATGCATGCACGCCATAGTTATGAATGTTATCATCTCAACATCGGGCGATGATTAGCAATTTTGATCGCCTCCTGTTGCCGAGTATCTACTTAATCTTCTTCTTTTCGCTGTTAATCGCTATTGTGTCTGTGTGCTTTGTGTGTTCTGTATTTTCTGTGATTACTGTGTATTCGTGACCTTGTGCTTTCGCGTACGCATCATGGAAGCATTGGCTAATTTTGTTGCCTTCCGTGATGGACTCCCTCACGACGTGAGTGAGTTCTTGCGTATCTGAGGTTTGTCAAACTTCGCTGAAGTGCCTTGGCATTCAGTGGAGTGTCATCCGTATTACGCCCAAATTATTGCTGCAATTGCCACCACTCCTGCTACAGAACAGAGTTGGCCAATTACATGTTTTCCATCTCGTGTAGTAATCACCTTACAGTCATTTGCTACAGCTTTTCGACTCTCTCTAGAAGGACGAGAGAATGGTCCTAACCTTTCGGTAGCCACTATGGTTGAATTGTTCTCAAGGTATTCATCGAATGAATACGCTATCTTGTGTCACCCTGACCCTGAACGAACATCCTTGCAATTTTCGGTTGCCTGCAGAAATGTACCTACATGATTTCTTGCCCGTTCTACTCAATGATCACATGGCTTCTCGGGAGCCTATTAATTTTGCTTCCTATTATTTCTGGTGCATTCATCGTGAATGCGTTACGGTCATAAAGAATGTTAACAAAGGAGATCTGCCGTGTTCTCGTCTTCCGCACATCCTTACTTTTTGTTTCCGGCCCTCCAAGCAGCGCAACCGCCTCCAAACGCTCCAACCTTATATCATGAGGAATCTGCTCAAATACTTGAAGATACCGAAGAGGATGATGAAGATCTCTTCCAACTCCTTCGTCGGAAACGTAGACGGATAAGCTCTTCTGACAGTCAAGTGCAAGGTTCTGCCGCTAGAAATGAAGAAGAAAGAAATGAAGAAGAAATTTTCCATGATACTGCAACTTCAATTCACCTTGATTCGTCTACCAGTTTTCTCCCATCCGGCAACAAGAACACAATGCATCCTCTGCCAATACTACGGAAAGCTCTTCTCGGGAAAATTCTCAGCAACAGTCCAAAAAAGTTGTGCAAGAAGATGCGCAAGTTATTGTTGCATAATTTTTTGAGGAATTGATTGCAGCAGTAGATTTTGCAGTTGCCCATACTGAAGCGACTACACAACAACTTATCGGAATAGTGTTAGTACCGAGCACTCTTCTATCCACTCCTCCACCCATACCTCCGATCGAGTCCATTATCCCCATTCAACCTATTGTCCCTGAAACACCGGATTCCTCTTCTTCTTCCCCTAATTATTCTCCGCCCTCTTCCCATCACCTCTTGACGGCTTCTTCATCCCAACCACTTCCTCCTCCTCTTTTTCCTCCGATTCCCATGTTTACTGAGTTAGCATCCATGGGTCAGATGTTGATCCAACTGTCGCAGCAACTACCAAAGCAGATGAAGGAAGTTACTGACAATATTCGACATGAATTACAACACAAAGTGGATGTACTAGAAGCAGTTATTACCCCATTACAAGAAGAGGTAGATGTAGTAAAGGCAGAAAATCATGCTCTGCACGTACAAATTCAACAAGTCCAGGCTAAACTTGCCGAACAGGAATCATTGATCAGCCAAAGAGATGCTGCGTTGGCTGAAATAAGAGACAAAGATGATTTATTAAGTGCTGCTGATACAGAGATTCTCCAGTTAAAACAGATTGTCCAGGATAAAGAAGATGCTCGTATAGTGCTCGGGAATTTATTGGAAGAAACGTGAGTTCAACTAGATGAAGTTGTGTAGAAAGGACAGGAGATGGCGAGCTAAGTAGACTAATGAAGAACTCCAGAGAGCAACTACAAATTTGTTTGAAGCAAATTCTGCTCTTAAAACGTAGATGATGTTAACCGCTCAACTCCAAAAAGAGGTTGTAGCGATTCGAAGGGAACGAGATGCCTATTACCAAACCATTCAGTATCAATCAAACAAATTGGAGAGAAGAGAAAAGCAGCTTGGTTGTCAAGCAGAAAGATTATCTAGAATTGATAAACAAATTCAAGACATGAAATTGAGTCATGATGCAGCTCTGGCGAACGATTTTTGTTTACAGGAAGCATTTTTGCAGACACATGCTGACATTTTGATGACACAAGTAATTGCAGCAAGCTCTGTTCGTACTGACGCCCAGTTAATCGAACCAGAAACTTTAAAGAAAATGCTGGATAGTTTGAAGCAGAAAATTGCCAGAACCGTTAAATTAGCCCGAACTATGTACATCCAGGGTATAGTAGATGAGCCCTATATTTTATTCCATTGCGGGTTCAAGTCCACCGTGCGTGCCAGTGTAAGCCGCCGGATTGGCACTTTGTATTTTTATAATTCTTGTATTTTCATATCCCACATGAATTGAAAGGTTTCATATTCCGCACGAACCGAAAGGTCGTTGCGAAGAGTTGTAACTACTTATAAAGCAATGAAAGGACGCTCCGGTAACTACTTATAATTAAGTTATAGGGCCTCTGATTAGCAGACCCCTACCACTCCCAAGAACCTGAAAGAGTTTAAACGCGCTTGTGATGGCAAAGTGCGTTTAACAAAGGCAAAGCATATAAGATAAAATTAGGTTAGTGGCTAAACATAAAAGATGAAGGAGGATATTCTTGTATGTGGACATTTCATCAAAAGAATCCATGCTATCTAGACAAGGAGAATGAAATTCTATAAAGATTGAGATATGCAAAGGAGGATTGAGCATGCCAACCCACAAGGACTTGGAGTAATGAGATGGCAAGGCCTTGTGATAGGCTTTCAAAATTTTGAAGTTTTAGTGTAGAAACTATGTGAAGCCTAAAGGTTTAATGAGTAATGAAGGTATCCATTTGCTCAAGAGATATAACTACTTCAAACATTGTTTTTACATAGTTTTTTCAGGAGCATAGCTTCTATGCAAGGCGCAATGTTTCCAAAGGCAATGGCTTGGTGGAAAGAGATATGGAAGAGAGACAAAGAGAGAGAGAGAGAGATAGAGAGAGAGAGAGACCATGTAGATGTTTTGCCATTCCTCAATGGATACCAACCTTTGGTTGATGATTTTATCTTTTATTAGTGAATGGATTGAGAAATTGCATTGGTCGATGATTGCAATCTAGATGAGTTGGAGATGTGTGTGTGTGAGAAAGAGAGAGAGAGAGAGAGAGTATTGGTGCAATGTCTCCAAAGGCAATGGGCATGGTGGAAAGAGATATGGAGAGAGAGACAAAGAGAGAGAGAGAGACCATGTAGATGTTTTGCCTTTCCTCAATGGATACCAACCTTTGGTTGATGAGTTTATCTTTTATTAGTCGATGGATTGAGATATTGCATTGGTCAATGTGTGTGTGTGTGTGAGAGAGAGAGAGAGAACTATCACAATGTTTCCAAAGGCAATGGGCCTAGTGGAAAGAGATATGGACAGAGAGAGAGATATAGAGATAGATAGATCGATAGAGAGAGAGAGAAACCATGTAGATGTTTTGCCTTGTTGGAGTTAGTCGTATGTGGAAGCACACGAATAGCACAAGGAGGAAGAAACTTGGAGCACAACATACAATACTGAATGTATTACCACTAGAATGTACAAAAATAAGTAGCCCATTAGGGCAATAGGCATATATACAAGTCGGGGGAAAAAACCTCCTAAAGAGGGAAAAAAGTACCCTGACGGTCCTAGAATGTTCACACATATCACTACCTAAATATATCAACAAATCTCTCCTGGGAGTGATGGAGTGAACAAGGAGCTAGCACTCATGTATAAGGAAGTGCCAAGCTATGTGGAATCAATCCACAAAAGGAAGTAAGCCCAAAGCTTTGCGGAAAGCTTCAAAATTCTCCCTAGATAGAGCCTTCGTGAAATGGTCTGCAATGTTCTCCTGTGTGGGCACATATGACAAGCTGATCTCCCCAGACTTAATGATAATGCACCTTAATGTGCGTAGTGCGAGCATGGAACACATGGTTCCTCGCAACTACCAATGCACTCTGATTGTTAGTGAAGATGGTGGTGGTAGAAGACTAACCAACACCAAATCAGCCATAAGGCGTCTATGCCACACACTCAATAGTCACTATGAAAACTACCCTATACTCAGCCTCACAAATATAAGTGGCCATAGTAGGCTCCTTCTTGATCAACCAAGATATACATGAGCTACCAAGCAGAAAGGAAAAGCCACTAGTGGACACACGAGTGTCATAGCAATTAGCCCAATCACTGTCAGAAAAAGCATGCAAATCTGGTAGTAGCGATCCCCCCTTGGGATAAAACAATCCAAGTAGCCGAGTACCACTCAAGTAGCGAAAGATGCGCTTAACCGCCTGCCAATGCTTGACACCTAGGCAATGCATAAACTCGATCATCTATGAGACAAAAAACTGAATATCTGTCCGAGTAATGTATAAGTAAATCAAGCATCCAATAGCCTGTTGATAGAGAACAACATCAAATGAATCTCCAACATCATGAAGACTCAATCGTAAACCTTTGTAGGAGTGGCAATAGGCTTATAGTCTTCAAGGCAAAAACACTGCAATAATGTGTCAATATATTTTGTTTGACACAAAGCCATTCCACCATCAACTTGCATAAATTGAATGCCTAAATAGTGATGCAAATGCCCCAAATCAGACATCTCAAATGAGGCATGCAAATCAGCCTTAAAATCTACAATATGTGTGTCATGAGGACTAGTGAGCAGCATGTCATCAACATACACAACAATGATCAGAAGCACATCAGTAGCACGCTTCACATATAAGGTGCTTTTAGTTGGATTGTTCTCAAAACCATGTGCAATGAGATAGGCATGTATCTTTTCATAGCAACCATGTGGTGCTTGCTTTAAACCATATAATACCATCTTTAACTTGCACACCTAGTTTTCATACCCTTTCCACAAAGCCACGAGGTAGAAAAACATACACTTCTTCATGCAAGTCACCATTCAGAAATGTTGTTGTAATGTCTAACTGATTTACATTCCAACCATGATGAGCTACAAGTGCACAGATGCTATGAACAGTAGTAATTCCACATGTAGGTGCAAAGGTCTCATCAAAGTCAATGCCTCTTTCCTACTCATAACCCTTTGCAACAAGCCTAGCCTTAAACCTATCAACTGTTCCATCAGGTTTTTGCTTCAGCTTGTATACCCACTTAGTTCCAATGGCCTTCTTGCCATGAGGCAAGTCACATAAATAACATGTACAATTCTTCATGATAGCATCATATTGAGATTGCATTGCAGCCATCCAATGTTAAGATTTTTTTGCTTCATCAAACAAAATAGGTTGAGTCTCATCACAGAGACTAGATGCAGCCATAGCATAGCAATATGATGCAAAAGAGGCACTATGAGAGCCTGAATGAGTACGATATGATAGAGGTGCATTTAATTTGTTGTCACGCAAAGTCTACACCAACCATTTTGGCATAGTTTTTGCTTGCTTAATATCAGCTTTGTCATCAACAAGTGCATCATGTGAATCTGCATCAGAAATGCAATGATCTGCATCATCACATGAAACCTACAAAGGTTGAGAAGTTGCCTCATTAGTACCAGCACTAGACTATCCACCTGTAAGAAGAGGCAACAAAGTATCATACATGTCTTTAGAGCTAATAGATGTCTCCTTAGTACATGAAAGTAAACATTGAATAGCATCTTCCACAAAAATAAGGTCATGGTTAACCAGAATGTGTTTAGTATATGGATGATATAGATGATAGCCTTTGCTTTCACAACTGTACCCAAAAAAAATACATTTTGAGTGACCCGTTCTTCCGTTCAACAAATCCATTCTATTGAGGTGTATACGATGCTAGACACTGATGTTTTATCCCACGTTCAGATAGAAATGCATTAAAGTCAGAAGACATATATTCCCCCCTCGATCAAAATGGACGGTGCCCATTTTACATGTTAAAAGATTTTCAGCCAAAACCAAAAACTGTTTGAAGCACATGAACACTTTCGACTTTGCTTTCAATGGATATACCCATGCATGCTTGGAAAAATCATCAATGAAAGTCACAAAGTAAAGATAATTTCCAAAAGAGGGTGTGTGCATAGGACCACATACATCACTATGAACAAGCTGCAAGTTCTCTGTAGCTTGAACAAAACCATCTTTTGGGAATGAGAAATGCTACATTTTGCCCAAAATACAGCCTTCACATACATGTTTACTCGGTGCCTCAAGTTTGGGCAAAGAGGACACCATTTAAGATTTCTGTAGGCATAGCAAAGTAGCAAAATTCAGATGACCAAAGTGTGCATGCCAAAGCTTTGCATCTAACATAGCCTGAGAATCATGTACTGCATATGCTGAATCATTCACAGATCTTTCATAGTCTCTGAGCTTATACAACCCATGACATAAAATGCCAGAAGCAATAATCACATGACCATTTGACAGATCATGAGTTGTACACCTGTCATCAACAAATTTCACAACCAAGCCAATCTTGCCTAAAGTTGAAATTGATAACAGTCTTCTTGATCCCTGGCACAAGTAAAGCATATGGCAAAGTGAAAGAACTACCACCAGTAGTAGTTAGAATGATCTTACCAACTCCGATGATGGGGTAAGAGAAGTTGTTGGCACATGTGACGATATTCCCTATAGGGGCAGAGTCAAGTGAAAAGAAGAAATTGCACTGCAGGGTAATATGTTTGGTCGCCCTACTATCAAAGTACCAAGCATCTGAGTCTAGTACAGACATGTAGTGCTCATTAGAAGATGGGTCAAAACTATAAACAGTAGTAAATGCCCATTGTTCATCCTGCATAAGATTAGCAGACTCTGTTTTTTGTGTAGAGGCCTCTACAATAACCATTCTAGCCTATTTCTTCTTTGCCTCTTTAGCAGCCAGTTTTGGACAGATCTTAATGACATGATCATTTGCTTTATAGTATTCGCAAAACAATTTCTACTTTTCTAATTTCTTCTCTTGTCTTGCTTCTTTGATTTGCAGAATTAGCAGATTTTTGGTTACTAGTATAAGAGCTCCATTTTCCTTTGCCCTTATGACTAGCCAAGAAAGCTTGATCTGCAACACGCATAATAGACTTGTTCTGCCTAGATTGATCTTCCTGAAACAAAACAAAAACTAACTCTTCAAATGTTAAGGCATTTGGATTGCCTTTCATCATCAAACAAAGAGTAGAAGCAAAACTCTGGTATGAGTTGGGAAGACCATTCAGAATAGTCTGCACAAGTGAACTGTCAAGAAGGTCTTCTTCAGTAGAAATCAATTGTTCCTTCAAATCTTTTATCTTTGTCAGAAAATTTTCCATAGAATCACCTTCAATCATGTGCTCACTCCTAAACTATTTTCGGAGGTAAGCAACATGAGCTTCATTCCTAACTTGGTACAATGTGGTAAGTGTATCCCAAGCATCCTTAGTTGTTCTACAAGAGCGAATTTAAGGAATAATGGCACGTTTGAAAGACAAAGCTATCAATGCATGTGCCTGAGCAACTCTACCATCCCAATGAATTTGCTTTGCAGTAGGTGCAACAGAAACAACAGCACGAACAAGAATCTACAGAATATCCACATCTTCCACACCATCTGCATCAGCTTCAGTACTTGTATTTGCAGTACCTGTGTTCGTAGATGTAATATGACATTTTTCAACACCTTGCATAATATTCCACAATGGATAATTGGTACCATCCAACGTATCCTCTATAGCTAACATACAGAATACATCACTACTTTTAGGCATGGCCATTGACTAAAATATCTTGATGCAAGAAAATGATTGTATCTGATAAAGTTGAACAGAACTACCCAAAGGAGTTCTACTAGACTTGTAGCAGACTTCAAGAGACTTATAGTGGCGAACTGAAATTGGTATATATCTTTGGCACAAAAAGACAAAACAGCCTACACAAGCACTACGATAGTGCGTTTGAAGGCCGAAATGAGCTCAAATCACAATTTTGGCACACAAAATGAAGCTGCTTTGATCTGCTAATCACCCTAAGTATGCATACCAAATCTCATGCGATTTTGAGACTTTGATCAAAGGAGTGTCGATGATGCCCTAGATGATGCAACGACCTACTCTGATACCAATTGTAATGGGCTTGCTAGAAAGAGACATGGAGGGATAGATAGATAATGAGAGAGAGAGAGGGAGTTATGATAAATTTCACCCTCCGCAACTATATTTATGCGAAGATGGTTGCATGCAAAACAAATGAAGGAAGAGATAGGTTTACTACAATGAAAATGAGACAAACAGGGAGATAGAGATAGATAGATAGAGAGAGAAAGGGGGAGAGAGAGAGAGAGAGAGAGAGAGAGAGAGAGAGAGAGAGAGAGAGAGAGAGAGAGAGAGAGAGAGAGAGAGAGAGAGAGAGAGAGAGAGAGAGAGAGAGAGAGAGAGAGAGAGAGAGCGAAGATGGTTGCATGCAAAACAAATGAAGGAAGAGATAGGTATACTATAATGAAAATGAGACAAAGAGGGAGATAGAGATAGACAGATAGAGAGAGAAAGGGAGAGAGAGATATGAGACAGAGAGAGGGGGGAAGAATTGGAAAAAAGTGTGTGTGTGTGTGATTTAGAGGGTGTGAGAAGATGTGTGTTTGTAGAGTGTGTATGGGTGTGAGGTTGTGTATGCATGAGTGTGAGAGAGTGAGGGAGTGGAGAAGATAAGGGAGAGTAATTTTGTGTGTGAGGGAGAACATGTGTGTTGTGTGTGAGAGGGTGAGGGAGAGATGATGTGTGAAAGTGAGAGGGTGAGTAGAAGTGGATGAGTGTGAGGATGTGTCTTGTGTGTGAGAAAGTGGAATTGTGAGTGTGTGTGTGTGTGTGTTCACGAGAGTCTGAATGTGTGTGAGGGAGCGAGGATGTGTGGGTGTGTGAGAGGGTGACGGAGTGGGAGAGTGATAGAGAGTTGTGTGTGGGAGAGAGTAAGTGTGTGTGTGTGTGGTGTAAGGGATCGGAACTGAAATTGATTGCGAGCGGTAGAAGGCATGGGTGTGTGCAAGAGAGTCATAGTGTGTGTGTGTGTGATGAAGTGGGTCAAATGGAAAAGGAGCCTCCACTCCGTGCACTTCCTATTGAACAATACCACATGCCATGAAAGGCAAATGAGGCTCTCAAAATTGGGAAGTGCATAACAGCAAGAAAAGTAATTGAACAAAGTGTGTAATGCGATGGAAGATTTCTAGGAGAGAAGATGGTTCATTGAATGGGGAAACCTAGGGCTTCTTTGGGTGCAATAGTCTTCACCTCAAGCCTTTGCACCATCCCGAGTGAGTTGACTAATGGTGATTGGAGAGAAGCACGTTTGTTATCATTGAGACATGCAGCGGGAACTATGTATCAAAAGGGAAGTATTGGGTATGTACTAGATGGTGATGACTGATAGGCTTATTTATTGGAAATGAGAAACGCAATACCTAACAAAATCTACTTACAAGAGCTGAAGTATTTAAGATTTTTCACATATGATGCAATTTCCTTCTATGGAGCCACTTGATTTGAGCCTTTCTTCCACTATTCTGAGTGGATCTTCTCAAGCCATGAATTCTTTGTCACATTCTTCCTTTATAACAAAGTTGTGGTTGGCATGTCTTTAGAATTCTCTTGTTTTTGTGGTTTAGGATTAATCTTCCATGCTTTCAAACTAATCTTTAGGTGACATTGTGAAGCTTTCAACAAGCATCCCAAAAGTGCCAATATAATAAGCCAAAAGATTTTGCAAGTGCTCTTGGATGATGACTCTATGCCCTATTTTTGGTATCTTAGGTCTTCATATATTTTTGCTCTGTAGATTTCATATTTTGGACCCTATAGTAGGAAATGAGCTGAGATACCTGAGTTGCTAGTATAGGAAGATGAATCCTACACGTTCAACATTTGGACCACGGAGAGGCCTCACGAATTTTGTTTGCCTTAGCATTGGTACAAATTCCACGATGGATAATCTCCCACATTAGAACCATGTTATTGTTATCAATGAGGGATGCCAAAGGTCTTGAGACTTGAAGTCCCATTTGATATTCATCCAATTTTGACACCATTTCTTGTTGAGCTTAGGATAACTGTCTAGGTTCTTTTGAATACTAGGGAGTTTATTTAGCCTCTATTACAATTATACCATATTACAACTTGCGCCTAAGGGGGCTCATTGCCTAGAAGAAGACTTGCTTTGGATGCGCCCCAACCTAATATTCTATCATTTAACAAACACCAATATTTGTAATCGACGCTCCAATCCGGATTAATATCAATGAATCTTATCCAATATCTTTTGTCTTGATTCCAAAGATTCTTCCATTCACAAAAGCCTTTTCCCCAAGTTTTTTTTTGTGCTCTTTGAAAATTGTTAGGGTCATGAAACCCTTGATAGGTAGCCAAAAGGAATTATATTTTCTAGTACTAACAACCCACTTCCAATCTTCATTTATCTTGAAGTACAATTTCATTTTGTTCTGGCATTTCCAAAGCAAACATACCACACGTGAGCCTTTGAGGGTAACAAGAAAAGGAGAGAACAACAAGGTGAGAAGGTCAAGCCCTTTGGACCTAGGAAGTTTGGTAAGAGTAATGTTGTTTATATTCCTAAAAATTAGTTTGGCCTAGGAGGAGTGCATGTTGTTCCAAGCCCTAATCGGCCACTTAGCCACCAATTTGTCAGCTAAAACCTCAATATCTA
>CM035429.1:76811739-76816739 GCA_020310875.1 Ceratopteris richardii
TGCAACACTGCCTGCACACACACATAGATATGCCTACTAAAAGAAAACAAACAAGCAAGCAAGGGGATAGCTTAAGCAAGGGGCTTGCTTATCACAACTCCAGCACTTAGTGCTCACTTTACATGAGCTAAAACACCAAGAAGATGGGCCTCCTAACTTGGAGGACTTAGTTGAGATGACTTGGGGAGTGGTTGAGTGACTTTTCTTGATGGAATCTCATGGGTTTTGGCTTTCTTTGATTGCTCCACATGTCCATAAAAGATTCCCCATGAATTTGTAGCTTGAAGCTTGACTTTTAACACTCCCCCTCAAGCTTCAATTCTTCATTCTCATCCAGGCTCCTTCATGTTGATGCATTGCTTGAATTTTGAAATCTTCATCCCATCCAAAGCCTTTGTAAACATGTCCGCAACTTGGTCCTTGGTACCAATATGATGTACTGAAACTTCCTTGGATATCACCTTTTCCCTTATGAAGTGATAGTGCACTTCAATATGCTTGGTTCTAGCATGATAGACAGGATTCGATGCTAGGTGAATGCTACTCATGTTGTCACAAAAAATTGGATATGTGTCAACCTGCAAATTAAGCTCCATAAATAACTTCTTAATCCACATTAGCTCACATGTGACTTGAGCCAAAGCTCTATACTCAGCCTCCGTGGAAGATAATGCCACCGTGGGTTGCTTCTTTGAAATCCATGAGATGATCTTGCTACCTAGCATGACTAGGTAACCACTTGTACTTCTATCCTCCTTCGAACCGGCCCAATCGGCATCAGAATAATCTTTGACCTGCATATCATCAGAACAATCCTTCATTTATAGTGGCCTTGAGATATCGTAACATTCTTCTTGCAGCTTGCAAGTGTGTAGTCCTTGGACTATGCATAAATTGTGATAACACTCCAGTTCCATATGCTATGTCGGGCCTAGTTATTGTGGCATAATTGAAAGATCCTACAATAGATCGATACAAGGTTACATCCTCTAATGGCTCTCCATCAATGGAGCTTAGCTTTACATTAACTTCCATGGGATTTGAAATAGGCTTGCAATGTAGCATCCCAAACCTCTCAAGTAGGTCTAGAATATACTTCCTTTGTATGAGCATAATACCTTCTTCTTTGTATACAACTTCAATGCCAAGAAAATACCTAAGATCTCCAAGATCAGAGATCCTAAACTCCTTTCCAAGCTTTGCCTTGATCTCCTCAATGCCCTTTGTATCATTACCTGTAATGATAAGATCATCTACATACACGCACATGTAGACTACAAGTTCTCCTCTTTGTTTGATGAAGAGAGATGGATCCGCCTTGCATTGATTGTAACCACATTTGATCAAATAGTCCACCAATCTTTGGTTCCAAGCCCTTGGAGCTTGCTTTAGGCCATAAAGTGCCTTCTTCAACCTACAAACATGATGTGGAAACTCTTTAGGAACAAAAGCTAGTGGTTGCTCCATGTATACCTCTTCTTCCAAGTCTCCATTGAGAAAGGCATTCTTGATATCCAATTGGAAAAGCTTCCATCCTTTGCTAACAGCCATTGCAATGAGTGTCCTAATGGTGCTCATCTTTGCCACGGGGCTGAATGTCTCTTCAAATTCCACTCCATAGGTTTGTGCAAAACCCTTGGCCACCAATCTTGCTTTGAATCTAGAAATAGATCCATTTGAATTCCTCTTTACTTTATACACCCACTTATTACCTATTACCTTCATGTTCTCCTTCTTGGGCACTAGATTCCATGTTTGATTCTCCTCAAGTGCGTTGATCTCTTCTTGCATTGCCTCTTTCCATTCGGTGTACCTGCTTGCATCTTCATAGCAATCGGGCTCATGACCTTCTACTACTTTGTTCATATATGCATAATGAGTTGCCATGTATGAATCATAAGTAAACCTTTGAGTTGGATACTTAACTCTAGAAGACTTCCTTTCTTCACCTTTTGGAGGAATAAACCTCCTTTGCCTTGGGAACTTGATCTCTTTCTTTGACATGGCTTCTTTCTCCATCATGTGTCCTTCATCATCTTCAACTTCATTACCTTCTTCATCCAACTCCACCAATGTTGCTTTGCCTTTGTTGATTGATTGTGCTTCATAGCTTGATGAAGATCTCCCCCTCCATGGTGAGTTCATGCTTGAACTATCTTCATTGATGGAACACCTTGGGCCGCTTAGCTCTAGGTCAATTTGTTCTTCATCATGTCCATGCTTTTCTTCTTCATAGTCCTGCATACAATCATACTTCTTATACCAAGGGAGTAGCTCATCAAATGCTACATCCCTTGATATCCTCAAGTCCTTTGTGTTTGGGTTGAAGCACCTGTAACCTTTATGATCATTTGAATATCCTAGAAACACACACTTTTCTGCCTTTGGTTGTAGCTTGTGCCTCAATTCACTTGGCACATGTACATAACAAGTACATCCAAATATCTTCAAGTGGGAAAGATCAGGTTTCTTACCATAATAGGCTTGATATGGTGTCAAGCCATGGATCCCTGAGGTAGGAGCCCTATTCATAAGATACACGGTGGTATTTGCTGCATCACTCCAAAACATGTTAGGTACATTCATCTCATTAAGCATTGCTCTAGCGATCTCGGCAATGTATCTATTCTTTCTCTCTGCTACTCCATTTTGTTGGGGTGTGTACCTGCATGTTACTTGCCTCTTGATGCCTTGATCCATTAAAAAATTAGAAAACTCATTTGAGAAATATTCTCCCCCTCCATCGGACCTTAGCTTCTTGATATATGTACCTATTTCCTTCTCTACCATTGCCTTGAATGCTTTGAAACATGTAAACACATCTGATTTGTTTTTTATGAAATAAACCCAAACCATCCTTGTGCAATCATCTATAAAAGTGACAAAGTACTTGTTACCTCCAATGGATTGCTCTTTGGTAGGCCCCCACACATCTGTATGTATCAACTCCAATGGATGTTGGCTTATGTAGCCACTCTTCTTGAGTGGAAGTCTCGCTTGCTTCACTAGTTGACAAGATTCACATAAATGCTTCATACCTTGTCCTTGGAAGTTGGGAAGACCTTCAACCAGCCTCTTGAATTGCATTTCCTTCATTCTTTGTATGTTGATGTGACCTATCCTCTTGTGCCACAAGTCCAACTCCGAAATCCTCTTGTTTCCATATGTGAAGTAGACATGTTGAGTGGAATGAGAATTTACCTCCAAAGTGAAGAGTCTCCCTTGCTTCTTTCCTCTTGCTATGACCTTGTAACCTTGCTTAGGGTTCTCCACAAAGCATCCACCTTTGTTGAACCTTACTTGATAGCCTCTTTCAACCATTTGCCCAACGGACACCAAATTCTTTGTGATAGTAGGTACATGCAAGACATCCTTGAGACATCTTCCTTCCTCCTTGTCATCCAAAGCTACATCTCCAACATGGGAGATCTCATGGGCTGTATCATCACCTGTTTCTACATGTCCTTTACCTCTGGGAACATGTAGATTAGTAAACCAAGAAGCATTGCAACTCATATGGTTGCTACATCCACTATCATTATACCAAGTGTTATCTACTTTGCTTGAATTCCCATTCATGTGCATCATCAAGAGATTGTCATTTTCTGAACTTGTAGAAGCATAATTACCTTGGCCTTTGTATGAAGAACCTTGATTAAAGCTCCTTTGGTTTGCTCCTTGGTAGCAATCTCTAGCATAGTGGCCAAACTTGCCACATATGTAACATCCTTCACCATCTTGATTCCAGTTTTGTTGATGTCGTCCTCCTCTTCCTCTTGTTCTTCCTCTCCCTCTTTGTGATGAGGTGCCTTGGTCATGTCCTTGATTGCTTGAGTGGCCTTGCCTTCCTCCAAACCTTCCTTTGCCCCTTCCTTGTCCTCGTCTTCCTTTGCCCCTTTGATTACCTGCATAGAAAACTTGTGCATCCTTGCTTTTAGTTGAACTTCCACCTATGTTCATTTCTTCGGTGACCATGAGAGCAACCAATTGCTCAAAATCGGGAAGATTATCCCTTACATAAACTGAAGTGGTAAAGGGTTTCCACTTCTCATCATCTCTCAAACCATTGAGAGTATAAGCCACAAGATCGTCATCGTCTATGTGGCTTCCAATGGATCCCAATGCATCTGATAACTCCTTGACCTTAAGTATGTAGTCATTTATGCTACTCCCTGAGCTCTTCCTAAGGTTGTTGAGCTCATTCTTGAGTTGGATCTTCCTTGCTTTGGTGCTTGTTGAATAAAGCCTTTCAAGTGTCTCCCATACCTTCATGCTTGAATCCAAATCTTGGATATGGCCGATCATGCTATTGCTAATGTGTTGGGAAAGAATAAAGATAACCCTCTTGTCTCTTTCATTCCATTCCCTAAAGCCCCTTCTCTGGTCATTGGTTGGATTCTCATCCAACCTAGGTCTTGGTTCACTTCCACTAATCAACCCCCAAAGGCCCTTGCCCATAAGATAGTTGGAGACACTAAATCTCCATGGTTGATAGTTACCTTTCTCTAGCTTTTCAATTTGAGTGTTGAAGTCTCCCATATCTAGTCTTTGATACTTGACCTAGCCCTTGGCTAATGCTCCAATGTGTGTAAAATGAAAATGAGTCTCTGAGGTTACCTCAATCCAAAGCTTTCCTTAGATGGACACCTTGTGCTCTTGCAAATTTGAGTAGAATAGCTCCCCCTTGATGTGAGCTACCTCCAAGAAGCTTTTGTTGATGCGAATCTTCAACCACCAACTCCAAGAGGTCTTCTTGCTTGTATGTGATGCCTCCAAGATGCCCAAATGCTCTGATACCACTGATGGGGGAAGTATCTCAACCCCTAAGCAACGACGAAGCATGAATGACCTCCACAGGTATCCTTCTTTGAACTCTGCACACCAAAAATGCTCTTACTCAGAGCTTATGCAGAGAACTCCAGTGACCTTTTGTAGACCTATAGAAGACACCAAGAGCTTTCCAACAAAACAAATTTCACTTCAAATGGATGCTTACACAA
>CM035429.1:76821739-76834239 GCA_020310875.1 Ceratopteris richardii
CTAAGCATCATTCTCTGAGCATGGTCTATCTTGAAAATGTTATCTACATAACTTAATTAGATATGCCCAACAGGATTTTTTACAATTGTTAGCAGAGAAGGAGTACTGTTCATCTCTTTGAACAGGTGTAGTGAGCAAAATAGCAAGTTTTTGGTTCACAATGAAATTCCAACTTATTTGTTTTGATCCAATGATTTGAGGATAATCTTCCAAAGCACATAGGTGATTAATTGTGCTTCCTCAAAAGCTCAAGAGGTCTACATTGCACTTCTCAACTCAGTTTTGGCTTGTGTGAAACACCATCTCATTGCTAGAAGGTGTCCACCATATCCTCCAACAAAATCCCAAGATAGGACTATGAGAGATAGCTATGATCCTCCTCCCAAGCACATAGCTCCGTATATAAAGATTCCTCAACTTTCTCTTACTTCATGCAATCACTGCATGAGT
This sequence comes from Ceratopteris richardii, assembly GCA_020310875.1. Classification (NCBI taxonomy): domain Eukaryota; kingdom Viridiplantae; phylum Streptophyta; class Polypodiopsida; order Polypodiales; family Pteridaceae; genus Ceratopteris; species Ceratopteris richardii. Next base: position 76,822,190 of record CM035429.1, read on the forward strand.
GTCAAGTGGCCTCACACCCTCCAGTAGAGGTGGTTCCCACTAGAGATGATATAAAATTTCCTTTCTCTTAAGTTCAAGTTTGTCCTCAAACCTAGTCGTGGAATGCATAGGTGAGTAAAAGAAAGAGCATATATATGAGGTGTTCCCACTAAACCCCACATACATGATGTACATGGTCATCTCTCCCTAATGTGTCCCCATATCCTCCCCCTCAAGATGACGCTTGAAAAGTCTTCATAAAAGTGGGAAACCTTCTCTGAAGGGTATTAACCCGCTCCCAAGTAGCTCTATCTTCTAAACTATCTTTCCACTTAACTAGGTACTCTTCATATAAATGACTTCTCATCCATGTTTTTCAAGTATATAATATGCTCATAGGCTCATGTGGAATAGATGGAATAGAAATAGGCTCTATGACCTCACTATTGTGAATGAGGTTGTCAGGAAAAACCTAATTTCTTCTTTATCCTACTAGCATGAACGACACGATGAATTTGACTACTATCTAGAAGTTGGAGCTGGTAAGCCATCTAACCTATTCACTTAAGTATTGGGAATGGACCACAATACCTAGGAGATAGTTTAGGACAAGGTCCCATCCTCATGGTTTCAGATCTAGAAGGAACTCTAAAGATAGAATCGATCTCCTTTCTGAAATTTGATTGCTCTTCTTTGAGGGTCAGTATAGGCTCTAGCTCTACCTTGAGTTTTCCTGATACTATCTTTAGCAAGTATAAGCATATCATTCATTTCTTCCAAGATTTCCTTCACAGCTTGAACTCTCTCATTCTATAAGTGTATTGCATAAGGAGCGCTTGGCTGAAATCAACCTATCTCCATAGGAGTGGCAATAGGCTTAAAGTCTTCAAGGCCAAAGCACTTCAATAATGTGTCAACATATTTTGTTTGACAAAAAAACCATTCCACCATCAACTTGCATAAACTAAATGCCCAAATAGTGATGCAAATGCCCCAAATTAGACATTTCAAATGAGGCATGCAAATCAGCCTTAAAATCAGCAATATGTGTGTCATGAGGACCAGGGAGAAGCATGTCACCACAATGATCAAAAGCACATCATTAGCACGCTTAACATATAAGGTGCTTTCAATTGGACTCTTCTCAAAACCATGTGCAATCAGATAGGCATGTATCTTTTCATACCAAGCACGCAGTGCTTACTTTAAACCATATAATGCCTTCTTTAACCTGCACACCTCGTTTTCATGCCCTTTCTGCACAAAGCCATGGGGCTGAAAAACATATACTTCTTCATGCAAGTCACCATTCAGAAATGTTGTTTTAATGTCTAACTGATGTACATTCCAACTATGATGAGCTGCAAGTGCACAGATCCTATGAACAATAGTCATTCGGCAAGTAGGAGCAAAGGTTTCATCAAAATCAATGCCTCTTTGCTACGCGTAACCCTTTGCAACAAGCCTAGCCTTATACGTGTCAACTCTTCCATCACGTTTGCGCTTTAGCTTATATAACCACTTAGTGCCAAGCAGATTGCATTCCAGCCATCCAATGTTCTAAATTTTGTGCCTCATCAAAGGAAACAAGTTCAATCTCATCACAGAGACTAGAGGTAGCAATAGCATAGCAATCTCATGCAAAGGAGGCACTATGAGAGCCTGACCGAGTATGATATGATAGAGGTGCATCTAATTTGTTGTCACTCAAGGTTTGCACCATTCATTGTGGCACAGTTTTTGCCTGCTCAATATCAGTTCTCTCATCAATAAGTGCATCATGTAAATCTGCATCAAAAGTGGAATGATCTACATCATCACATGAAACCTGCAAAGGCTGAGAAGTTCCCTCATTAGGACCAAAACTAGATTGTCCACCTGTAAAAAGAGGCAGCAAAGTATCATACATGTCTTTGGAGCTAACAGATGTCTCCTTAGTACATGAAAGCAATGGTTGAATAACATCTTCCACAAAAAAAACATCACGGCTAACCAGAATGCGTTTAGTCTGTGGATGATACAGACGATAGCCTTTACTTTCATAACTCTACCCAACAAAAATACATTTTATTGCTTTATCATGCAATTTTCTACGATGTTGTTCAGGCACTAATGCATATGCCAAACAACCGAAAACATGCAAATGAGCAACAAATGGCTTGCGACCATGCCAAGCCTCCTATGGAGTAATAGACTACAGCGCTTTAGTGGGACACCTGTTCAGTACATATGTTGCACAAATAATAGCCTCAAGCCAAAAACTATGTGGTAAAGTATGACTCTTGACCATACACCTCGCCATCTCCATGAGTGACCTGTTCTTTTGTTCAGCAAATCCATTATGTTAAGGTGTATATGGCACTGCACACTCATTTTTTATCCCACGTTCAACCAAAAATGCATTAAAGTCAAAAGACATATATTCCACCCCTCGATCAAAATGGAGGGTGCCCATTTTTCATGCTGACAGATTTTCAGCCAAAACCAGAAACTGTTTGAAGCACATAAACACTTCGGACTTTGCCTTCAATGGATATACCCATGCATGCCTAGAAAGATCATCGATGAAAGTCATGAAGTAAAGATAGTTCCCAAAAGAAGCTGTCTGCATAGGACCACAGGCATCACTATATACAAGCTACAATTTCTGAGTAGCCCGAACTCAACCATCTTTTGGAAAGGAAGAACGCTCCATTTTGCCCAAAATAAAGCCTTCATATACATGTTTATTGGGTGCCTCAAGTTTGGGCAAAGAGGACACCATTTCAGATTTTTGTAAGTGTAGCAAACTATCAAAATTCAGATGACCAAAGTGTGCATGCCAAAGATTTGCATGTGACATAGCTTGAGAATTATGTACTACACATGCCAAATAATTTATAGATCTTTCATAGTCTATGAGCTTATATAGCCCACGACATAAAATTCCAGAAGTAATAATGGCATCGCCATTTGACAGATCATTAACTATACATTTGTCATCAACAAATTTCACAACCAGGCCAATCTTGGCTAATGCAAAAATTGATAATAGATTTTTCTTGATCCCTAGCACAAACAAAGCATCTGACAAAGTGAAAGAACTACCATCAACAATAGTCAAAATGATCTTACCAACTCCCATAATAGGATAGGAGGAGTTGTTGGCACATGTTACAATATTTCCTCTAGGGGGCAGGCTCAAGTAAAGAGAATAAACTGCAGTGCGAGGTGATATGTTTGGTCGCCCCACTATCAAAGTACCAAACATCTGAGTCTACTGCGGACATGCACTGCTCATGAGAAGATGTGTCAAAACTGCAAACAGTAGTAAACGCCCATTCTTCTTCCCACATAAGATTAGCAGACTCTGTTTTCGGTGTAGAGGCCTATGCAACAACCATTCGAGTCTCTTTCTTCTTTGCCTCTTTAGTAGCCAGTTTAGGACAGCTCTTAATGACATGATCATTTGCTTTACAGTATTTGCAAAACAATTTTGCGAGGTGATATGTTTGGTCGCCCCACTATCAAAGTACCAAACATCTGAGTCTACTGCGGACATGCACTGCTCATGAGAAGATGTGTCAAAACTGCAAACAGTAGTAAACGCCCATTCTTCTTCCCACATAAGATTAGCAGACTCTGTTTTCGGTGTAGAGGCCTATGCAACAACCATTCGAGTCTCTTTCTTCTTTGCCTCTTTAGTAGCCAGTTTAGGACAGCTCTTAATGACATGATCATTTGCTTTACAGTATTTGCAAAACAATTTCAGCTTTTCTGATTTCTTCTCATCTTTTTCTTCCTTCTTCGAATGTGCAGCATTTGTAGATTTATGCTTACTAGTAGAAGAGCTCCATTTACCTTTGCGCTTCTGACTAGCCAAGAAAGCTTGATCTACAACACGCATAATAGACATGTTCTACCTAGACTAGTCTTCCTACAACAGAATAGAGACTAACTCCTCAAATGACAAGGCACTTGGATTGCCTTTCATCATCAAACGAAGAGTAGAAGCAAAACTCTGATATGATTCAGGAAGACCATTTAGAACGGTCTGCACAAGTGAGCTATCTGGTATAACTTCATCAGTAAAAATCAATTTTTCTTTCAAATCCTTGATCTTTGTGAGAAAACTATCCATAGCATCACCTTCATTCATGTGCTCCCTTTCCAATTGTTTATGGAGGTAAGCAACATGAGCCTCATTCCTAGCTTGGTACATCGTGATAAGTATATCCCAAGCATCCTTAGCTATTCTGCAAGAGCGAATGTGAGGAGTAATGGCACGTTTGATAGACGAAGCTATCAATGCATGTGCCTGAGCATCTCTGCCATCCCAACAAATTTTCTCTACAATAGGTGCAACAGAAACAATAGCACAAACAAGAATCTGCAGAATATCATTATCTTCGACACCATCTCCATCAGCTCCAGCACTTGTATTTGTAGTACATGTATTCGCAGGTGTAATAGGACATCTTTCAACACCCTTCACAATATTCCATAGTCCCTTTGTGACCAATACATGACGCATCATATAAGCCCACAATGGGTAATTCGTACCATCGAGCTTATCCTCAATAGCCAACATACGAAATACATCACTAATTTCAGCCATGGCCACTGACTAAAATCCCTTGATGCAAAAAAATGACTGTATCTAAAAAATTTGAACAGAACTACCCAAAGAAGTTCTGCTAGACCTGTAGCAAACTTTGAGATGCTTATACTGGTGAACCAAAACTAGTATATATCTTTGGCACAAAAAGACGAAGTAACCTGCACAAGCATTGTGATAGTGCATTCGGAGGCAGAAATGAGCTCAGATCGCAATTTCGGCACTTAAAGTGAAGCCGTTTTTATCTTTGAAACATGCTGAGTATGCTTACCAAATTTCGTGCGATTTTGAGACTGCAACCGGGGAGGTGTAGAGAATGCCCTAGATGAAGAGGCGACCTGCTCTCATACCAATTGTTGGAGTTAGACATCTGTGGAAGCACGTGAATAGCACAAGGAAGAAGAAGAAGCTTGAAGCACACACAAATACTGAATGTATTACCACTATAATTTACAAAGATAAGTAGCCCATTAGGGCTATAAGTATATATACAAGTCGGGGGCAAAAAACCTCCTAAAGAGGGAAAAAAGTGCCCCGACAGTCCTACAGTGTTCACACACATCACTACCTAAATATATCAACAATATTAACGTCCCCACGAAGAGCCACATTGAGGAGCAGAGAAACCAAAGACTGCCAATTGGAAATTCTTTCCAAATCGATATTAGGAGAGTACAAGGAGATGATGGAAAAATGTAGAGGGCCCCCAAAAGAAACACCAACCCATGGATGGTTCTAGTCAGTAAGGGAATCCACAATTCTAGTGTGCCAACTAATACTGATGCCGACAGCCATGCCACCATTACCCCTGAGGTGTGTGGTTGAGAGTCAGACATGAGACGAGGAAATACTCTTAAGTCTCTTTTGTAGTTCGTCCCTGTCGATCTTGATCTCATGAAGACAGATGAAGTTCGGGTTAATGCTTTTATTGTGGATCCACTGTTTGATCACGGTCGCTCTTAAGGGGTCTGAAAGCCCTCTAACAATGAGAGATAGGATAATCATTATCAGAGGTTAAGATCTTTGTGGAGAGAAGCCTTGTCGCTTTTTTTTTCTTTTTCTCCTCGACTTTTTTCTTTGAGGTAGATGGATCCTGACATAGGAGTTTCCCCTTAAGGGGGATTTTTCACAATATCTCAATCGGTTGTTTTCCTTTGTGAGAAGCCTTATTCAAAAACGAGTCTATTATCATTTCTGAGATTGTAGAACCAATTATCGAGCTTTCATTGTCTTCGCTAGCATCGTTGCTAGTGGTGAGGCCAACATGATTGCTAGTTGCATTTCCTTTTTGGTTTCTTTTCTTGCGATTTGAATCTTGAAGGGTTTCCCCTCACTACGATAGTCTTCATGATTCATCCCCCCTGGGTAATCTAGGTCATTGACCTCCTTTTCCAAGTTGCAAAAGAAGCTTGTTTCTTGAGCCATGCAAGAGCGGCTCTTCTCAATAATACCTTTAGGGATTCTTCTTCTCTGTCTTCATCTAGCTTTCATGAAGCCATCAAGGTTTGTTTCCTGTGCTTGTGTTGTCCCTTTCTCAACCTCCTGTGGATGATCTACTAATACATTATGGGCCCCAGCATCCACTCTGATCCCTGTAGCATTTTCTTTCTTTGGATTTTTCTTACTAGATTTCTGCCTAATTCTATGGCTTTGCATTCCACAATGAAAGCAAGCATTTAGCAAGTTCTTGTACAAAGTCTCTTGTTCAATGGTTTTCTCTTCTCTAATGTCTATGGAGATTTTAGAGGGGAGATCTTTGTTTAGATCAGCTTCGACACAAATCTTGTGCATGCCATCTAGTGTTGAATGAGTATTTTGCACCTTCATAAATGAGGCCTCTCACGTCTTCTTTGGAGGCTAGAGGTCAGCCAATGGTGAGACTATTTCCCTTATGAAATCATAAAGGAAAAAGGGAAAGTTTGGGAGCTCAATCCAAAGAAGATAGCACAGGGCTTTAGACCAATTAGGTATGAAATGAAAAAACCATTTAAACACACACAAGGTGGTCCTTCATACCTGCCAATACCGATTTGCAAGGCTTGAAAGGCCATATCCTCATTTTCAAACACCAAGAGCATGTGACTCACTAGTAAGAACTGACACTTGCTCACAATCAAATCATGCAGGAACCATTCCTTCTAGAACCACTGACCAAAGGACTCCAATGAGGGCTTAGGACCAAACAATTGTCCTATTCTTGCTTCACCACAAGCCTTTTGGCAAGTCTTTAGATTTAATTCACTATTGATATCATATACACATTTTACCATTTTTTTTTAATTCCTTCAACACAACACAGGTGATGTTCAACTTTTTCTACAAGACCATAACTACTTAAGCTAATGAAGTTACGGATTGAATCTATAGAATATAATGATGATGTTGTAAGCTCTTTTTATGCTGACTCCTCTATATAAATCGTATTCTAAATTGTGGGTCTCAAATGGCTTATTTTTTCCTTTAAATTTGTGCAGGATGCTTTATAGTTTGGGTAAAATATAGTATGTTTGGTGATATGATCCTGATTTGCGCGAGGGAAAGTTTATGCATATATTGGCACATAGATTATTGGAAAATTTTGTGTTTGAGCCTCAAACTTGGAAAACCTTGAATAAATTGTTGGATACTTTCACTTTGATTTGTGACAATAAGCCATGATAGAGAAACTTTCGGTTCATGAGTGGGCATAATAAAATTATTCTTGATGCTATATCTATATCTTGCAGAAATTTTGTTGTTAGGTGAAACTATAAAACTTCGATCGTAGTACAAACATGAATTTTTCCATGTCTTAACAAAGTACTTAACTAATATAGTGAGACCTGCATCTTCTGCTTTTGGAAAAAAATATGGAGTTTTTGTCATGAAGAATCATACATGACACGAGTCATCAATCGAATTTTTTTATGAACTGCTATTTGAATATTTCATATCACCATCTGTAATAAAAAGTAGTTAAAGGCATTGCAAACTATTTAGTTGATAATTACTAAATGCACAATATTTCTGTGTCATACATAGTTGATACATAGGCCCATTTCCTTTGGAAACATTGCGCTAGTACTCTCTCTCTCTCTCTCTCTCTTAGGGAACTCGTCTAGATTGCAGTCATCGACCAATGCAATATCTCATCGACCAATGCAATATCTCAATCCATCATCGAATAAAAGGTAAACTCATCAACCAAAGGCTCCTATCCATTGAAGAAAGGCAAACATCTACATGGTATCTCTCTCTCTTTCTCAATATCTCTTTCCACCAGGCCCATTGCCTTTGGAAACATTGCACCAGTACTCACTCTCTCTCTCTCTCTTTTATCCAACTTATCTAGATTGCAATCATCGACCAATGCAATATCTCAATCCATCAACTAATAAAAGATAAACTCATCAACCAAGGGCTGGTATCCATTGAGGAAAGTAAAAACATCTACATTGTATCTCTCTCTATCTCTATCTCTTTCACGAGGCCCATTGCCTTTGGAAACATTGCGCTAGTACTCTGTCTCTCTCTCTCTCCCCATATCTCTTTCCTTAGGCCCATTGCCTTTGGAAACATTGCGTTAGTATACACACACACACTCTCTCTCTCTCCATATCTCTTTCCACTAGACACATGCCTTTGGAAACATCGCTCTCTCTCTCTCTGCACATCTCTTTCCACTAGGCCCATTGCCTTTGGAAACATTGCGCTAGTACTCTCTCTCTCTCTCATCCAACTCGTGTAGATTGCAATCATCGACCAACGCAATATCGCAATCCATCGACTAATAAAAGATAAACTTATCAACCAAAGGCTGGTATCCGTTGAGGAAAGGCAAAACATCTACATGGTATCTCTCTCACACACACACACACTGCCTCTTTCTTCCCACCTTCTTTATCGCTAAGGGTGTATCATTTCTCTTTCTCTCTCATCCATCATTGGATATACATGATGGGAGTACGTTAGCTGTGTGGACAGACTACTTTAGGATCAACGTTTTAGTTCTTTAGAAATAGTTTATCTTGAACATCCCATATTCAAGATTGTGAATTTGCCTGCATGATAGAACTTTAGTAGGTTGGATCTCGTCATGCATTTAAGGATGTCTTTTCACTTATAGATTGGCTTGTGACATGGGGATACGTCAGCAAATTCCTTGTTTACAGAGCGATAGTGGGACTTCTATTGCATTGAGGTGAATTATGAGTTTAATTGTCATTACTTCGCCAATGAACACATTTTAATTGATCATTTTCACAATGAAGAAAATGTAGTAGATACTTTGACCAAGGCTTTACCACACAATACATTAGACACCATTTTTATCTTATGATGATCATTTGGCTCCTCCTTTTGTACAGTCTGTTGTAGACTATGTAAAATGTCCATCAAGTGGTAGGTGATGGCTTTTGGGCATTTGGTGTTCGCCTCCTCCATGCTGGGTAAACATTCTGTGATGAATCTCTCTCTCTTTCTCTCTTGGGCCATTCCTTTCCAAGCTCCACCCTAGCTTTGTAATCTTGACTATGCCAGATGTCTAACCCCTACTTGGTGAGATATGGAGGCTCTCATGGATACTAGGGCCAATTTCGCTTATAGTTTCAGTCAATGCAGCAATCTCCGAGGAGATTAAGCCACAAAGCCGAACTTCATTTTCTGAAAAATAAGAAAAACCTATCCACGTGCAGTCGGTGATTCCTTCTCTGTCGTTTCATGCTTTTCATTGGAGTGTTTATGATCACATATTGATTCAAGAACAGAGCAAAAGAGAAAGAGAGCACTCCATCCTCCAATACATCGGTTGTTTTCTCCTTTCGGTCATTTTTAGCTTTTCATTTATTAGTTTTTGCATCTCAAATAATGTAATTCAGTTGAAAAGAGGTACGTTTTACTTGACTTATTGCTGTATTTAAGTGAGTGGATCGAGAAGTGTTGTAAGCAAAAAACCGTAGAAGGAGCATAATGATAAATAAACACCTCATTGGAGCTCCACACTCAAGGTCATGTTGCATATGAGAATAATCCATTAGAATTGCAGTATATAGACCTCTCTAATTGCATGCCTCATTCCTATAGCTCAACCTAATTTCCTTTGTAAAGTTAAAAAAAAATAACGTGACAAGGTAAGCTCTACAAAAATATTGGTCGATGAACTTTGTTACCTCACGTTTGAAGATTTTACAGTAAGTCCTACCTCCATATGTGTCATTTTTATCCTTATGATCATCTCTTGGATTAAGAACTTCTGCACTTGTTGGCTTTTAGTAATTCTCCAATTGAAGGACGAAATGAATTCCTCTTCTATTTACCCAACCTTCCGTATTATCACTTGAATGTTTTGCTCATGCATCAACGAATATCCCTTTTCACATTGTTTTTTCCACTATAGTCGACACTTTATTTTATTACACATTACCGCAAAATCGCACACAATCCACACTTTTTTATCACGAGCTCTCTCACTATTCTTTCCCATACCTCTAGATGGATATAGAATGAGATATTTATGATCTTATACCATTCACATTTATATTACAATCATCACCCTTATGTTACATCATTCGCTCTTATATTCAAGCTTGAGGATTCCCTAGCTTGGACAAAATGAAGCTACTATTTACAAAATGAGGTTTTCAACAAGAGCTGAAGTGATAAAAATCAGTCTTTTGAATGGTCAAATATGTTTTGTTTGCTTTGACATGGTCGGCCTCTTTTCTACATGCTTCTTCATTTTCGATGTCTACTAGAGCCATGGAAAAAACATGACCTTCTCTAGAAACTGATCCTTTAAAGAGAAGAAAGGACTACACATTGAGAGGGGTCAACTGTATAGGAGGGGATATGATGACTTTATATTGGCCTAGTATTACAAAGATTAATTCCATGCCAAAACTCCTCATTAGAAACATGAAATAAATAAATTACATCAAGTGTTCTAGACATAGCATTCATGCCCTCCTTTTTGCCCATTTATTTGCATTGTTCCAATTTTTGACTTTGGCCTAATTTGTTATTTTTTTCACAATCTTTTTCCTCCAAAAAATTTCAACGCACATAGAGATAATTAATGATTGCTCATACATATAGTTCGTCATTTCCACATGTCATGCTTCTTCCTTTTACTTGTAAATAGTCTGAGCATGACTATCTAGTGCATGACTATCTGGATCACCCATTAGCCAAGAGAGCAAAGAATCATAATCTCTAGAAGAATAAATTGTCATTTTACCTTTGATTCTGTTCTTTTCGAGATCAATATGTAATTGGACGTGGTTTTCCTTTGGTGTTGTTACTCAAAGATGATTTTTTCCCCTTTCTAGAAGTGATCTTTGAAGCAAGAGGGGAAGGGAACTTTCTTGTGGAAATGTTATGACTATGAAGTCAAACTCAAAGGTATGGACATGATTACCTTATTCACCACTAGTCCAAGAGGATTGAACTTGCATGGACCATTGAGGGTTACTAAGAATGGTGAGACTCCTTGGTGATGGAGATGCATAACTTCTTTAGGATAAACTTGTGCATCAAGTTGATACTCTAACCACCATAAATATTAGTTCTTGTGATCCACTTTGTGATATCATCCCAAAATGAAGATGGAAAATGAAGGGCGGTTCTCATTATAAATATCTTAATACATCCATATTAGACATTATGTCCTCCTTCATTTTCCCTTTCTTCGTTATATTTTGGAGCCAATAGTAGGAAATGAGCTTAGATACTTGAGTTAATTAAGGAAAATCTACTTACATCTCAAAAGAACCGATGGGGATCAATAGCCTATGTGACCCTAAGTACTACATAAAAAGACATTAAGGGGGGGTTACATGGGGAGGAAAGTATATTGGTTACTTTAGAGTTGTGAATGATGTAAGTAGGTTTAGTGTACACGAGGTTAGAGAGAGAGATAGACAGATAGAGAGAGAAAGGGATAGTGAGATAGAGAGGGAGAGAGAGAGAGAAATGGTGCAATGTTCCAAAGGAGAGAGAGAGAGAAAGAGAGAGAGAGAGAGAGAGAGAGAGAGAGAGAGAGAGAGAGAGAGAGAGAGAGAGAGAGAGAGAGAGAGAGAGAGAGAGAGATAGAGAGAGAGAGCGAGAGAGAGAGAGAGAGAGAGAGAGAGAGAGAGAGAGAGAGAGAGAGAGAGAGAGAGAGAGAGAGAGAGAGAGAGAGAGAGAGAGAGAGAGAGAGAGAGAGAGAGAGAGAGAGAGAGAGAGAGAGAGAGAGAGAGAGAGAGAGAGAGATAGAGAGAGAGCGAGAGAGAGAGAGAGAGAGAGAGAGAGAGAGAGAGAGAGAGAGAGAGAGAGAGAGAGAGAGAGAGAGAGAGAGAGAGAGAGAGAGAGAGAGAGAGAGGAGATATGATTAATTTCACAATGAATAGCTAGAATCGGAAGAAAAGGAGGAAGAGATGTTTGGATTGGGGAGAGAGAGAGAGAGAGAGAGAGAGAGAGAGAGAGAGAGAGAGAGAGAGAGAGAGAGAGAGAGAGAGAG